>JZKD02S1936309.1:468187-492278 GCA_000966675.3 Picea glauca | reverse complement strand
TGAATCATTTAATACAAAAAAAATTATATATTTAAATTTATGTTTAAAATATATTTTAAATTATGTTTAAATTTAGGTTTAAACCTATATAAATTTATGTTTTAATTATAAAATGATGTGATTAATAAATTAATTGGATTAATTAAAATTGGTTAATCAATTGAAATAATTAATTAAATTAGTGATTAATTATGTACTTAATGAATTAATCACTAATAATAATACTAATTTTTGGGATTAAATTGAATGTGTGTATTAAGACGAGTGAAACTTAGGTTAAAGTTTAGCCTAGATTTTTAGTTCTTAATAATTAATCAACATTAGGTTGAAAATCACATTAATTAGTTTTAAATGAAAAGTTTAAGGACTTAGACCAAGATAAGAGGGAGGGGGCTTCATGCGCACTAGGAAGGTAAGTTAGAGAAATTGGTGAGTATGGTGCAATGCTAGCGTAGCTACCAGGCGAGGGAGTCAGTAGTTTTCTTAGGCAAAGACACCAAGCTTAGATGCTTTAACCATAACCTAGCCACCTCCCCTAAAGAAAGTAACCTCTGTTTACAGACAAGTAAAAAAAAATTACGCCTAACCTTGTTTTCTAGTTTAAGTTGCACAAATGTGAAATGTCCTTGAACTCACCCTGACAACTTTGGTTGATGCAGATTAAATTATATAGGATGGTTAGGAATCTAGGAAATCAAGGCAGAGGGGCATCGTCCTAGGGACCACCAGCACCGCCACCACCATCGCCTGAACTAGCTCTCATACTGCGCTCTTTGGAGGCCATAAATGAGACTTTAAAGGGGTGTCAACCAGCAGGGATCGAAGTGGAGCCCCCACCATCTGGAACAGGTAATCCAGAAGTGTTAAGGGATTCAAGGGGAGGACCTCCACCTGAATACATCACTAGAGAACTGCATAAGATCAAACTTCCAGAGTTTTCCGGGGGTCGTGCTAGTGAATGTGCATAAGCATGGCTGGAAGGCATGACAAGGTGTTTTGCCTTAAGAGACTATGCATCCAATTCAAAGGTGAAGATAGAAATTTTTCAGTTGAGAGGCAGTGCCTTGAACTGGTGGGGCAACCTGGAGAGGCAATTTCACTTTACCATGGACACCGTCTCTTGGTAACTTTTTGAGGAAAGGTTCCGAAGGAAATATCTACTAGCTTACTACGAGGAACAACAGGTGGGATCATTTCATGCTCTAGCATAGGGAAACAGGACCGTAGAAGAATTTGAGATCAGGTTTATGGAATTGGTCAAATATGTTTCATACATGGATAATGACCAACGATAGGCAACATACTTTGTCTATGGGTTAAACGCTAAGATAAGGGCTATGGTGCAGATGTGGAAACTATCTTCAGTAGCAGAAGCAGTGGAAAATGTGATTTATGTGGAGGAATAAATGAACTTAAATGGAGGTACGAGACCGACCTTTTCGCATCATCCTGGATTCGTGGGGAAGGCCCCTAGGACATTTCCCAGGGGAGGGGGCTCAAGGCCACCTTCATATGGTAATAGAGTCACACGAAGGACAAAAGCTGCAGGGATTTCAATGGCAATGAGTGCAACATCCCGTTCATCACCAACGACGCAGACAGGTCCACGACCATCTCAGGGAGCAACTAGTAGGGGCAGGGGTTCCAGGGGAAGGAACTCATTTCAGAGATAGTCACAGAACAATGTGTAGGTTCAATGTCATGTTACCTATTGGGCATGTGGAACACCCCATTACTAGCATGACTGCCCAGAGTTACAATCATGATTTGTGAACAGAGAAGGAAAGGCCCCGATGGGAAGAGAAAGTGCCAGCCACTAGATTTACACAACGGTTAATAATCACCAGGCATAACATCAATCCATGGTGGTGGAGTCATGAGGTAAGCTAAATCATATCAATGTTAATATTTTATTTGATTATAGTGCTACAGATAGTTTCATTTCACCATCTGCATTAGAAAAGAGTGGGTTGGAAGCCTACGAGCATGATGACTTTAAACAAGTCGAGATGGCTTCGGGGGAAAAACAAGTGGTAGGACCTGGCATTGATAATTGCCTAATAGAACTGGGAGTGTGTACTACCAAGTTGAAGGTTTACGTCACTAATCTCGGGGCATATGACCTAATCATTGGAATGGATTGGTTAGAATCCCATCGAGCTATGGTAGATTGTTTTGCAAAAAGGGTTCTTTGTGTTAATGACGAGGGAAGGCCAGTAGAGATCCAGGGTGTACGAAGAAAGGTGTCTCTACGCTTTATTTCAACTATGAAGGTTAAGTGGTGCATGAGGAAAGGGTGTCAGCTTTATGTAGTAGAAGTAGTGAATGAAAGGAAAAGACCCTCCTTGGATCAGTACTTGATATTGTCAGAATTTAAGGATGTTTTTCCAAACAAGTTAGCAGGGTTACCTCCTGAGAGGGAGCTTGATTTTACTATTGAGCTAAAACCTGGTGCATAACCAATTTCCAAGACTTTGTATCAGATGATAGCGCCATAACTTTGTGAGTTTCAAATGCAGTTGAAAGAGCTACTAGACTTAGGGATAATAATGCTCAGTGTCTCACCTTGGGGTGCACCAGTAATTTTTGTGAAGAAGAAGGGTGGTTCCTTATGACTGTGTATAGATTATAGGGGCTTGAACCGTGCTACAGTGAAAAATAGGTACCTAATGTTGCGAATAGATGACCTCTTTGATCAGACGAAAGGAGAAACAATATTCTCAAAAATTTATTTGCGATTAGGGTATCACCAGTTAATGATTAAGGAAGGCGATATTCCTAAAACTGCCTTTAAAACTCGGTTTGGAAATTATGAGTTCGTCTTAGTACCTTTTGGATTGACCAATGTGCCATTAGTATTCATGAGCCTCATGAACAGAGTATTCCAGAAGTACTTATACCGTTTTGTGCAAGTCTTTCTAGATGACATCCTCATCTATTCCAAGAATGAAAGAGAACATTAGGAACACTTACGAGTGGTGTTGTCTTTCCTTAGAGAGAACAAATTTTATAGGAAGTTGTTGAAGTGTTCCTTCTTCCAGAAAGAAATTCACTATTTAGGACATATCATTTCCGGTGAAGGAATATCTGTGGACCCAGAAAAGGTAAAGGCCATTATGGAATGGCCAGTGCCAAAAAATGCCCATGATGTAAGAAGCTTCATGGGGCTAGCAGGTTATTATCAAAGATTTGTGGAGGGGTTCTATAAAATAGCAAAACCCATCACCACTTTGTAGCGCAAGGGGGTCAGGTATGACTGGACAAAAGAATGTGATAGTGCATTCATCGAGCTTAAGAGATTACTAACTAGTGCACCAATTTTGCAAGTGCCAGATATGGAAAAGGACTTCATGGTTTGTACAGATGCCTCAAAGCAAGGGTTGGGGGCCATGCTAATGCAGGATGGAGGTGTGATAACTTATGCATCAAGGAAGCTGAAGAAACATGAGGAACTTTATGCTACTCATGATTTAGAGTTGGCAGCTACAATACTAGCTCTGAAACTTTGGAGGCACTATCTTGTGGGGCAAAACTTTGAGCTCAAAATGGACCATCAAAGTTTAAAACATCTCTTCACTCAAAGGGATCTGAATGCCAGGCAAAGGCTATGGACTGAGTTTATGAGTGAGTATGATTTTGGTATTTCATAAATCAAGGGAAAGGAAAATGTGGTCGCAGATGCCTTGAGTAGGAGACCACGTGTCTTCTCCTTGGTACCCTTAAAGGTGAATCTGAGGGAACGTGTGTTGACACAAATCCATGAAGACAATTGGTATTTAAAGGTTACTTCAAACCTCCAGAGTGGGAGGCAATTGGATCCAAATTATAAAGGATATAGTTTGGAAGCAGAAAGACTATTAAGATATCGAGGAAGGATGTACATCCCCAAAGGTGGGGATATTTGAAGCATCATACTGAAGGAAGCCCATAGAGCACTTTATTGTGTGCATCTAGGTGTGAAGAAGATGTACATAGACATGAGGAAGCTCTTCTTCTGGGTAGGAATGAAGTGTGATGTAGTCCATTTCGTTGCCAAGTGCCTAGAGTGTCAACAAGTGAAATCCGACCACCATCATCTGGTAGGCCTCCTACAGCCACATGATGTTCCTATGTCCAAGTGGGAAGTCATTTCTATGGATTTTGTTGTGGGGTTGCTACTCACATCTCATAGAAACAATGCCATTCTTGTGATAGTTGATAATTTAACCAAGAGTGCTCATTTTATTCTGGTTAGAGACACTTGTGATGTCACTAATGTGGCATGCGTATTTGTAAGTGAGGTCATTCGTTTGCACGGGATACCTAAGAAGATAATTTTAGATAGGGACTCCAGATTCACTTCTAGGTTTTGGACAAGTTTGCAGTGAACGTTGGGGACTTAGTTCAACTTGAGCACAACTTATCATCCTGAAACAGACGGGAAAACTGAGAGAGTAAATCAAGTCATGGAAGACATGCTTAGGATGTATGTCATGGATAATAAAACCCATTGGGAGAAGTACCTACCTTTGGTGGAGTTCGTCTACAATAACAGTTTTCATATCTCCATCGGAATTCCACCCTACGAAACTCTGTATGGAAGGCCATGCAGAACGCCATTGAGTTGGGATAGATTAGAAGACCAAGTAGCAGTTGGGCCAAAATTGATTCAAGAGATGGAGGAATAGGTGATTCAGATTAGGCAGAGACTAAAGGAATCACATGATAGATATAAAAGTTATCCGGATGCACACAAGACTAATCGAAGTTATAAAGTGGGAGACCAAGTTTTCATTCGTATCAGGCCTAATAAGAGTACAATTCAGTTCGGGAAAGGGACAAAGTTGTCACCTAGATTTATAGGATTGTTCAGAATCTAAGAGAAAATTGGACCCGTTGCCTATCGTCTCATACTGCCAGCCCACTTGCATAAAACTCATAATGTTTTTCATGTATCTGTTCTACGTCATTATGTTGCTGATGAATCACATAAACTAAATTGGAAGGAATTGCAGGTATCGGACACGAGAACCCTCATGGTAGAACCATTACGCATATTGGACCGTAGAGTTCGACAGCTCAGGAACTGTCTGGTAGACCAAGTTAAGGTCCAGTGGGACAAGTATAGTCCAGGATCTGCTACTTGGGAAGATGACGAGACGTTACGACGAGATTTTCCCTCACTTTTTTTTGACCACCTCAAGAATATGTTTCTCGAAGGTTGGGTGTATCTAACACCACCTTTTGACTTAGACAACCAGGATTACCTAAGGCCTAAACACCTTTATTTTCTATTCACAGTGAAACTATTAAATGATACACTTGAACTTTTAAGACGTATGAACCTTTATGAATGTTTAAATGTATTTGAATAATGATGGATATGATACGATATATTGTGAGAATGTAAATTTTACGAATGTTTAAATGTTATTAATGATGATGGATATGATGCGATATATTGTGAGAATGTAAATTTTATGAATGTTTAAATGTTATTGATGATGTTGGATATGATGCAATCTACTATGTGAATGTAAATTATATGAATGTTTAATTGTTATTGATGATAATAAATATGATGCGATATATTGTGTGAATGAGAATCCTATGAAGGTTTAAATGCTATTTGAATGATGTTGGATATGATGCAATCTATTATGTAAATGATAATTCTATGAATGGGTAACGTTAGTTGAATTATGGGATATTATGAGATCTATTTCTAACTTGAAAACTTTGATGTTAAAGTTGTTAGTACGGGGATACCAAATTGAGATTTTAGTTGTATGCAATTACATGATAATAATGCATATATGCGTATGAGTTTGTGTTACAGACTAATCTGCAGGTCATTGGGCTATGAAATAGCCAAGGGATAATGATAATGAAAGTGGATGGCATGACCACTGACCGAGAAACAATATGGTATGAATCTTTGTATGTGAAATTATATTGGTTTGGATGCATTGCTATGATATGTGGACCAATGCAGGATTTCATGTGGTGAGACTACCCAAAACTGAATAAATGATGACAAAAGTCCTAGCAACACGCTGCCACTGTATATTCCATTGTAGGGTGTGGACCCTAGTCATGAAAGGAGGGGTGAAGGCATTTCCCACCGTGTATCCTTCGAAACTTGGAGTCATGGAAGGACGGTGTTAGCTCACGCTCCCCTAGACATGTGATGATGACTGTCAGTTGCCTGCTAGGGAAGCTTGGTCAAGATAGTGACAATTCCTCTTATGGGTTCTATTTGGAGTTAGGTAAGTATAGTTGATGCTCCAAGATAATCCAACAGAGGAAGGATAAGAATGGAAGATGGAAGTAAGTTAGGGAGAAAGGATGCGTAGAAATAGTTGAGAGTGTATGGAGATTTTTCTTATGGCAGAATTTATTGTTTTTCCTTCTGAAAAGAAAATGGGTATATATGAATATTCATAATTATGTAACTAAACTACAATTGTCTAAATAACATTGTTGAGCTAGATAAGTTTAATTAAAGGATTTCACAAACATTCGATTGGTTTATTGTCTTTTATAAAATGAATAGTCTTGTTTAATGGATTGGATGCATATGGAAATTACTATAGAGATAATAATTATAGTTATTAATACATGCATGAGACTTGTATGTACTAGCTACACATGCATTTCTTGCACATGTACACTAGTATGTATGAGTTTTCTTGGCTTACTTACTAATAATGTCAGTTATTTGTTATGAATGTGTGAACCATGTGTCTTTTACATTGTATCCTAAAATACTTTAACTTCGGGATGAAGTTTCCTGAAGGGTGGGTGTATGTAACAACCCTAGTTAAATAACTAATTGTCCAAGTTAAATAGTTGTTTAAGGTTTATTAAGTTTAATTAAATGTCCTAATGTATATTAATTAATTAATTATTATCTATTAATAATAATAATTATTTATTGTTTAATGTATATTAATTAATTGATTAATTAATTAATTACTCATTAAGTGTTTGGGTAACAAATTAAAGTTTAATAAATTTTAATTTATTAAAAGAAAACTTAACGTATTGAAGGATTGTTGGCATTGAATGGAGGGATAAGGTGGTTGGCATTGAATGGAGAGATAAGGGGGGGGGAGAGGCAGTGAATGGATGGGGGGATATAAGGGGGAAAAGACATTCGAGAGGGGGAATTTTGATTTTGGCGGGGGCAGGGAGAATTTTTGGATTTTAGGAGATTGTATTGGAGCATTTTCCAGGGGTGGGATTGGAAAACTGTAATTCTAGTTTTGGCTTGAGGAATTTGTTGGAATGTTACAGGGGAGCATCTATTGCTGGGAGTTTTAGGCTCGGGGGCCAGGAATACTTATGGAATCCTGGAGCTAGGGAGCCAGATAGGCTCTGTTCCTAGCTGGCTGGGAGGAAAGATTCAATTTTGGGCAGAGTTTGGCAGAGTAGTTTGGACAAACATATTTGGGAAACAAATCACTTGACAGGTATTTTGTTCGTTATTATGGCATGTTCATTATCGTATGTGGATTCAATATGTTATTTATGCAGTGTACATTATTCAATATATCATTTATATCATGCTTCCCTTTTGGAATTTTGCCAAGCCATAAACTGTAAACTTTTATTTGCTGATGTTATTTTTCTGAATATAGAACCGTAAAACAAGTTATAAATATCAATGTTATGTTTAAATTAATTAATTCTAGGTTCTGTTAGAGAGGAACTTACATTCTCTGATGGGTTTTGCATATCTCCGATCTTCATCGAGATCTAATGGTGCGATGACCCTAAGGCCATCTCCTTCAAATGTCATTCATCTTTTATTTAAATCAAGCATAGTTGAATTATTGAAATACCAATCAATTCCTAACAGAGCAGGGTAAGGGAAACTGTCATCAACTATCTCAATTACCTTGAAGTCTGTGAACGTTCTTACTCCATCGATGTCCACAGGGACATGTTCCAATCATCCAAAGGGGTTGACAACTTGCTGATTATCCATCCTGAGCCTGATGGGGGAATAGATCAACTTAGGTTTCCCCATCAGTGCCCAAGTCTTCTTTGTCATGACATTGACCTCCGACCCTATGTCAAGGACCACATAGTCTATATCATAATCTCCAATCTGAGCATTCAAGTGTAATTCCTTATTTTTCCTTGTCTTCTTGGATAGTTGACGTACTAATTTACTCAGTAAAGGGTCTACCCTTCCTATCTCATACCGTCTGACCAAATTTTGTAGTTCTGGTATATATTTCTCATCTTTAATCAGCTCTATAAACGTATACAAGAAACTGACAAGTTTACTTGCCTCTTTTCCATCTCTTGGGGAAGAAGACTGATTGAATGCCAGAGGCATTCCACATTCTATTACTTCTGGTTGTGTCTTCAATGAAGAGCCTTTGTCTCCCCTGAATTCTCTTCTTGCCTCCTCGAATAATTGTTTTTCTTTATTTGCATCAAAATTTTGTGCCTTCTCTGCAACTTTCCTGACTCTTGATTCTTCTGTAGTCTTTCCTTGGGTCATTCTATCCTCTCCTATAACAATGCCTCCTCTAGTCATAACAACGACTCTAGGGTCTGCTCCGCGAGGTTCTACTTTGATCAATTGTATTTGTGGGTTCTGCTGAGGTCCTTGTCTCTCTTGAAGCTTGGCTAACAACACATGCGAATCTCCTATAACATGTTCGAATGAACTGCAGTAGCTCCAAGTAGTACAAGGGTTCCGACAGTCCCTTGCTAAGTGTCCTCATTGCGCATAGTTATAACAAATGATCTTTCCTTGACCTCGATCCATACCTCCTCCTCTTCCTCTTCCTCGGAACCCACCACAAGGGTTGAAGTTTCCTCTCCGAGGAGAGTTATATTGTGCAGTGCTTCCTTCTTGCTGTACTTCGCCTTGAATTTTGTATATATCCCTTGATCTTTCATGCATGAGATCATAAGCTTTGTAATACTTATCATCATCCCCACAGACTTACGCAATGTGCAATACATATTTATGGGTGTCTGAACATATTTTTGCATGTAATAACACTCACCAGGGCGATGTCTATTTCTGCATATCTGGCACCAGGGTAGGGTGACTTTCTTTAAAGGACTCAAAACTCTAGAGGTCAAGTATTCACAGAATAGGGGATAGTGCTCCTTGTCATGGCATTCTGATTTGCATCTGACACACCGTATGTTTTATCTTTTATCTTTTACCCTGTATTTCTTTATATCTTCAATCTGCAGAGACAAACTAGTTAGCTGACTCAATATTTGACTCATACCTGAGCTGGATTCTCCCATAGGGGCTGATTCTAGCTTCATGGCGATTTTCAACTCCTCAACCTATGTAGCAATCTTCTTTTGCATTAGAGGAACTCTGATGTGTGGTAAGAGAGCATCAATGAATCACTCTTTGTTCTGCTCATCTTGAATTTGAAAAGTCAAATGACTTGTTAAGGTCTTGAACCTCTGTTCGAATTCCAAACAGGTTCAACTACTTTCTTCTTGATCTCTTTCAACTTCGTAATATATTGTGACTCTGACTTGGGTTTCTTGAACTCTTCAATCAATGCATTCTTAATCTCATTCAATGACTTAGGCTTTGAAATTCCTTTGACAAGCTTCATGTACTAGCTCAATGCGTGATCTCTTAAGGTAGTACTGAACTAAGCTCTTTTAACAACTTCGTTGGTGACATTCTTAATATTCCATACGCCTTCACATAGGAACTAGTGCTGATCAGGATCTCCAAATCCATCTCCCCTAAAGATAGTGAGCCTCATCTCATCTGCCAT
Organism: Picea glauca; assembly: GCA_000966675.3. Lineage (NCBI taxonomy): Eukaryota > Viridiplantae > Streptophyta > Pinopsida > Pinales > Pinaceae > Picea > Picea glauca. Next base: position 482,520 of record JZKD02S1936309.1, on the reverse strand, counting down.
AGAGCTTCCTAGGTTTCTTGTCTGAGTATAGCCTAAACTGCTAGTAATAGTACTCTGAGGACTCTGGTGACTTTGACTATCCTAATTTCTTGGTGCCACTAAAACAATAGGAGGAGTAATGGTAATTACTTCAATGGTCTGCACAATTGCCAAATTTTCTGGCTCTTCCCGGTGAGGTTCTTCAACTTCCTTTTACTCTACCATAGCGGGTTCTGAATGCTCTTCGTCCATCAGATCTGCCTCTTCTCCATTGTAGGAATCCTCTTCCCCGTAGTTTTTCTTAAACAGGTTCACAAGTTGTACTTCTCTATACGCTCTCCCACTACGCATATGTCCAGACTCTGTGTCACTATCACCATCCGAGTTCTTGAACATTAGCCTTGCCTGATCTGACTGACTACTGTATCTTTAAGATGTTCTTCTCATGCAATAACATCTTGATTCTCAACTTTAGAAAGTGTAAAAAGTTTCCTCTGGGTCCCTTGAAGAAATATCTCTCGTCTTGGCTATATGATTCTACTCTGTCAACAACAAACTCGGTGATGTACCCTCCAATGGTGCTATCAATCCAGTGATGTATTGCTCATGATACAACATTATCGACTCTCTTGAACTTCTTGATCGACGCTGACGCCCAAACCACAGGAGGTATAGATCTGATCTCAAACTAGGTATCTGCTAACCTAGCTAACCACTCATATAGCTCCTAATGGATTCCTCCAAACAAAATCTCATGTATATCGCTAAAGATATATCTTCCTAACCAATCCTCTATAATAAGATTAGTGTTCTTGTTATGGGATTCAGTGAAGTATTTTTCTTGACCATCTATCCACTTCTGAATTTTTGTCTTTGATGGAAACCACCTTGAAATTTCTGCAAGAAGATTCCTATCCTGACAATGGAACCATTTTTTGGCACAGGGGTACTCCTAGGGTTCAAATCCAAGAGCACGCTAACAAGCCCTAACTATTGGCCCTTTCGGAAACACCTGCGAGGAAGATGCAGTTTCACCCGAAGTAGCTATGAGGGGGTTGCAGGACAGATATGTGTACAACCAGAAGGAATGTACAGTGGATTCAAAGCAACAACACATAACAATCTAGTATTCTTTATCTTCCTACAACCTACTGCGCAAGTTATATCTATCAGATCCAACATAGTAATGCAATAAAAATATATCAAAGGACAAATAACAGAGCATCGATAACACACAACACAAGATGTATGTAGTTCACCCTCTCTCCAGGGTTACGTCTACATAATTGTGCTTTATAGTATATTAAGATGAAGCATACAGTTCTTGTCTGCGCTCTTAGCTAGTAGATCTTCTTCTTCTTCTCTCTTTCTCTCCCACTTCTTGTGCACCCAGCTGAAGGAATGATATTCACACCTAGCTAAAGATATTACAATACAGATTTCCCTCATAGTACAATACTTCTCTCTCAATAGCAATCTCTCCTCATAGCACGATCTCTTCTAAAAAAAACAACAAAAACCCACAATAACAAAAACAACCCAACCCATGTGCTATTGATCTTTATTTATACATTACAATAACTCACTGACTTCCTTAGGCCGAGACCTAAGTGTCAAAACCCTAGATACTGAAACCCCAGGTGTCTAAAACCCTAGGTCAACTTGACCCGCGTTTTCAGGGCTTCACCAACCTATCTTTCCTTCTTTCTCACGTGGTGCTCCAAAGCATCCAAAGGTGGCTTTCTATGCTTGTTGAGTTGTCCATGATCCTTCTTCCTTGCTAATATGTCATCCTTGATATCCTCGTCCAATGACTTTCTTTCTAAGACTTCGCTCCTTCTTTTCTTCTCTTCTCCTTACTTCGACCTAGTAACAGTCACTGTGTCTTCCATGTAGTTGACATTTCACCTTTTCTGCCTTAATCTTCGCTTACTTACATAACCCAGGGCCAAGAACCCCCCAACACTCACCTCTGACTCATGCTGAGGCACTTCATATCTGATCCTTCTACTCTGCTTCATCTTCAAACTGCACATGGCAGCCTTTACTTTCATCTCGATGCCTCCTTTCCTAGTGGAGACTATCTTTTCTATGTCTGGTACCCAGTTTCAACTGCACCTGGTACCTAGACCCTTTTCCTCATGCTTTTATTGAGAGCTTCAAGGCGGCTGGTTGTCATAGTACAACTTCAACTAGCTCCCGTTTACTAATCCTTCTTTCCATTCTCCATTCAAAGTCTTCAACTGTGCAACTCCTCCTTCTGTAACATAGGCAACCTCATATGGTCCAAGCCAATATGTTCAGAACTTCCCTAGATGCTTCATGAAATTACTGTTATATACCAATACCAGATCACCTTGCTTAAATTCCTTCTTCTTAATGTGTCTGTCATGGTAGGCCTTCTCTCTTTCCTTCTATACTTGTTGATGGAATCCTTCAATAAATTTGTCTTTGTCTAGTTCAACCAACTATGCAAGCCTCTCTTGAACAACGCTAGTGTCATCCATTTCTGTAAAGGCAATGATTCTTAGGATTGGTACCAAATATTCCATTGGTACAACTGCTTCTAGACCATAGACCAATTTAAAAGGGGTCTGCATTGTTAGCTTCTTGCAAGTGGTTCTATAGGCCCATAGTACTGTTGGTACTCTTAAATCCCAGTCATCCCTGTTCACACTGCAGATATTCATCAACGCTGTCTCCAATATCTTGTTGAATGCTTCAACTATCCCATTTTATTATGGATGGTAAGGTGTGCTGTTCTGATGATGAATTGCAAATTCTTTAGTCAAGGCTTCAACTGTCTTATTGATGAAATGTGTGCTTTGATCACTCATAGGGATCTTCAGGCAACCAAACCTGGTTATGATGTCATCAAATATGAAGCGCGCAGCTGTAGTTGCACTACAGTCCTTAACTTCTCTAGCTTCAGCCCATCTGGTCAAGTACTCTGTCGCAGTGATTATGTACCTTGCTCCGGTGTGTTTTCCTGGTGGGTTTATAGGTCCTACAAAGTCAATGGCCCATTTCTCAAATGCTTGTAGGGTCAGTTGTGGTGCTAAAGGAATTTCATCTATTCTGGACAGTTTCCCAACTCTTTGGAATACATCACAGGCTGGCTAATAGTCCTTAGCATCTCTGTGTAGGGTAAGCCACCAAAGGCAAGCTCTAAGAACCTTCTATGCTGTTTCTTTCCCTGCGTAGTGTCCTCTTGCGATGCGTTCATGAGCTTCTGCGAGGATCAACAGTCGCTCTGCCCCCATAATACATCTCCTCAATATTTCATTAGGTCCCATATTGTATAGTTGTCCAACTATAAGTGAAAAATATGCAGCGTGAACTACCAACTATTTCTTCTGGGTGATTGTATACTCACTAGGTGCCATTCCTGTTGACAGGAAGTGTACTATTTCTGTGAAGTGATCATCGATCTTTCTAATGGCTAGAAATTGTGCATCCGATAGTGTATCCTCCATACTAGTAGGCTCTTTTCCATGTTCCAGCCTTGACAAGTGGTCGGGTTCTTTGTTCATTCTTCATGTCTTAACCACGAACTCAAAATCATATTCCTGAAATAGCAGAAGCCATCTGCATATTCTCCCCCCCAACACTGGCTTGTTGACTAGGTATTTCAGCGTAGAGTGATCGGTAAACATTTTAAAATGTCCTCCCAACAAGTAGTGGTGGAAATTATATAGCGCATACACCATGGCTAACCCTTCTCTTTCAATAGTGGTGTAATTAATCTTAGCTGTTGATAGCTTCCTGCTAGCAAAGGCTAACGAGTGGTCGATGTCTCCTATTCATGGTTGTGCTAACACAGCTCCTAATGCAATAGAAGACGCATCGAAATATATGTGAAATTCCTTGCTCCAATCAGGAAAAACCAGAATCATTGAAATAACCATTTTCTGTTTCAGCGTGTCGAAGCTCTGTTGGCATTCTTCTATCTAGTGAAATTGACAGTCTTTCTTCAAAAGATTCTCCATGGGTGCTATAATCTGGGCATAGTCTTTAATGAAATTCCTATAATATCCCATATATCCAAACACAGTGCACAACTGTTTTATTGAAGTAGGAGGGGGTAGGAAATCTTAGATGGATCTACCAACAATCCCTGATTGCATATGATATGACCTAACAACACTCCAAAGGGTGAGAAGAAGATGCACTTATTCAGGTTTAAAGAAATCTGACACTGCTTGCACTTGTCCAACATTATCCTTAGACATTCAATATGATTATTCAATAAACTAAAAAGAGTCCAATCATCAAAGTATGCTTCGAGAAATTTATGTAAAAAATCTTTGAAAACTTCGACCACCACCCTAGAAAATATGGGTGGGGCATTCTTCAATCCAAACCACATCACTGTATACTGATAGGATCCCAATTCTATTGAAAATGGGGTTTTATGGCGATCTTCCTTGGAAATCCGGATCTGATGGTATCCTGAAAATCCATCTGTAAAAGAATATACCTCCTGGCCTCCTATGTTATCCAACACTTCGTCAGTAATGGGGTAGGGAATGGGTCATGTAAACATGCACCATTTAGCTTCATGAGATCCACACATATCCTGATCTCTCCTATCTTCTTGTCTTGTACCACCATAGGGATAATCCATTCTGACTCTTCAACATGTTCTATGATTCCAGCTTCTAACATTCTATCAAGCTCAATCTTCACTTTTTCCTTATATTTAGGGTTCAACCTGTAAGGTCTTTGTTTGAATGGTCTTTCATCTGGTTTCAAAGGGATCCTCATCTCTCCCATAGACCCTTTAATTCAATTCATATCAGTGAAATTGGTCGGAAACAAGTCCTAATATTCATGCAATAACTCTGTAATCTTGTCAATAGTAGCAACATCCCAGTAATCTCCAACATTTTCAAGCTTCAATGTTTTCTCTGTTCCAATATTGACTTTCTTGATCTTGATCGGATTTCTAATGAAAGGAATCTCAACTCCTGGTCCTTCTATGTCTCTTTGGCCTTCTGTTTCAACAATGTTCACCATCCTAGGATCATCGTCTCCATCATAATTGATGTTGTAAATACCTTCTAGTTTATGGAGAGGCACAATCCATTCATCCTCTTATTGTTCTAAAGGGAGGCTAGATGCCTCCTCAAATACTTTTTGTCTTACAAGATGTAATTTTTGGTCTACTGAGGGATATCGAATTTCAAACAAAAAGGTGGTAATAAAGTTTTGAGTCATACCTCTCCAATCTGTAGTAATGAGGCACAATTTTGCTTGAAGATACCAGTTGATAGGGGTGGTGTCTAGTGTGTTAATGAATTTGTGTACCCACTTCTCTTGAGGAATGTTTCTCGAGGCTTGTTACCCATGATTTTGGTAAATATTGATGGTGTATTGATGATGGTGTACTCAAGCTCCTCATAAGAAATTTCTCCTGAGAAAAGTGACATTCATCTCTTCCCAGAAAACTTACTTTTGAAGAGAGTTCGCAGGTTGCTAATATCCTAGGGTGTGAGAATGACCCATTCTCGCAGGCTTCCTTAAGCTAGGGTGTGAACTTCTCGCACTATGTTACATAGCTAGGGTATGAACTTGTTCTAAAGCTTGGAAAAAGATGAAGTCACGATGGTTCTAGAAGGGAATCTTCTAGAAGAATGGGTTGGCATTCGAATGGTTATCCTTGTACCGGATTCCCTGATATTGTGGGATCATTCTTATCCAAGTAACCATCTCATTCTCTCCTATATATTGATGGAATTATCATGGAAAAGGTTATGCAAGATTCATTGAAGAATTGGTGAAAGAATTGTGTGAAGGACTTACCTTGAACAAGAGCTTGGAGACTCTAGCAAGCCTATCAAGAGGGATTTGATCTTCTTCATACAAGGATCAAGAAAGTATGTGTGTTGGAGCCAAGAGCCACCGAAAGGAAGCTTGCGACATCAAGGTGATCAGGTTGTATCTTCTACTTTCAATTAATATGATACAGTGGAATGTCCTTTTCCCATAAAGTCATTCTCACTTTATTGTGTAATTCCTTGATCATACACATAAGTTGACAGTGGAATATATTTTTCTATCTTCACTTTGGTTGGTTTGTGTTGTCTTGGTCTTGACCTCACGAGAGCACCAGAGTGAAGCGGGAGAAACAGAGACCCTAGGAAGTGATACAAAGGTATGTTACTTGTTCCTTCCTACTAGCTAGTTCAAAGGTCATAGCTTAGGGAAAGAGTCATGTCCTGTCCTGTTTTGTTCTAGATCCAGGTGGATCTAGGGAGATCTGTTAGTGTCCGTACCTACCAATTAGTCCGATAACAAAATTGGTGACTCCACTGGGGATATAACCTGTTTTCTTTGTGGTTTTTGGTGTTTTTCCTTGGTCATTTGCTCTTGTCTTACTTTTCTCCATTCATATCAATATCTGAGTCTTTAGGATACCCTGATAGACCCTCTGGGTCCAAAGGCCTCTTCAAATTTTGTGTCTTTTTCCAAAAATTTGCTTAGTTTCAGACATTCTCGCACTGCACTCCACAGTGGTCTGCGTGAATCTATTGAGTTCGCACCCTGCTTTTAGGTCCAGTGCGAGGTTCTTGCACTCTACTCAAAGATGGCCTGTGAGAATGACCTATTCTCGCACCGTGTAATACTGTTAGCCTGCGAACCCTTTTTTCAAAATTTTGTCTTTAAGACTTTTGCATGATCAACTACCCAGATCAGTATAGGTTCCTAAAAAGAGTTTCTTGGACCATTGGTTGATGTTTTTCTTGTATTCGTTTTTGTGCATGAATAGTCTTAGGAAATCAAAGGCTCTTCCTGTTCATTTTTCTTGACTTTCGTTTCTTGACTTTTCTCTACAAAGATATACTCTTTGATTTTGGAATCTGAGTGTGCTTGTTTGGTTAAGGACTGACGATCGGTTGAAAGTTGAGCGTCTTTGTCTTTATCATTTGCTCATTATTTGAAAGATCACTTTTCTCATGCAATTGAAAAGGCTAGTTTGGTTTGCTTGTTATTTTTGTTTCCATTGAAAGATTGGTTTGGGTTTTTGTCTATTGCTTGTTCATTAGTTTTTGGTTTTCTTCACTCTCACCATCATGGTGTAGGTCCTTTTTGAAAAGTGAACAATGTTTTTTTTTTCAAAAGCATTTTTTTCTTCGAAAGTATTGAAAATCAATTGTTGAAATTATTGAAAAAGAAACAATAGAGATATGTTATTAATGCGTGATTTGTTGCAATTGCATTTTAAAGGAAATTGTGTATTGTAGTTCAAGGTTGATCCGGAAAATTTCTCTTTCCCTCCCATACATAGAATTCATTGAACGAAAATTGATATATTTCATTCTCATCCATGCATTGTTGGGTCAGAGTCTCATACAACATCAGTTTCATCTCCGCTTCCTTTGAGTAACAACAACTCTTAATAACACTGTGCAATTGTAAAATTTAACTAGTAACTCTTTTCTAAGGCTCTATTACACCAACATTTAGTTAGGCTAGCGCTTTGGAATAGGAAGAGAGATACACTCTCCAAAGAAAAAAACACACAATAGAATCTTATGTTAAGGAGTATCAAATTCCATTTACAACATCTTGTCCTGGGAAGACCTTCTCACACAAGGGTCAAACATGAGGTCGCATTGATATTGATAGAGTTACTCACCCTATTTTGTTGATATCGGTGTAGAGATTTCACGTATTACGGGGATCACTTGGAGGTATACCCACAATGATGAGTGGAATCCTTTTGAGTTGATTTCGGGCTAGAAACCCTGCCCTTGCATGTGGATTGGACCGTCGACTGTCCCCCCAGGATTTATTGTTGTCGATGGTAACCTTAGTGGCCTATCTTTATAGGTTCTTACACAAGGTGATTGTGAAGGGGAAAGTCTTCACGGTACCTAGAATCGACGTTGGCCAAACTCACTTGGGCTCCTTGGAGGGTATACCCACGATTATGTGTGGGAGATTGCACCAGGGTGTAAGTCCGTTAAGTAGGTTGTCAGTGTAACTTCTCCATCCTAGCCCAACCCCTTCTTGTCTCGTTGTTGTGACGTTGGATTTCATCACCAACTAGTAACTTCGAAATTCGAAGGTCTTGTTTGCTTGGTGTTGTTTCCTAGATTTTGTTTACTAGTGCGTGCTTTTTGTTTACCAAAGTTGACCATACGATTTTCTTCATAAGTTTGTCACTCGTTTAAAATAGCTCCTCCACATCGTTCACATAGAATGAAGGGTTTATATCCAGATCATCTGGAAGGTTCTCAACCCTTGCCTACAAGTTCACCTGAGGGATCTCCTCGGAAAAGTGAAGTCCCAGCCATCACCACGCCACAAGTGGAATGAACTGACTCTCTAGAACATTTCTGGATTACCAATACTCGAGAGGACTTTCGACTTCACCCTGATTCTGAGTGACCGTTTATGCGACTGAATTCTTCCGGAGACTTAGTTGTTGTGTCTTCAGGATCCCTGGTTGGAACTTTTGCAGGCATAAAAGGCCAAGATCCTTTTTGGTCCAGGCTCACCTATTATTTCCAAAATAATCTCACCTGTGGTTTCTGAAATCTCTAGTCTAGAGACAGTACTATTTACTACCGCTTATTACTTTCCTGGTACGGACGCCCTGCAATTTGACCACATCTTGACCATCCCTATTGAAATGGACCATCATACAGATACTATGAGTGTTCACACCGAGTTTACCGCAGTTAGTCTCACCCCCATCAGCACACCGCAAATGCTCAACATCACCCCAACACTACCACCGGGATACCGTGCATTGAATGCTTCCATTCCCACTCCTACGCAAACCCCATCCGGCTCTCCTGGTGGTCCCTCTTTTTCTGGGCACTCTCTTCCCGGTTTTATTCTGACACTCCCTCAATTTCCTTTTAGAGGACCTCTCTCGTCCTCCACTGGCAGTCTTAATCCTAGTGGCACTATTCTGTCATTCACACCAAATTACCAGATTCCTATCAGTGGACAATTTCACCAAGGTGGTATGACTCAACCCTCTCTCAGTGGGCAAATTCCTATTGGAACGCAAATCGCAATTGGAAAACAACCCCCAATTGGAACACTACCCCCAATTGGAACACCACCTTCGATAGGAGGACCAACCCCACCTTATGGACAAAACATACCTTCGTCCTTGGCCCAGTATTGGAATCAGTTGATACAACATCCTCCTCAATCGAATGGGGGCAATAGTTTCTAGCTGCAACTGTGATACCCCCTAGTATAGGCCAACCATATACAGGTACGTTCAATCCCATTTGGGGCTCGAATGCTCAGACTCATGTCCCTGTTCAAGGATACAATCCCATGAGCTACTATCCTCTCCAACCACCATCGAATCTGCATGGGTCTTCACATTATATGCAGGTTTCTTATGGTCCTATTGGTTTTTCGACAGGGCTTCCTCCCCAAAGCCACCGGTACCCACAGCTGAATCGACAGTTTCCCTTCTTGGCCACTTTGGATCTTCCAGATTTGTCAAGGATTTTAAATGATCCAATTCGTCACTCTCCCCAATGGCTTTCTATACCAACCAAGCTACCATTGGACATCCCTAAATTTGATGGCAAAGAGGGAGAGGACCCGAATAATCATGTCATGACTTTTCACCTCTGTTGTTCATCCAACTCGTTGATGGATGACTCTATTCGTTTACATCTTTTTCAATGAACCCTCATAGGTTTTGTTGCGAAGTGGTATATAGAATTACCACGAGGTTTCTTTGTTGACTTCAATACCCTAGCTATGGCTTTCCTCACAAACTACCAGTTACTGATTCATTATGAAACGGGGACCGAGATTTTGATTTCTTTCAAACAAAACAAAGCCACTCATATATTCGATCACATTCATGAGTGGCGACGGAGATGACGTCTCATTAAACTCGAATTCCCCGATCAGTTGCTGGCAGAGTGGTTCACAAAATCATTTGTGAACGACATCATTCGTGACATCGCCATGGGTGGAGTAGTCATGGAAGAGCAGGCCATCAGTCGTGCTCAATACCTTGATCTTGTTTACTCACAAACGGGTACCCTTTACGATTTACTACCTGACTTACCTCGTCCTTCCACTTCCACCACTTCAACTACTCCAACTGCTTCACATGCAACCGACGGTGTGATTGGCACTTTCCATGCCCAACCACATTCTGCCTCAAGCACCAACCCCAAACTTGCTTCTTCTAATGTTCAAAATGATCCATCTCTTGCCCCTCCTACCGACACGACTTCTGAGGTAAATGCAATTCAATCTACCCCAGCCGGTAAAAACAAATCTAAAAAGAGAAGGGGTAAGAATAAGGAGGACAAAAATACTTCTCAAGTAGAGCAAACCAAAACTAAACCTGTTGACGATTGGGATAAGCACAAACCTCGATACCCTTGTCTTATCTGTGGTGATGATCACTACACGAAGGATTGTCCATGATGCGCCAAGGTCACTAAGTTCCTTCAAGGGGCTCCAAAACCACCTGCTCCGGGCATTTTGTCGCAACCCTTCCCATCTCAACAACAGGCTCAGTTGGTCATTCATGGCCAACCCTCATCTTCTACTACATCCTATGTATTGATGTGTACTGGTGATTCAAGGCAGAGCAACGTTGCACTCACCACTCGAGCCAAAGATTATTCTCCCTCTAAAGAGTAGGTTGATGATTTACCTCCTTCCTTGGCACAACCCTCTCCCATGACTCCACCTACCAATGGTCCTCTTCATCTCGAACGACCAAGCCTCGACACAGTTCTTTGACGTCCCCCAAAGGGTGTCATTCAGAAATCGGCTTTCAATCCTCATGCTCGTGCTGCCCAGAACTACAACATTGTTGAAGATTTGGCCCAGGCACCTTCTACGATGTCAGCCCTCAAAGTCCTTCAAACTTGTCATACAAAACAGAAGGCACTGTTGAAAGTTATTGGTTGAATCGACCCGACGGATACAAATTTAATAATTTTTGACTTGGAAAATCACATTCCAAGGTTACCCACTCAACTGGAATTCTAACTCCAAGTGATTGTCTTTGAAAAAAATATTTTGTCGAACTGTTATCAACGAGGGTGCCTCGACGTGTGTTATGTCTCTTACTTGCTGGAAAGCCATTGGCTCTCCCTCTTTGAATGAATCCCAGAATACTCTCAAAGCCTTCAATGGCTCTAGTTTTAAGCCCTATGGTGCTCTTCCTTCATTTCCCATCACGTTAGAAGGAAAAATGGTCCAAGTCGAAGTGGAAGTCTTTAACTCTCCCCTTGATTACAATCTTCTGCTTGGACGCAGCTGCATCTATTCCATGCACACAGTTGTGTCGACCCTTTTCTGGGTGGTACATTTCCCACATCAAGGGAAGGTAGTCACCGTCAACCAATTAGCCTTCTTTAACTTCGAAAATCGTACTGGCAATGTACTGTTCATCGCTAAAACCCCACCGGGTTATGAGAATGTCAGTGTTGGCCTTCTAAAAGACTCTTCGTTAATGGGTACTTTCCCCATTCCACCACCCGATGTTCCACGCTCATCCGTTGCATCAATCAACATGATCTCCACCTCGATTCATGAACTTCCTACATCTCACGACCCATGGATAGTACCTGACCCTGGAGATCATCTTCGTTACGGTGACGAAATGTCGTTAAGTCTGGTCAAATCTGCCTATCAGGCCATTTAATTGGCAAGACCTTCTAGCCCCTCTCTTGGTGAGTTATCTCCAGATCCTTTCCGTGTCATTTTTCCCACAGATGAGATGATCATGTTTGTCATGGAAGACACCCCTTGGGATGATGGACATCATCATTCCATCCTCTTTTTGGAGCATCATACCATTGAGAACTACCAACGGATCTCGACCTTGTTGATCGTTTTCGTCATCTCAACCATTCCCGAGTCTGCACACGATGTGTTTTCTGAAGGGAACTTAAGCAATATATCGCCCACTATTCCCCACGATTGTCGAAAATGTCCATATTGGAGCTTCATGTTCTTTTGACGAAATCGTCACCTAAACATCCCTTTTCAAAGAGTTTCATGACATCTTCACCTAGAGCTACGAATAAATGCCGGGTATCGACCCTGAGATTGTGATACATGAGATCAAGACATACCCCGATGCTAAACCCGTCTAACAATGCCTTCGTTCTGTTCACCCATGTGAAGTAGCTTCTATCAAGCTTGAAGTCAAGAAACTTCTTAAAGTCGACTTTATTTATCCAGTGGCTCTCACTGTCTGGGTTTCCAATCTTGTCCCGATCAACAAGAAACAAGGCGCAATTCATGTATGTGTTGACTATATGGATATTAATAAATCTTGTCCCAAAGACAACTTTCCTACCCCCTTCATTGATCAGATTGTCGACAATTGCACCAGAAGTGAAATATTCTCTGTGATGGATGGATTCTCTGGGTATAATAAAATCAACATTGTTCCCGAGGATCAACATAAGACTTCTTTTATTTGTCCTTGGGGTACTTTTGCCTATTAGAAATCCCTTTCGATCTCAAGAATGCTGGCGCAACTTTTCAACGCGCTATGTTTTATGCTTTCCATGATATCAAACACATTGTTCAACCATATTTGGACGATTTACCCGCTCACTCAATGCACCGAGTCGATCATCCAACCCACCTCTGAGCCATTTTCGTCCACTGTCAGTTCTACCGTATATGTTTGAATCTTCATAAGTGCATTTTCTTCATGGAATCCAGCTGACTTCTAGGTTTTATCATTTCGCATCAAGGGATCAGGGTGGATCCTTGAAAGGTTGAGGCAATCCTTAATCTCCCTCCTCCTTCTACACTTCGCCAGTTACAAAGTTTGCCGGGGAAAGCAAACTTTCTTTGTCATTTTATCCCAAATTATGATGAGATAACTCGTGGATTTACATGGCTACTATAAAAGGGACCTGAGTTCATATGGGATACCATCGCCAACAATGCTTTCGAAGCTTTGAAATTGTCCCTAACGCATGCTCCGCTTCTCTTTCCCCTCGATTACAGTCACGATTATTTCCTCTACCTTGCTGCCTCAGATTACACCATTGGTATGGTTTTCGTCCAAGAGGATGATGATAACAATGAACATGTTATCTATTACTTGAGTCAAAGTCTAACGCCTACCGAAATCAAGTATTTACATGTCGAAAAACTGGCCTTGGCTGCCGTCCAACGCTTCCGGCACTATATCCTCTCGCACAAAACTACAATGATTTCTAACTACAACCCTATGCAACACATTCTCACACGTCAATTGCTAGGGGGAAAATACTCCAAATGGATTGTGATTCTCCGGGAGTTTGTCTTGGAATTCGAATGCGCCAAGTCCAAGAAGTCCTTAGTGTTTGCTGAGTTGATATGTGACTTTCCCTATTCTAAAACAGAAAATGTAGCAGCTGATTCATTACCCGATGAATCCCTTTTCCTCATCAACACTGATGATCTTTGGTATGGTGATATCATCATATATCTCCAAACTCAGACTTTTCGGCCAACTTTGTCTAGTACTGACCGATGTCGAATACGCTACCAAGCCCGTCACTATATTATCCTCGGGGATACTCTTTATCGTAGGGGGATTGACTATGTTTTTTGACGCTGTATAACATTTGATGAAGCCGAGAAATATCTAAATGAATTCCATTCTAGAGCTTGTGGTGGTCATATGTCTGGGTATGCTACTGCCCAGAATATCTTATGCGCAGGGTATTTTTGGCCGCCTTTATTTAACGACTGCATAATCGCCATTCAAAAATGCCATGCTTGCTAGACTGATAATAACAAGATACGGTCCCATCCCACTCCTCTTCACCCTGTGGTCTCCATTGGTCCCTTTGCGAAATGGGGCATCGATTTCATGACATGTCACCCTCACTCGGCTGGGGGGCATGGATACATTATTGTAGCCGTCGATTACTTTATGAAATGGGCCGAGGCAATGCCGACATTTGACAACACTGGAAAGACCACAATATTATTCATTTTTAATCACATCATAGCTTATTTTGGTGTTCCCCAAGCTATCGTCCCTGATCACGATAGCCACTTTAGAAACTTCATGATGTCCGAACTTACTGAAAAATTGGGTCTTCACCATGAAAACTCAACGCCCTATTACCCACAAGCCAATGGCCAAGTCGAAGCAATTAACAAAGTTCTCATAACTATGCTCCGACGAATGATAGGGATTCACAAAACAAGTTGGCACACAATTTTGTTTTCGACATTGTGGGCTTACCGAACATCCGTCAAATCCGCTACTGGGTTTACACCTTTCCGGTTAGTCTATGGTTTGGAAGCCATTCTCCCGATTGAATGCGAGATACCCTCTTTAAAACTAGTTTTTGAACTCCTACCAAACACTTCTGCCGAGG
>JZKD02S1936309.1:413567-428241 GCA_000966675.3 Picea glauca | reverse complement strand
GTGGAAGATCACATCGAGAATCAACAACAAGTTCTCCAAATCTTAAAGGACAACCTTACCATGGCACATAATCGCATGAAACAACAAGAAGATCAACATCGTAGTGAAAGACGTTTTGAAGTAGGGGATTGGGTATTTTTAAAACTACAACCATACAAACATATGTCCCTCAATCAAGCCAATAAGGATAATAAATTATCACCAAAGTACTATGGGCCTTATAAGGTGTTGCAAAAGTTTGGTACTATGGCATGCAAATTGGAGCAGCTTGCATCTTCACGAGTACACCTAGTTTTCCATGTTTCATGCTTAAAGAAGGTTATAGGAGACAAGATGGCATTTCAAACTATATTTCCAGAACTTGACGAGGAAGGAAAAATCATATTGGAGCTTGAAGCCATCACTGACACAAGAAATCGCCAGTTGAGGAATAGATCCATTTTAGAGTATCTCATTAAATGGAGGAAACTACCGGCTGGAGATTCCACTTGGGAAGATGAGTATTTTATATAGAAGCATCCAAAGTTACTCAAGCATTGCGGACAACACTTGTCTAAAGGGGAGGGGCATGTTAGGCCCTAATATTGGCTCATTACCCCTTATTTGGGGCATATTATTTTAGTAATGTTATTTTATTTATGTTGGCTTTAGGCCATTAGTTGTAATTATACCTCCTAGTCTCCTATATATACCAAGGAGAAATTTTCATTTTGAATCATTTTGTACTTGAACATTTAAGTGGGGTAAAAGGAGGCTGCCCCCTCGAAGAGGTTTATTATCTGAAATTATCTCTTTTTCAAGGCGTTGATTACTTTTTCTAAGGATTTTCTATGCTATATTGATATTTGGTTCTTAACAATATTTCTATAAAAGGGAATGAAATATATGTTTCTATAATATCTAAAACCAAACCTTGAAACCAACAATATTTCTTATAGAAGAATCAATTCAAGAGTTTACAAGTTTATTACCATCAAAATAGAGTGAATGTTTCATTTGTGACGAAATTTTATTTTATTTCTAAATGTTCCATTTGCTAATTTTTGCTCGATGTTTCACTTCCAAATATTTGCTAATTTGTACGTGTGAATGTTTCATTTGATAATATTTGCCAATATTCCATTATTTCATATATTGTTTTTTCAATATTTCTTTCATGTACTAACATTCTTCTTGAAATTATGCCAGAGTGGTGATCGGGGAAAAGGACTTGATTGTGGAAAAGGCCCTGTTCTTGGCACCGCATCGACCGAAAATGATGAATATATAAGTGATGAAGAGATATTTTATTCTATAGACCCCTTGCAGAAAATTGAATTGTCCCTAGGAAAGACCAATAGAGAATTCCAGGATTTGGTCGCTGCTGGGTCGAAAACTGCTGAGGATTTCAAAAGGATAGATGAATTACACGTTAAGATAGCAAATTACGAGGTAAGTCATGTCATCTAACAATATCAATTTTTGGTTTGAAATTTTGTAATTTGATATATGTAATTAACACATATTTCTCATTATAGAATTTTGTGAGATCGATGAGAGGGGAAGGGGAAGGTCCTTGTAGCAACAGTGGGACTGCAACAACAAACCTGCATGGCCACGTAGCCACCAAACTATTTTCCACCACAAGTGTTCCGCCTAAGACCGATTCTATACCTTCTAGGGGTGATGCCATGCCCCACAGCACACACTAGATCATGCAGGTGGTGCACATGATAATGGATCTGATCACTCTTTCATTGATTGTTGCCCTGGTGCTACACGTATCCAAAGCACATGAACAACCATGGTATCATTTTTGGTCGACCAGGACATGGTTCCTCTAAAAATAGTACAACTACCAGGTATTTAATATATGTCTTTATAGATATTCCTATTATATAATTGTTTAAATAATCACATATCAGTGAGATTGAAATTACTAATAATGACAATGTTTTACAAGAAACAATGTGTTCTACAATAGTTTGCATGACTATGCATTAGAAATTTTTGGGTCGACCATTCGACTACGATGGAATCGACAAGATTCCAAACTGAAAAACCTTCTTATCTCCAGGTTGGTTGGTGATTTTGGTGACTCATTCAATAAGCCGGAAGTCCTAAAAAGGACCGACAAGCATTTTAAACATGTTAGAGAGGTGTATAGGAATAAATTAGTATAGGACCCCAAGTGTGAATGCCCTTTGGTTGTTCTCGAGAGGGAGTGGAAAGAAATTATTCTCGATGAAAGAGAATTAGTGATGAAAGAACAAGGGAAGAAACCACCTGGCTCCGGAAGGTAAGAGGTGTTTTCAATTTACTATGATGGTGTTTTGTTTACTTTACGAGGAAAACAATCAATATCTAACATATTTCAAAATATTGCATAGAATCCAAGACACTTCCAAGGAAACAAAGGCAAGACAAGAAAAACACGACCAACATAAACTGGGCCAAGGTGGTTACGAGAGATTGAAGGCACAAGTTGTAAGTGCCTAAATATTTTACTTTTTTTTTATCGTCGTCACAAAATATGTAATTCATTGCAGCTAGTGACTAATGATTTTGATATTTCTCAATGCAGGGGGATTTTTTCAATGAGCAAGCCACAGAACAAGATCTAAAAGTCAGGTTCACATAGGGTTTTGATGGCATGGTGGCATGAAGAAGAAGCTTGGGGAAATCACCACGTGTCTCTCAGGAGGACATGGTAAATAAAATGAACTTGAAAGCTTGTCGATTAGTTTTTACTCATTGATTACTTGTAATGTAAAATATATTTTTTATTAATTTAAAATGTAAAATAATGTGTGTCTTTTCCACATTCACAGTAGAGTAGCAATGCTAAAAATGCTCCTGATGCACCCAATGAACCACATCTTGACCCCCATATTGATTCAAGCGTTGTTGCCAAAGAAGCATTACATAGTGGTATGCACACATTTTTAATGTTTTTCCATTTTTCAGTGAGTATTAATATTTAGGGTATATTCTGTACTAAATACTTATATTGTTTCATGTGGAAGAGCATGTAGATGTTGGTCGAGAGCGGAGATCAACAAGTGCAGAAACAACAATGCGACCACCAACTATTATTTCTATTGTACCCACTAATCCAGGTATAAAACCTTGTAATTAAAACTTTATTAATTTAATTTCCCTAGGAATAGTGAATAACAATATCACTTGAATTCTTTTTTTTGTTGCAGCAGTGGATGCCCATGTGCATCCTCAACCTCCATGCCGAAATACTAGAAGTTCATCATGGCATGAGGTGTTGAGTACTGATGATGCAACACTTCAAGAATGCCCAATAATTGTGGGGGATCAGTTAAATGTTGATGATGACGACTTAATTTGTACTTTCATGGATAACAGGAAGAAGAAGAAGAAGAAGAAGAAGAAGAAGAAGAAGAAGAAGAAGAAAAACAAATGATTAGACATTTTATTATTAATATAAATCCAATATATTTCTGTTCCAATGTAATGTATTTTGTTTTCCTAAATGTCATGAATGTTATTTTCTTTCATGTTTTTTGTTTTGGCACATGGCAATGAATATTTTTTTCTTACATTTAATGTTATTGACATTTCTAATTATAGTTGTAAAATCTAGATAGATTGGGTATGGGGAAATGAGAGTGATGTGAGAGGGGGGGAGGGGCCAAAAGAGATTCCACCTTCACGTGGTTGGTCATGTTCAATAGAGAATAATTTATTCTTGAAACGAAGAGAAGCTCATTCATGTATTCGTCTTTAGTCATTAATTTGTAGAGGTTGTTATATCTTTAATTAATATTCTAAAATATAATTAAGTCATGTGATGAATCGCAGTATGGAGAGGATCAACAATGGAGGCACCCCATCACTCAAAGGTATGGATCTTGTTAAGTATTGGTTTAAGGTGACATAATTACATATATGTTAGTCAAACTTAATATTAAATAATAATAATATAGGAAATGTGTTAAGAAAGTTAAATATTTTATGTTTTTTATATTTTTTTGGAGATTATTTTTGTTGAAATTATAATTTTGAAATGATGAAATTGTTGTTTTTAGTGTAAAAATAGTTTAAATGTCTTGAAATACATCTTTTGTCACTGAATTGTTCTTGCCTTTAGAATATCAATATTAGGTTCTCCTAACTACCTGAAGTGTGGAATGGGGTATAGTAGGAGAGGGGCTTGAACTTCAACCCTATCCACTAGGATATGTTCACCCTGAGACCTTCAATATATGAATCAACTCTATGGAGAATTGTCTTGTGTCCTAGTAGTGAGTGTGTCTCTCTTTACCATGGCTTCTATGTTAGTGTTTGTCACCTCCAATCTATATTCCTCAGTACCTCATTTATGGAGGTGTTGATGAGTTTTTTTCAACCTCCAAGTGTCTTCTTGGTAGCAACCGTGCCCACTTGGAGCACGACTGCTCTCCAGGACCTTCTTTCCTCTCGGGCCGAAGAGTGTTAATACTCTTCTATCTCCAAATCAGGAGATCTGAACCCACAGTTATTTCCATGCGACCCCCCTGCTTTGATCTCTCTGAGGATCGGAATTTCACAGCTCGCGAATTCACTGTCTATCCTTTGGGTTCTCAAACCCCCGAGATCCAATGTGCTGATCAATGCGGATGTTCCCTCCACTGTCGGAACTTCACTTTATGTCATTCTCGCCCCTCGCGATACCAATAGCTGGGCTTTCTAGACTCCGATACATGAGACGCTGAAACGCCGAACTTGCGACCTCGCTTCCTCGGAACCTCGCTACTCACGAGACCAACTGATTCCTTCCTCGACTTTCGAGGCCTGAGACGCCAAAACGCCTATATTTCACGTCACCTGCCACATCACCCTACTGTGGCCTACACTGCCCACGCGATCATCGAGACTTCGCTTCTCGCCCTCTCGCGATCCCTGTGGCCAATTCTTCCGTTTCCTTCTCACGAAATCCTGATATGCCGATCCACGAGTAGAACCCACACCCCTCGTGATCCTGATCGATAGCTCCTGCTTACTCGAACTTCAAACTTTTCTCATCCTCTTGCGTTGCAACCTTCCTGCAACTCCGATTTATCCTACAATTCATGGAACTTCATGAAATCCCCCTGGAGAAGTTCGACCTTCTGTTCTTTCCAATTGAACTCCACGAAATGACGAGGCGCTCTTCCAGCAGAACTTGTCACCCTGCACGCAAACCTGCAACTTTCCCAGCAAGCCTTCCAAGCACGACTTATCTATATCCTCCTTCGACGAATTCGAAGGTCTATCCTTCCTGAGCTTCTCTCCCGACCTCTGAGTCTCTTCAGAGAACTCTTTGCACGCACTCCTTGCGTCAAATCTTCAACAATCTTCTACGTGTTGAAGTTTCGACTCTGCGCACTCCTGCAGTAGCAGTCTTTCACCTTTTTCTCAGAATCACAACTCTGAGACTTCGTCTAGCCTGTGCACGCCCTTGCACAACTTCGGTGCCAAATCTTCACTTCTGAGATCTTAGAACAAAAGTTTCCTCTATCTGAACCCTGAAGTCACGCACTCCTTGCAGACAAATTCAATTGCACTCCTTGCAGGAATTCTCTGATTCAAGATAGAGAAACAATTGAAACTAACTTCTTGTTCTCACCATGAACAATCTCTTGGAAATCCATGAAGTCTAACAATCTCTTTAAAAAACAAATTTGCGATGTGGGTCGCATCGCTGGTATTCTGACACAAAATAAAATGTGCCATATTTGAAAACCTTTCCACCACCACAAAGATGGAATCAACCCCTCTCTGCATCCTCGAAAAACCCAATACAAAATCCATGCTTATCGCCTCCCATGGTCTCTCCGGTATGGGCAATGGCTGATAAAAACCTGCATTCTGTTTTCTCCCCTTCGAATGCTGACAAATCCTGCATCTGTCAACAAATCGTTTGACATCTGCTCACATGCCTAGCCAAAAATATGATTCGCTCAGCTTCGCGAATGTTTTGTCATGGCCAAAATTCCCTGCCAATCCACCACTGTGTTTTTCTTTTAGCAAATTCTCCCTCATGGAGCAATTTGGAATACACAGTTGATTGCCTCTGAACAACAATCCCTCTTTGATCATGTATTCTATCCATGGGCTTCGATCTATGAGAACTGGATTCTCAACTACTTCATATGCTTCCCCGAAATCTGTATCTCCTACATACATGTCCCTGAGTTTTTCGAAACCCAATGTTTTGACTCGGAATTCCTGCAGCAATAAACATTTCCTGCTGAAAGCATCAGCCACTTTGTTAGCAGTTCCTGAAATGTGTTTAATCACAAACATGAAATTTTGCATGTACTCTACCCATTTTGCATGTTTCTGGTTCAACTTCTCCTGTTGAATCACAAACCGCAATGCATGATTATCGCTGTACAATACAAATTCCTTTGGGATCAAGTAATGCCTCCACTTCTTCAGCGCCTGTATGATAGCATAAAATTCTTTATCATGCATTGAGTATTTCATCTTTTCTTCATCCAGTTTCTCACTGAAATATGCAACTGGTCTGTCCTCCTGACTCAAGACCGCTCCTATGGCATATCTGCTGGCATCACATTTCACTTGAAATGTCTTCTTGAAGTCTGACAACACCAACACTGGTCGTTTCGTTATCTTCTGCTTCAACAAATTGACGCTCTTCTCAGCCTCTGCTGTCCAATGAAAATTTTTATGTCGCTTCTTCACCGTGTCCATCATCGCTGCGCTAATTCCACTGAAATTCCTGATGAAATTTCGGTAGAAACTAGCCAAACCATGGAAACTTCTCACCTCGAAAACATTTCTCGGTGATGGCCAATTCTTGATCACCTCTAGTTTACTCGGATCCATCTTCAACTCATTCGCCGAAATAACAAAACCCAAATAAATGATCTATGTCTGCATAAATGAGGATTTCTTCATATTAATCAACAACTTCTCCTGATGTAGCTTTCTCATCACAATAGCCAAATGATTCAAATGTTCAGCCTTAGTCTTGCTGAAAATCAATATATCATCCAGATATACGACCACAAACTTCCCGATGAATTCCCTCAGGATTTCATTCATCAGTCTCATGAATGTGCTTGGCACATTTGTCAAGACAAATGGCATGACCAGCCATTCATACAAACCTTCGTTTGTTTTGAATGTTGTCTTCTACTCATCACCTTCCCTCATGCGAATCTGGTGATATCCGCTCTTCAGATCTATCTTCGAAAAATAATTTTCCCCACTCAAACAATCCATCAGATCATCCATTCTCAGTAGTGGAAATCTGCACCTGATGGTAATTTTGTTTATTGCTTTGGAGTCAGTTCACATCCTCCAACCTCTGTATTTATTTGGACTAAGCATTGTTGGAACAACACACAGACTCAAACTTTCTCTGACCAATCCTTTGTCCAACAAATCTTGGATCTTCTTCTTGACCTATTCATTCTCTTGTGGCATCAATCTATATGCAGCTTTATTCGGAAAACTGGCTTCTGGTATGAGATCAATGTGGTGACTCACACTCCTCATTGGTGGCAACGAATGACATAATTCGTCCACGATGATGTCATTGAAATCTTCCAGGAGTTCCTGAATCTCCCCTGGTAAGTCGTCCACTCTTGTGCTAGTCAGGACAATTCTCGGTTTCCTGACCACAAAGAATTGTGGATCTTCCTTCTTCTCCATCTTTGTAAGCAACTCCTTCCCACTCATGAGAAGTATGGTATTACTTACTTCTGGTTTCACTTCCTTATCCTTTATTGGAAGCAACCTGTGTGTACTCCCATCCTTCTCCAAAGTGTATGTGTTCATTCTCCCATCATGAACCACATTTCGGTCATATTTCCATGGTCTACCCAGCAATAAATGACATACATCCATGGGAATGACATCACATAAGATCTTATCCTTATATTCTCCCATCTTGAATTCAACTAAACATTGTTTAGTGACACTCACCTGATGTCCCTTCTGTATCCATGAAACTTTGTATGGAATCAGGTGATCATTTGTTTCCAGCTCCAGTTTCTCCACCATCTTGGTCAAAACGAGATTATCGGTGCTCCCACTGTCCACAATGACCTTGCATTTCCAGCCCTTGGTCTTGCATGTGGTTCTGAAAAGTCTGGTCCTTTGAGTTGTGTCTTCCACCTCCTTCTCGGGTGTTAAGAGAACTTTGTGCACCGTCAGTGACCTCCCACTTCCAGTGTCTTCACTCTCAACATCACGCCTCTGCGCTTCAACGATGTGAGCTTCTCCAATATCTTTCTTCTTCTCTGGACACTTGAATGACTTGTGCCCATCCTTTCCACATGTGAAACATGTGATCACTCCACCTCAGCCTCTTCCCCTACCTTGGGTACGAGGAAAAGTGTTTGCATCAACATAATATCCTCTCTGTTCATTATGTTGTCCTCTTTGTTCAACATGTGGCTGTCCTCGCTGTGAGGTTCTACCTCTTTCAATCTTACCCTGAGGTTTCTTCCATTCCTCCTTGGGCTTCTGATATTTCTCTTGGGAAACTGCCTTGCCGCTAGGCTGACTTCTGCCTTGCCCTCGCTGACCTTTCTTACAGCTCAGCTTCTCCTCGGCTTTCAGAGCCATCTGATAAGTGTCCTCTACCGTCCTGATGGTTACCATGCTCAATTCGTCCTAAATGTCATATCTCAACCCATTCAGGTATCTGGCTACCTTCTCATCATCGCTCTCTCAATGACCTGCTCTGATGTTCGGTCGATAGAATTCTTCAGTGTATTATTTCACTGTCATCAGTTTCTATCTCAGGTTCTGCATTCGTCTGAACAGATTAATTTGGTAGTCCCTTGGGATGAACTTTGCCTTCATTTTAGCAATCATTCGATCCCAGCTTTTAATTTTATGTTTACCCTTGCAACATCTATCTGCTTGTAGCTCGTCCCACCACAATGGTGTATGTCCTTTCAACTTCGGGACAACATGTCTTACCCTTTTATCCTCTTAGATATCCTCATAATCGAAGTAGGTATCAAGAGCCCTGATCCATTCCGACAACTCTTCTGCATCCAGGCTTCCTTCATAGACTGGAATATCCATTTTGGTCTTTGAACTCATCCTGGAAATGGCTTTGATCAACCACTCGGTTGATGCATCCTCTGTTGTGACCTCTTCTTCATGTCCAACTTCCTCTTCAACTTCAGAATCGCTAAGATCCCCTACACCAACTCCACGTCTTTGAGCTATCTCCATCTCTTCAAGCCCTTCTCGAAGATCTCTCATCTTCCGCTCCATTTCTGGATTTCCTGCTGGCCTACCTCTTCTTCGTGCATCCCTGTCTTCCGGACCAGGTGATTTCCTTTCTCTTCTAGGTGGCATGATGAACCCTGTCTCTCTCTGTTACAGAAAACAAAGAGTTTTCCCGCTCTGATACCACTCTGGTAGCAACCGCGCCCACTCGGAGCACGACCGCTCTCGAGGACCTTCTTTCCTCTCGGCCCGAAGAGTGTCAATACTCTTCTATCTCCAAATTGGGAGATCTGCACCCACAGTTCTTTCCACGCGACCCCCCTGCTTTGATGCCTCAGAGGATCATAATTTCGCGGCTTGTGAATTCACTGTCTATCCTTTGGGTTCTCAAAACCTCGAGATCCGATGCGCCGATCAACGTGGATCTTCCCTCCACTGTCGAAAATTTTCTTTATCACGTTCTCACCCCTCGTGATACCAATAGCTGGGCTTTCCAGACTTTGATACACGAGATGCCGAAACGCCGAACTTGCGACCTCGCTTCCTCAGAACCTCGCTACTCACGAGACCAACTGATTCCTTCCTCGACTTTCGAGGCCCGAGACGCCGAAACGCTGATATTTCACGTCACCTGCCAAGTCACCCCACTGTGGCCTACACTGCCCACACGATCGTCGGGACTTCACTTCTCGCCCTCTCGCGATCCTTGTGGCCAATTCTTTCATTTCCTTCTCGCGAACTCCCGATATATCGATCCACGAGTAGAACCCACGCCCCTCGTGATCCTGATCGACAACTCCTGCTTACTCGAACTTCAAACCTTTCTCCTCCGCTTGCATTGCAACCTTCCTGCAACTCCGATTTATCCTACGATTCATGAAACTTCACGAAATCCCCCTGGAGAAGTTCGACCGTCCATTCTTTCCAATTGAACTCCATGAAATGACGAGGCGCTCTTCCAGCAGAACTCGTCACCCTTCACGCAAACCTGCAACTTTCCTAGCAAGCCTTCCAAGCACAACTTATCTATATCATCCTTCGATGAATTTGAAGGTCTATCCTTCCTGAGCTTCTCTCCCGAACTCTGAGTCTCTTCAGAGAACTCTTTGCACGCACTCCTTGCAGCAAATCTTCAACAATCTTCTAAGTGTTGAAGTTTCGACTCTGCGCACTCCTGTAGCAACAGTCTTTCACCTTTTTTCTTAGAATCGCAACTCTAAGACTTCGTCTAGCCTGCACACGCCCTTGCATGGCTTCGGTGCCAAATATTCACTTCTGAGATCTTAGAACAAAAGTTTCCTCTATCTGAACCCTGCAATCATGCACTCCTTGTGGACAAATTCAACTGTACTCCTTGCAAGAATTCTCTGATTCAAGATAGAGAAACAATTGAATCTAACTTCTTGTTCTCACAAACTTCAAATTAACCATGAAATCACATACACAACATATAAAATAAAATGCATGACAGGAAGAAAATACTCATGAGCATAACATCAACATATAGAGAATAGACACATAACCATGGAATTGAATCAAAGCTTTCTCTATTAATTCAATATCTGTACATGGATGTTCTCTACACAGTTCTTTGCTTGCTCTTCTTCTCTTCTTGCTCCTGAATAATCTGAATGTGTTGTTACAATGTACAAAGGAGGGTGTCTATATCCCATTTCCCTCTCGAACTCCTAAACTATCAAATCTACCATTAACTAATCTATCTACCAGCATTAAATATATTAAATGCCTCGTCTACCTAAGGACGAGAGCTTATCCGCTCAAGGTCCATTACAATACAAGTGCGCTTCTTCATAAATGTCTTCATTAAAGAGTGGCGCAACAACTTCCAAAGAATCTCCAAAATGTGTGCTGGCTTATCCAACTGTCTTCCTCTTGATGTGCTGGCTCACTTGATGAGTGAGCGATGCTCCTGCATCACTTCTCTCCAGAATTGGGTAGGCATATGGATCTATTTTTAGGTGATTATGATTTTTCCATACCTTACTTGGTCTATCCCCTTCTACTCTTATCTTCAATTCTACTATAATTTATTTAGGCTCATGTTATTTTGTAGTTGTGAACCTCATAGTTTGATTCTAGAACCCATACTTAAATGCTCATATTTACACACCCCCAACATAGGGGTTTGGTGACCTCAATATTTGTTGCAACTCCTAGTTATGTAGGTAAGGTTTGCAAAGGAGATTTCTCCTTTTAGGGGTGATATCAAAATATAATTCAAAAAATTTCCAAGTGTTTTGGAAATCTGTCTTCATAAGAGATATGTCTCATTCAATGTTAAATTTGTACCATTGATCTTTTAAGTATAAAGCATAGACCCTAGCAAGTGGTCTATGTGCCAACATTTTGTAATCTTGTTCAATAATCTCCTCACATACATATGTTAATCTTGCAATTTTCATTACTGAGGACTTCTAAATTTTCATTCAAATCTATTGAGGTTAAAGAAAATTTATCTTCAAGCAAAGTGATTAGTTGGTTATGTTCAAATGAAAAAAACAAAGTTATCACCTTTTTATTCTTCTTATTTCTTCCATTGCTACTTCACCTCGAGAAATCAACAACTATCTCATAAAAAATTTAACTAAATTTATGGCCACAATGTGTGTTAGAATCCTCTTTTGAAGCCTATTCAAACCATATCTCCTTATCGTCTTCGAAATATGCTCAATAACATATCTACTCTTTTCATGTATCACAAGTGTGTTTTCATCAACAAGGTTGTTGATTTTTTCTTTTCCTTTAACAATTGGAACCCCTAATAGAGTGGGAGGATCTTGCTTGGGCTAAGGTATTTTCCATTGAAGCCCTATAAATATTTGATTCTAGTTCCTAATCTGTTGAGGAGATATCCTCCTACTCCTTCTTCACACTCGGCTACTTCGTATGCAATAGTTGATATAAGCTCTGTAGCATCCATGGATTCTTCACCTACTAGTGTTGGCACATGTTCTAAAGCATCTGACGAGTCTTCAATACATGGTTTTGATGCTACATTTTCTTCAGGATGGATAATGAACATGTCCCATGTGACATATGGTTGTATTCTTCATAATTCATTGAAAACAAATAGCTTAATCAACCCATGGTGTGCTACAACTGCTTATGCTCTTGATTGGACTTCTATATCCATCCTTTGGAGAAACTTCATTAAGTAATATGGAATGTCAATGATCCTCCAATGTCTCTAATGTTCCAAGATCTGAAAATGTTTTACCAACCTAAAAACCTCGAATTATGATGGCATTTTGTGCAACTGTTGAGAAAACTCTATAGTAATTGCATTGATGTATGCATTGCGTATGTCAAATAATGCCATCCATATTGTTTGTTGGAATATATGCTACATGTTAGGATTACTTTGTATTAAATCCATATCTATAGGCTCTCATATGTTCAATGTTACTCCCGTGATTTTTTTGAACTCGACAGTTGATTTTCATTTCTACAATAACCCACAATTTGTGAAATCTATTGCCTATTTCTTAACACTTTCCTTGCTACTGCATTTGGACAACATTGTCGATATCCATAGTGATATTATAGGTCAATGATTCACACTCGTTTCTCATTCTTGGAAAATTCAAGAAATAAAGCATCAATACATATGATTAAGCATTTATTAGATTGATGAAGGCATTAAAGCCATTATTTATGTTTTTCACCCAAAAGTAACTGTCTTCATTTCTAATTGTAGTTGTTTCCTTCAAAATTGGTGGCACAGATTGGCTTGTTAGATGATGAACTGATAGAGGGTTCATACCATCAGTATCAGTCACTCCATAGCCATATTTATAAAACATTTAATCCCTGTCGCAATAGGGATTTCCTTAATAGAAGGCCCTTCCATACAATCTACCTTTTCAGTCAATGTTAGCTCCCAAAACAACATTGGTAATCTCATCAACATCTACGCTTGAAAATGACTTCAAGAAAAAATTTGGTGTTCTCAATTTAATCGAGATCCTTTAATTGATTTAAAAATTGCAATTGCCTAAGAATTCGTGAATTCCCTCAGTGGGTTGCTAATTTTACTAGTTTTAAAATTGAAATTGTATGAGCTGTCTCCCTTAGCATTATTTGTTCCACTCCTTTAAACTATCACTTGGTCGTTGTTTGACATTCTGATAATTGTTGTTAAACTATGATTTGGAACTCTTGGATGATGTTACTCCTTAATGACGCCCTGTAATGAACCAACCATACCTCTTGACAAATTGGATTTGAGTGTGTGACATAATATTTGTGAAACCATAAAAATTTGTCCTTCCCTTACATCATCCTATTACAACAAATTTATTACTGGAAAACACTTTTAATGCACAACAATTGTCCACATTTTCTTCATATTTTAACATGATGATACAACACCTAGGTACTAAATTTGATGGTACTATTCAAAATTCAAGATCTTAAAGTCTGCAAAATACACTGTCCAAGATGACAACAACAGTTTGAAATCTTCTTTGATGTTTTTAACTTCTTCCTGCCAAAAATGAAGTGAAAGAAACCAATGCCATTCAAGGAGACCACATACAACTAGAGTTTATGAATATGATTGAACTTTCGATTGGAATTTGTGTGCGAGAGCCAATGAATTTTGTGTGTAACTGATCAATTTGTGAGATATTTTGTGTGTTGTTGAGAAACATACCCCAAGTTGCTACTTTTTGATTCACTGCATTCCACACCATATCCATAATCCCAAGTCTGTTTGATTGACTGCATTCCACACCATAGCCATAATCCAAAGTCTGTTTGAATAAGTGTTAGGTTGATTCCATGGTTGATCACATAGAAGAAGTTGAAGCCGTGGAAAGCCTCTCTCACTTTCCTAAACTCATACATTTCCACTTGTTTTTGATTGCTTGAAGTGGGGGCAGCACCCATATACCATTATATAGAATAAATTTTGGCAGTCACCATGTTTGGAACCACCCTCATTAACATAATTGGATGATTAACTACAATGAAAGTATTTACAATGCATGTCGATTGAACCTATTGTTGTCAAGTTATTTTTTAATCCCTATAGAAAATTTTACAATGTACCATTGTATTGAAAGGACCTAATGCTACATGCTAAATGTTTGGCATAAACTTCTTATTTATATTTTATAGGTGGCAATAAAGTACATATTTGAACTAGTGTAAATCTTTATTAATGGACATAGCAATCTATATTTGCTTTGAATGATTTGATGGGAGGAATTTAACATGTGTATAGGGATATGTGTTATTGATGGACCATAACCAAGATATTAAATGCAAATCATGTAGATAAGCTTGTCACAGTTTCTCACAGTCTTAAAATGAATTTTTCAATTAGTTTTTTGACTTATACAATAAAGCAACGTATACTTAAAATACAACCAACAACTCATATCTTCACATTTCACATCAAAAAAATGACAAAGTGTTCAACATACTTTGGTTTATTGGCATATTCTAGTAGCATACT
>JZKD02S1936309.1:394443-405586 GCA_000966675.3 Picea glauca | reverse complement strand
TCAAAATGAAAATGTCTCCTTGGTATATATAGGAGACTAGGAGGTATAATTACAACTAATGGCCTAAAGCTGACATAAATAAAATAACATTACCAATCTAAATTACAACTAATGGCCTAAATCCGACATAAATAAAATAACATTACTAATATAATATGCCCCAATTAAGGGGTAATGAGCCAATATTAGGGCTTAACAGTTTCTATGTATCGGGCACCGAGAGTTGGTAAGACAAGTGCTTGGTATCACAAGCGCCGAATTCCCGACAGGAGAAACTCCGATAGAGATTTGCAAGGTCAGCATTGACTTGCATCAGGGTTCGGAGTTTTGATAATCCAAAACCACGCGA
The DNA here is from genome assembly GCA_000966675.3 of Picea glauca. NCBI lineage: Eukaryota > Viridiplantae > Streptophyta > Pinopsida > Pinales > Pinaceae > Picea > Picea glauca. Next base: position 405,237 of record JZKD02S1936309.1, on the reverse strand, counting down.
TCACAAGACTCGCGAAATGACGAAGTCCAATTTCCCGATCATTAGGGGAGATCTTTTGGAGAACTTCTGTGGGTGTGGAAAATTCCTGGTAGGGAATTAGAAGAACAGTTTCAATTCTTCGGGACGAAAGGAAGAGAAGATCTTGTGTGCATGCGTGAGCCTTCCGACCTATGGGTGGTGAAGGGGCCACGTTGCCATCAAGTGGTATCAGAGCATAAAAAGACTCTATTCTTTCTGTAGCAAGGAAGAAGAAAATTTGCCATGCCGCAAAGGAGAGACAAACAATCACCTGATCCGAAGTGCAGAGGAGAAGAGGCAGACAAATGGAAAATCTAGAAATAGAGAGACAGATGCATGATCTATGAGCTAGACTCAAAGATATGGAGACAACGCAAAGATGCACAACCAGTGCCGGGGATTTGAGTGATTCCAAGAGCGAAGTCGAGGTTGAACGCAAAGAAGAAGTTGCAGCTGAGGATGAGGCCAATGAACGTCTAATCAAAGCTATTGTATGGATGGGTGCGAAGGCAAAGATGGACATTCCAGTTTATGAGGGGAATCTAGATGCGGAAGAGATTCTAGAATGGATCAGAGCCCTTGACATGTACTTCGATTATGAAGATGTCGAAGAGGATAAGAAAGTTAGGCATGCTGTCACAAGACTGAAGGGACATGCAGCATTATGGTGGGACAAGCTACAAGCAGATAGATGCTGCAAGGGAAAGCAGAAAAATAAAATTTGGGATCGAATGATTGAAAAGATGAAGGCAAAGTTCATCCCTAGAGATTATCAAATCACTCTATTCAGGAGGATGCAGAACCTGAGACAGAAGTTGATGACAGTGAAAGAATACACGGAGGAATTCTATCGACTGAACATCAGGGCAGGTCATCGGGAGAGCGATGATGAGAAGGTTGGTAGATAGCTAAATGTTCTGAGATACGACATTCATGATGAATTGAGTATGGAAACCATCCAAACTGTGGAGGATGCCTATCAGATGGCTTTGAAAGCAGAAGAAAATATGAGCCGTAAGAAAGGACAAAGGGGCCGAGGCAAAAGTCATCCCAGAGGCAAGTTAGTTTCCCAGGAAAGAAACCAGAAGCCCAGGGAGGAATGGAAGAAACCTCAGGGTAAATTTGAGAGAGGTGGGACCTCACAGTGAGGGCCTTACGTTGAACAGAGACGGTAGCATACAGAGAAGAGTGGAGGATATGTTGATAATAATATGTTTCCTCGTACTAGAGGTAGAGGAAGAGGAAGAGGTGGAGTAATCACATGCTTCACATGTGGAAAGAATGGGCACAAGTCTTATGAGTGTCCAAAAAAAAATAAGGACATCGGGGAAGCTCACATCACCGAGCCGCAGAGGTGAGATGTTGAGACATAAGATGCAGAAGATGCAGAAGGTGAAAGATCGCTAATGATGCGAAAAATTCTCTTAATACCTGAGAAGGAGGTGGAGGACTCAGCTCAAAGGACCAGACTTTTCAGAACTTCTTGCAAGACCAAGGACATGGTATGCAAGGTTATCGTAGATAGGGTAGCACAGATAATCTCATTTCAACCGAGATGGTAGAGAAGCTAGAGTTGGGGACAACTGATCACCCGAGTCCATACAAAGTTTCATGGCTATAGAAGAGACATCAGGTAAGTGTCACTAAACAATGTTTAGTTGAGTTCAAAATAGGAGGGTATAATGATAAGGTACTCTGTGATGTCATTCCTATGAATGTCTGTCATCTATTGCTGGGTAGACCATGGCAATATGATAGGAACGTAATTCATGATGGGAAGATGAATACGTATACTCTAGAGAAGAATGGGAGGACACACATGTTGCTTTCGATAAAAGATAAGGAGGAAAAACCAGAAGGGAGAAATATTTTTCTTCTCATGAGTTGAAAGGAGCTTCTTACGAAGGTTAAGAAGAAGGAGGATCCACAATTCTTTTCAGTCAGAAAACTGAGGATTGTTCTGACTAGCACAAGAGTAGACGATTTACCAGATGAAATTCAGGAACTACTGGGAGAGTTCGCTGACATCGTGGTGGACGAATTACCTCGTTCGCTGCCACCGATGAGGAGTGTGAGTCATCATATAGACCTCATACCAGGAGCTAGTTTTCCAAATAAAACCGCATATAGGTTGACGCCGCAAGAAAATGAAGAGGTCAAGAAGTAGGTCCAGGAGCTGCTAGACAAAGGATTGGTCAGGGAAAGCTTGAGTCCATGTGTTGTTTCAACGGCACTCAGTCCAAAAAAGGATGGAGGTTGGAGAATGTGTACTGAATCAAGGGAAATCAACAAGATAACCATCAGGTATAGATTTCCATTGTCGAGGATGGATGATCTGATGGATTTCTTAAGTGGAGATTTTTTTTTTTCAAAGATTGATCTGAAGAGCGGATATCACCAGATTCGTATGAGAGAAGGTGATGAATGGAAGACAACATTCAAAACAAATGAAGGTTTGTATGAATGGCTAGTCATGCCATTTGGCTTGACGAATGCGCCGAGTACCTTTATGAGGTTGATGAATGAAGTCCTGAAGGATTTCATCGGGAAATTTGTCATCATATATCTGGATGATATACCGATTTTCAGTAAAACAGAGGCTGAAAATATGAAGCATTTAGCCATTGGGATGAAGAAGCTATAAAAGGAGAAGTTGTTGATAAACATGAAGAAATCCTCATTTATGAAGAAATAACTCATTTACTTGGGTTTTTTTATTTCAGCGAATGAGTTGAGGATGGATCCAGATAAGGTAGAAGTGATCACCGAGAAATATTTTTGAGGTGAGGAGTTTTCATGGACTGGCTAGTTTCTACCGAAAGTTCATCAGAAATTTCAGTGAGATTAGCACAACGATGATGGATATAGTGAAAAAAGGACATAAAACTTTTCACTGGACAGCAGAGGCTGAGAAGAGCTTCAATCTGTTGAAGTGGAAGATCATGGAACAACCAGTTTTGGTGTTGTTGGATTTCCAAAAGACATTTCAAATAGAATGTGATGCAAGCAGGTTTTCCATAGGAGCTGTCTTGAGTAAGGAGGATAGACCGATTGCATATTTCAGTGAGAAGCTGAATGAGGCAAAGGTGAAATACTCCACATACAACAAGGAATTTTATGCCATCATCCAAGCACTGAAGAATTGGAGGCATTATTTGATTCCAAAGGAATTTGTTTTATATAGTGATAACCATGCACTACAATTTGTGACTCAACAGGAAAGGTTGAATCAGAGACATGTTAAGTGGGTCGAATACATGCAGAATTTCACTTTTGTAATTAAGCATATTACGGGTACTGCTAACAAAGTGGTTGATGCTTTGAGCATGAAATGTTTGCTGATGCAGGAGTTCAAAGTCAGGACGTTAGGCTTTGATGATCTCAGAGACATGTATGCAGATGATCAGGATTTTAAGGAAGTGTATGAATAAGCTGAGAACCCAGTTCTCAGAGACATAATATAGTGGATAGAGTACGTGATCTAGGAAGGGTTGTTGTTTAATGGAAATCGATTGTGTATTCCAAATTGCTCCATGAGGGAGAATCTGTTAAAGGAGAAACACAACGGAGGATTGGTCGGACACTTCGGTCATGAAAAGACATTTGAAAAGCTGAGCGAATCATACTTTTGGCCAGGGATGCGAGTAGAGGTAAAGAAATTTGTAGACAGATGTAGGATTTGCCAGCATTCAAAGGGAAGAAAGAAGAATGCAGGATTCTATCAACCATTGCCCATACCTGAGAGGCCGTGGGATGAAATAAACATGGATTTCATATTGGGATTTCCAAGGATGCAAAGAGGATTTGATTTATTCTTCATGGTAGTGGATAGGTTTTCCAAGATGGGACATTTTATCCCATGCCAAAATACCAGTGATGCGACTCATATCGAAAATCTATTTTTCAAAGAGGTCGTTCGACTTCACGGGTTACCCAGAAGTATAGTTTCTGACAGAGATACAAAGTTCATGGGACATTTTTGGAGGAAACTGTGGAAAAATCTAGGGACTAACTTGATGTTTAGTTCTACTTATCATCCTCAGACAGATGGACAAATAGAAGTGGTGAACAGAAGTCTAGGAGACTTGTTGAGAATCTTGGTGATAGAGCACCATAGCCAGTGGGATAATATATTACCGCAAGCAGAGTTCGCATATAATGATTCAGTGAACAGGAGCACAGACAAAAGTCCATTTCAAATTCTATATGGCATGCAGTCAAGGGGATTTTCTGAATTGAGAGATTCAGAACAGACTGCGACTAGGAGTGCAAGTGCCGAAGAATTCACAGAGGTGATGAAATAACTTTATGGCCAGGTGAAGCAGCGACTTCTAGATTCAAATCATGAATATAAGCATAGAGTCGAGCAACGGAAGAGACAACTTCAGTTTGAGGTTGGTGAATTAGTTCTGGCACATTTAAGGAAAGAGAGATTCTCGAGGGGAACATATAATAAGTTGAAAATGAAGAAAATCGGGCCATGTAAGGTCTTGAAAAAATTGGGAGAAAATGCTTATGAGATTGAGTTACCGGATGGGATCGGAATATTGTAAATGGATATTGAGCAGATAGCTCTCATCCTTTAGTAGGTAGATGAAATTTAAATTAAGTTAATGTAGGTAGATAGGAATTTAATTCTAGATTTGATAGCTTTAGAGCACAAGAGGGGAATGGGATATCGACACCCTCATTGTGCATTGTAAAATAATCAATCCAGGAGAGAAAGAGCATGTAGAGAGCTATGTCAAGAACACCCATGTATTGATATTTGAATTAATAGAAGAAGCTTTGATTCAATTTCATGGTTATGTGTCTCTTCTCTTTATATGGATGTTATGCTCAATTGATGTTTGCTTCCAGTTATACATTTGATTTTATATGCTGTGTATATGAGTTCATGGTTGAATTGAAATCTGAGAGGAAGAGGAAATGAGTTTCAATTGTTTCTCTACTTGAGCCAGAGGATTCCTGCAAGGAGTGCAGTTAAAGTGTCCGCAAGGAGTGCATTGATAGAGGGTTCAGATAGAGGCAACTTTTGTTCTCATTCATCCCAGAAGGTGTAGTTGGGCACAGGAGCTGTGCAAGGAGTGCGCAGGCTAGGGAAAAGTATCAGGGTTGCGAACCTGAGTGAGTCTTTGAAGGATTGCTGCCGCAAGTGTGCACAGAGTCAAAGACTCCAACATTCAGATGTGGTTGGAGGGTTGCCACAAGGAGTGTGTGCAAAGTTTCTTTTTGAGGACTTGAAAGTCGTGAAAAGATTAGGAAGGATAGGTCTTCGAATTCACCGAAATATTGCATAGAAAAGTTGGGGTTAGAGTGGTCAAGCAGGCACTGCAAGTTTGCGCTCAGGTGAACAAGACTTTGTGGAAGAAGTACTTGATTCATTTCGTAGAATTCATCAGGAAGGAATGGACGGTCGGAATTCCCCAAGGAGAATTTGCGAATCACCGTAAGCCGTCAGATCTTGGAAAGGTGCAGGGAAGATACAGCGACATATTCCCAAAAAGTTCCAAGCTCAGGAGGTGCGGAGCCATTGATCAGGACCATGAGGGTCGTTGGATTCACATGCATATCGTGGATCAAGGTTTCGTGAGTCGAGTATCCAAAGTATTGTAACAGGAATTGCCAACGAGCCCAGAATGGTCCATCATTTGGGACGCGTGTCAGAAGATTCAAAGAAGTCGGGGTTCAGAGCTTCGGAGATTTCAGAGACAGGAAACTCTTACCGCTTGGAGTCACAAAACGCGATATCCCGATGGGAGAGCTGTGTGGGACCACAAGAGTCAGAGCGGAAGACAGGTGGCGTAAGTTTTTAGGGTTTCATAGCGAGAAGTGCCGAAACCTTGATATCAATACTCGGGATCCTGTGAGGTCCGAAATTCCGATAGAAGTGACAGGATTTGAGGTGACAACTCGCACGTGCGTCCGAGTTTCAATGTATTGGGCACTGGGAGTTGGTAAGACGAGTGCTTGGTATCACGAGCACTGAATTCCCGACAAGAGAAAATCTGATAGAGATTTGCAAGGTCAGCGTTGACTTGCATCGGGGTTCGGAGTTTTGAGAATCCAAAACCACACAACCATAAGACTCGCAAAATGGTGAAGTCCGATTTCCCGATCGTTAGGGGAGATCTTTTGGAAAACTGCTGTGGGTGTGGAAAATTCCCGGTAGGGAATTAGAAGAACGGTTTCAGTTCTTCGGGCCGAAAGGAAGAGAAGATCTTGTGTGCGCATGTGAACCTTCCGACCTGCAGGTGGTGAAGGGGCCGCGTTGCTGTCAAGAGAGCTCTTCTTAAAAATAGAAAACTAGAAAGAAAATGGTGAAGAAATCCAAAGATCATTCCCCCAAGAGGTGAGGTGAATAACTCAATGAAACGATGCTAGTATGCTCCAAGAAGGAAAAAGGTTCCTTGTAGGAGAATAGAGGAAGCATAACAACACAAATAGATTCTTGAAAATATAGTGCACACATGTCCTCTTTCTATAGTAAATCTTTGAGGAATTATCCAACCGTTCTTTAATGTGAGCAAGGGGGCCTTTAGGGAACCCTTAGGTCTTTGACCATTCCCCCATTCGGATTCAGTTCAGATTTGAGGGTCAAATCGACTTGGGAGTTGAAACAAAAGTGGGTGGGAGGCTGAACAGAATCATAAATGCACTGTTCTTAGGTGTGCATGGCATTTTGCGTACACAGTTGTGCATCAAGCGCATATGCGCTTTTTCAACATTTTTCGACTGGCGCACATGCGCATGCTTCCTTTGTATTCTGAGCGCATGTTGATTTTATAACAAGTTGTATATTTTGTGCCCTTTGGAAATGCATTTTTTGGGCCACAAATGAACTAATAGGTGTTTTGGAGATGTTGGATTTCTATAACCATTTTCAAATGAAATTTCAGTGATAATAGATGCCCCCTAATGTGTGAGGTTAGGAGCATACCTATAGCCAAAATACATCAATGTTTCTTCTACTGAGAGTACCATTGTAAGAAAGAGTTTTGAGAGAAATTGCAAGAGCGAACCATTGGAGGGAGAGGGGAAACTGTGGGACCCAAACCTTTCTTGAGGTGTGGAAAAATAAAAATTGTATACAAACGAGGTGGGCATGCCCTATGCTCGTGTCATGTAACTCAAAATGTGTAAGATAGTAACTGAAGTTGTATGTTGATGTAGATAACTGCAGCGCCCTCCGGGACGGTGTGATAGTGGAAGACCACAATTCAGATGGTGAACATACTCTGAAAAGAGGTGATGACACTTGGAAGAAGTGTCTATGACTCACAGGCATTGAGATCCCAACAAATTTCAGAGGTCTTCGGCTAGTATACAAAAACTGCAATAGTCACAAAGTAAGACCCATCGTAACATGAGATTGTGTTGAAGTCGAATGTTATGGGGGTCAATGATAGTAGAGAGAAATGCTGGTTCTCCCTGTGACGTCTGAGACTCCTCATTGTAAAGGTAATGAGATTCAATATACTATCGCCCTTCTAGAAACTGTGTTGATGTCGACAGAAAGTGAGACACAACTCCAAGAAGAAAAGGGATTCAAGAAATCTACGGGATGATATTAGGAACTGATGAGGGACATGGATGAAGTCAATATGTGGTGAGACACAAGACTGCCCTTTGTTGGGGGTATTTGTGAAGTATGAGTGGCAACAACCATGAAATTGGATCTAGCATCAGGGGATGACTAGATGTGGGTTTAAATTGTGCCTGAGGCGTGAAAAAGTGGACAAACTCAGAGATTGGAGGTACCTGTACTGTGGGATACTTGCGGTTTATGGATGATGCTTACAAGAGTAAAATGTAAAGGAATTCCCTAGCCAAGGGCGACAGGGGTTGCTTTGCTGGGAAAGGAAGGTTACTAAAGGCGACAACAAAAGCTATGTAAATGATGGAAAATAAAGGTTTTGTACAATTACCAAATGAATAAAGAATCAGTTGGGATAAACGTGTAGATACAGAAACGGGTGCCCCAGTGCAAGATGGCTTGGCCTATGAGGGTGCAAGTTGGAGGAAAAAATGGTGGAGGGTGGGGGCCCCATGGGTGGGTTTCTGTATGAGGTAAATGAATGGAGGGAAATTTGCAGATGGGAAAACTGATTGTGGATGAAATGGAAGGCTAATGAGACTGCGAGGGTGTAGTCAAAGTGAAACCATGATGAGAGATCTTGGGAGTCCAGTGGGAAGGATAACATACTATGGAGATGAAGTATGTGGCTGATTCTCGAACATGCGTATGAATAGCGAGACTCCCATCCCTAGGGGGTGAAAGCATCATGAGTGTCAAATTATCAAAGGGTACTATGAGTGGGACAACTCATGTGGGGGAGAATGCTACCGGGTGATAGTACTTGAAATGCAGCGGAGGTGATAGTAGTGCAGAGCCGGATGTGAGGTTCCTATAAGAAAATGTCCGAGGGTATGACTGGGATATGAAATTGAAATTAAGAGGGAATGATTACATGCCAGTGTTGATCATATACCTGAAGGGTCTGCGTTGATGCGTGATGAGCAAGTAATTGTACACATAAAAACCAAATACCCGACGTGAACAATATCTAAAGATAAAGAATATATAACATCTATTCAATAATTTTGAATATAAGCATGCATACTTGGGCGTGATGTGAGAAATATTCTCCTGTGGGGTCGAGGATGGATGGTGACCTGAGGAATGTGACTGTGTAGGTGGAGGGATCATGATCCCATGGCTAAAGAGGGATCAGAAAATGGATTCTCTTAGCTCCTGTAATTGAGCATGGAAGTTTGGCAAAAGGGACTATATATAGTTGTAGGGCCCATAATGCCACCTCATTTGTACCTTCTGTCATTGTGAGTTTACGATAGGTTTTGAGATGAGATTTGGATATTCTAGGAATTCGAGCTAGTTGATCTAGGATTTTCGAGAGCTAGGTTAGTGGTATCATCCTCCTTCATAGTATTTAGGATTTCTCTTTTGGGCAGGGTCGTATGGATGGCTGTACTAGAAGATTTGGTGAGAGTGGGCCCCCTTGTGCACAGGAGATCAAAGGATTCCCATGCTTGGGTGCTTGTCTATAAGGAGGAAAGCTGCATATGGGGGCTCCTAAATGAGGAAAACAGACACGCATTGGATTCACACCTATTCAAAGTACAGCTGCGCATGAGTGTGCAACTGTTTCTCTGATAGCTGCACACTTATGCGCAACTGTGGAGCGAACAGGTGCACATGAATGCATGCCTGTGTATGTGACAGGTGCACATGGATGCACATCTATTTCTTCGAAAGTTGTGCATTTATGTGAAACTATGCAAAGAACAAGCATGCATATTGGTGCGCCTGTGGGTGTGACAACTGTGCACATGATGCAAAGTTGGGGCGGTAAAAGAAAACTTGTCTTTTTTGATATTTTTCATTTTTATGGCTTGTGATGTCTGATCAAGGATTGTTTATGTGGATGAAGGTGATCAGTTTAGGATGCCGGTCCACTGGAGGGAAAGGGATTGGGCATGACTCAGGTAGGTGGTAAGGGATGAGGATTCGGGTGTGCAAGGACCTTTTGTAGCCTGTGGGTTGCTAAAGTTATTCGACTGCTCACTGCTACGGGCACATGAGCACCTGTTGTAGTTTGTGATATCTATGTGGAGAATTGATCTGCAGTGCTTCATTTTTCTTGCGGAGAAACTCACATTCTCTACGATGGAGGATCCCGTTTCGGGGAAGTTCCCTACCTACTGATCCCCTTTTGTCGGGGGATGCACACTTGACCAATCGAGCATGAGTGTATTGTTTCGGGGAGGACTTTATGTTAGGCTTGATGGTACAGATTGGGGTGATGGATTCCCTTGTGCATCGTTTCATCACAATGATGATTGTGAGGATCTATGGATCCTTAGCTACTCAGTGGATCAATGGTGGTCAACTAAGGATCATGCAGAGGGAATTGGGTGGAGAGAAGTTTTTTGGGGGCTTGATTCTTTACACCAAGATGATGGGGAAGCACAACAGGCGTTCGGTTTTTTACTCAAGGGATTTTTCCTTTGGGTCGATCTTGGTGGCATGGTTCTTGGAGAGGGTGACCATGTTGTGCCCTAGAGTTTTGTTGGATGCGCCTAGTGCACGAGAGTCCCGATTGATGTGGTGGGCATCAATATTAGTATGAAAAGGGGGTGGAGAGGGTGGACATTACTTTATGACCGAGCTAGCACGTGTGTGGAGTTAGATGCCACATATCATCCTACGATACCCATATGGCAGGAGGGACTATCGTCAAGATCCTGTCATGGTCTTACCTCCTGGAGAGGTTTGGGACCACAGAGGTATGTTGATGTATTTGATGTTTTGTGTTTTGGATAGTATAGCATATGTTTTATTTATGGATGGATGTTGATGATATCATTTGTTTGTTGTGTGTGTAGATGTTGGGCCACGTGGGCGATATGTAGAGTTGGTCAGAGTGTCGGCTCATCAGGGGCTTGAGAGACTTCTGCAGGGAGAGTCGCGGGTAGGAGAGAGACATCAGAGGGACGAGGCTGGTATGAGGCCAACTTTTGATGAGAGAGCTGGGAGGAGATGTCGATATGATCACCCCAGTGCAGGGTCGTCACATGCTCCTCCGACAGAGGCCAGTGGATTTTTAGAGGACTTTCACTGCTGATTGGAGGCGGTGTTACAGGACATGCTCGAGGGCATGTGGACTCAGATAAAGGATGAGGGAGTCTTGGAGATGTGTGTGGGCCTTCTAACGGAGTTGCAGACCCTGATCTATAGAGAAACGGTAGCGGGGG
>JZKD02S1936309.1:351625-364931 GCA_000966675.3 Picea glauca | reverse complement strand
TGATAGGATCGTCTGCTCCGTCGATTTTCTTTTCTTCTGCCATTGAGGGTTTCTTGGGTGTGCGAGAGCGATTGTCTTCCAGAGAGACAAGATCGAGACCCAACTTGCTATACTCAGACCTCGTCGGGGACATGCACTGAAAAAACGATCAAGAGCAGCCTGCTCTGATACCACTGATCCGTATTATTTTCGGCATGAAATGAGAGCGGAGATATAATAAAGAAATGCATAGAGATATTGCAGATATTCAATAATATAACAGAAATGTATCAGAGATGCAACCATAAACACATATATACAGTAATACGTGATTTCTATTAATCAAAGAAATGTACAGAGACTGTAAAAATACAGAGTGAAAGACTCGCTAGAATGGTGGCAGATTATCTCTGAGAAGAGATGTGACGGATACTCGCATTCGCAAGAGGATGGTTACAATGAGGCTCTGGAGGCATTTTTACAATAATCGGGAATGCCAAAATTCCTAGACATCCAAAAACCTAACCCTAGGAGATGAAGCGCCAAAAGTCATGTGGGCCCCGTTTGGGTAAGTTGGTGCATCAACTTCCCGGGGTCGTAACTTTTGCATACGATATCCGTTTTAAGCGTGTGATAGATCGTTGGAAAGGTATCATCGAGGAGATTTATTTTGGGGGCTCAATCATGCCTTCGGCTATCATTGAGAACCTCTATCTCAAAAAAACTTCATTTAGGCCCTTAAAATGGCCCCTGAAGTAAATTGCCAAAATGGCCAGAAAATTGTTTTGAGCCATTTGGAAAATGTGGGTGGCCCCCGATATCCACCTGGATCAAACCATCAGGATGAATCAACTTCTGTAATATGGATACTCTATATGTATATCTTTCTGATTTCGAGATGTAGCTCCGCTGGGTATTATTCACGGCTACTCTTTATAGTTATTTGACATGGATCTATAGTGTATTCGATTAGTAGCCATGGTTCTATTATATCCCGAGCATGGGTATGCCTGCCTCAGTGAGACATTTGTCATTTTGCAGGCGACACCTCCTGGTTCCTGATCCTTGGGCTCACTCATTCTGCACATCAGTAAATATTGGTAATGTATTTCGGCCATCAGATGCTCTTCTGACCTCACACATTAGGGGGCATTTGTTATAACCCTAAGTTGCACCACACATGCTTACCTGGCATCAGGCCAACTCATATCCCTTCTTTTCCAAAAACTACTGAACAACTCTTCTAAAAACTCCATTTTTAAAAGTACACGCTAGCTGGCCCATTACAACCCACGTGTATCTACAAGTACATGCTAGCAGGCCCACTACAACCCGTGTGTACCTTTAGAATCACGAAAAAAAGGAAATTTGCCGATGGGACAAAAAGCTATGGGTCAGTTAACTAAAACTCCCAGCCATGCATGGTCGAGGGTTCGTCCAAAACCATATCTTCTTCTAGCCTATAAAAGAAGGGGTAGGGGTACCATTTGGAAGAGGAAAAAATATAGCGAAGAAACTCTGCCCATTTACGTAATCCATTGTCCCAACCCTTTAGCCTTTCCTCATGCCAAAGGAGATTTAACGCAAAGCAGTTGGAGGACAGAAGAAGAAGAGCCTAGGATCAGGTTCAAGGAGCGATGTCCACTCTCAACTTTGATTGTAAGTTGATTCATTTTTCAAATAGTAAAAGAATACTTTTCCTGTCCCAATGCATGAGTTATCTATGGTTTTGTTAATTTAAGCTTAATTTCTAACCCTTGAGTAGAGAAGTAGTATGCATGCATAGTTGTTGTTTGTCTTGATTGCAGGTCATATTTGGAAGGAGCAGTGCAAGAAAGTGGTCAAAGCACAACGGGGGATCTACATCGAACGCCATTAACAAGATTAGTAGTCCCTTTCCATGCATGTACTGTGAAAGAGGGGTTTGAGTTTTGGGTGGTAAGTTAAAAAGAAATTTCTTTACGGTCAAAATATGCATGCAAGTCTGACCCTAGTTTGCTAGTCCATAGGGTATTTTCCCCAACAATAGCCATGAGAGGTCACGTGGGCATGCGATATTTTTTTTCCTCAAGAGAAACAAGCTCGAGACCCATTTCTTTGTACCTTGGCCTCATTGGGGACATGCATTAAGATGACAAGGAGAAGACGACTCTGATACCACAGATATGGATTTTATGAGTAGAACAAGATGAATAGATATTATTAAAATATTCTTAAAACAAAATAACATAGATACAGTAAAATTATTTTTATATTCAATAATGAAATAAGTTGAAACGGTAAAATGCAGCAGAAAACAAGCTTGCTAGAATGATGGAGGGTTATCTCTGAGAAGAGATGTGACATTAGTGATCATTCACAATAATATGATTACAATAAGGCTCTGAAGTCATTTTTACAATAAAAAGTAATGTCAAAAACCCTAGACATCAAAAAACCTAACCCTAGGATATGAAGCGCCAAAAGTCATGTGGGCCCCATTTGGGTAAGTTAGTACATCAACTTCCCCGTGTTGTAACTTTTGCATACAAACTCTGTTTTAGGTGAACGATAGCCCATTTGAAAGGTATAGTCAAGGATATTCATTTCAGGGGATCAATTATTACTTCTTCTATCATTGAGAAGCTCTAACCTGAAAAACCTTCATTTAGGCCCTCAAAATGGCCCCGGAAATTAAAACTTCTAAAAATAGTAAATTGCCAAAATTTCCAGAAAATTATTTTGAGCGAGTTGGAAAAGGTGGGTGGACACCGATATCCACCTGGATCACAAATATGATATATTTTTGGGTGAAATTTTTATATCAAGATATCCCCCAACCTAGAACCCCTGAAAGAATTTCTCCTAGAGTAGATCTTGATCAATAAATTCTTCAAGACTTTGATAAATTACAAAATCTAGCATCAGACTTTGATCAAGTTTTGCGCAAAACATAAATTCAACAATTTGTTGAACTTTCTTCCCTTTATATCTCTGCATCTTCTATTAATCCTCAAGTAATTCATCCTATACCTTCCAGACCTACCTCTTCCACATCTTCCACCTCTTCTCCAACAATTATATAGGTTACCATCTAGCCTACTACTAGAGTTCCAAATATCCAACCTCCTCCACCAGTCATGGAAATAAGATATACTCCCCTTCTTTTGGCTTCTCCCTTACATAATATTCCCCAGGATTATCAGACTAGCATTCCTTAGTTTCATGGCATTGGAAGCATGAATGAAAAACAACATGTGGACAAAATGAATGACTTCTTCGACCTGGAAGAAGTAGATGAGGCAGATGTCCAAATGAGAATCTTTTCCCAAAGTTTAACTGGTGATGTTAATAAATGGTTCAAAGCCTTAGCAGCTGATATCCTTAATAATATTACTTCCTTTCACCAGTATTTTCTTAGTATATGGAAATTAAAGAAAAATGCACTTCAAATATTATCTGAATATGAAAGTATCAAAAGAAACCAAGGGGAAAGTGTACAGAATTATTGCGCTCTCTTAAACAATATTTATAATGCAATTCAAAATAATATTAAACCTCTTCAAATATTATATTTGATTAAGGTCCATGATAGTTTTGATGCTGACATTTCCTACCAATTGAGAGACATAAACCCTGCAACTTTAGAAGAAATGAAAAAATGTGTTGTGACTGTAGAGGAAAATATGTTGGCTAAGACAGATAGAAAAGGAACATAAAGGAGGGTAACTATCAAGGAAGAACCATACACTTACACTGTTGATGATAAAATAGATTCCTTAGTCGGAACTATGGAAATAATGATGGAAATATTATAAATCATTGATAGGAAACCACCTAGATAAAATCAACCTGGTCCTCAAATAAAAAATCCTAATTTCAGGAGAAATCCTCCCCAAATCAGACAAAGAGAACCTACAGAACAAATAGAACAAAGAGACCCCGATCAACATATTAGGCCACCTTTTCAAGAAAACTATGTTGATGAGGGGGAAGAAACAATTGAGGGACTTGATGATGTTCACATAAATCTTATGGGAATAGATGATAATGATTCTATTTTTCTTACCTAAGAAGAACATGATCTTTCCCTCATTTCACAGACCAAAGTTGATGAGGAAGAATCAGAAGAACAAGATTTTTAAAATTCAATAATAGAATTTCATAGGAAGTACAACTTGAGAAGTAAGAAGTCCAATGATAATCCAAACAAGAAATCTTCTAAATTTAAGAAGACATCAGATACACCTGCCAAGAAATTTCTTGAAAATAAAAAATCAGAGGTCCCAACAAAAATAACAACTAACTTTGTACCAATAACATCTCAAACTGATGTTTCGTCCACCAGTCAGCCCAAACATACTACACAGAAGAATGTGGTTGAGAAATCATATCTTCCTAATCAAAATAAAAATCCTACCACATTCAATATGGAAAATGAATTGGCTAAACTAAAAATACATATTCCTTTGTCAGAATTAATGAACAAGAATGCTTACATATCACAAGTGATCAAAGCCCTGAACATAGAACCAGTAGTGGGTACAGACACAGTGAACATTGTTGATGATCAACCAAATTTTTTGTTTGGGCCTGAAGTTGAAATAAAAGATGAAAGTGGTTTTGTTCCTCCTTTTTACATCAGATTAAATATTCATGATAAGACTTTTCACAATGCTATGCTAGATTCTGGTGTTTCTCATAACCCACTCCTACGCCGCCATCCTATGTTGCATTTAATCCTAAGAATGGTGCATATTCTATAATAGATTGCACATATCACATTTTCACTCCCAAATTTAAGACTTTATGCGACAGGGTAAGTATATGTTTTGTTTAAATTTACAAGGTCATACCCAAACATACTATTTCATTCACAAATTTCTTATTCCCCGAAGCAGAAGAGGGAGCAAGAGAAAGTGTTGAGGAGGTTACAACATGCTCTCTGACTTTGACTACCAGTAAGACCAAGTTAATTTCCTGCAAGCAAGAGGTAAGAATTTTCTTTATCATTTTTTTACTTGTGATTGGGTCAATGAATCTTGTCGAGGTTGGCTAGCTTCTCACTATAACATTCTTTTATTTTCTGCAGGAAAATTCCTCGAAGGAATCCAATGACCAGGATCTCATCTAGAATGCCCAAAAAGAAGGAAGTAGAGGTTAGAAAAGGGTCTACACCAGGTGTTGCAAGAGAACTTGATTTTGTCTCAAAGACAGAATCAATTATTTGCACATCCACCAAAATGAAATTTTCCCAACCTCTAACATTCGACCACATAGCAACAAGCATTGGATCTAAAATAGTTCTCCCGCATTAGGGAGAATTGTATAGAAAAATCATCTAGGAGGATTACTCAGATTTCACACCCCAAAACAACCCAGTCGTCATAACATTGGATGATCAAGTTTTACTGAACACTAGGATAGCATACCTGCATAAGGTGGCTTATCAGACCCCAGTTCTAGCTTGTATCGAGACTTTAGGATGGATAATCAACCACACAGACACAATGAAATGCACTATCAACAATCTAGAGGGATAACGCATTGGTTTTTTCCTTCTAGTTGAGGTACACAAGTATTATAAACTCAGGGACCCAGAGGAGAGGTTAAAATAGATTTCGTGGTCAAATTTTATGATTATCATGACACCAACAGGTTACTAGCCTCATGGTGGAAAGAAGACAAACAATTCACAAACAAAAAAATTGGTTGGTACAACATGGTAAATCTCATAGAACCCTACATTTATCTAATGACTTTAGTTTGCCGATTATATGGAGAAAAAGACTGCTCAAAATGTTCAAAAGCTTAGTTTCCCTTGGCATATACCGTGGTGATTTACAAGAGAAGTTTCAATTAGGGAGACATTATCTCCAAGCAGTTGAGTATTAATCTCCTATAGGCGCAGACAATGAAATAAGGATAATTTCTAGTCTTCTACATGGAATCCTACTTGCTAGACGTAATCTGCGCAATAATTTTTTTTCCAGGTATGAATTTAAGCTGACATATTTGTAAATTACATGTACATGTTTATTTCAGTATCATTATGGGAAAATAGGTACAAAATATCCCATGCCACGATCTTTGATGGGTTCATAGATAGGATATACTTCATTATTTTTAGAAAGGAATTCCTTAGGCTTTCAATGACAAAAAAGAAGATGATAACTAAACTTGGCCACTGGTACTTCAAATATACATGCACCTATATCAGGTTTTTTGGAGCTACTGGTGCACCCCAACTACTCCCCATTCATGTCCCATATCATCTCGTATTGGGAGAGATTTGTTACCAGACTATTTTACAAGGTTATAATGCTTCCTCGGTAAAGTATAAGAAGAGAGATTTCATTCCCTATGGATTTCATATAGGATTTTATATTGTCAAAGACACTGTGTAAGAGAAACAAGAAGGGTTAAATCAACTTGAGTATTGATTCCCCATAGGCCTCTTTCGAAAGAATGATCCGAAGGGTTTCTTTATCCAACATGCGTCGCAGGTATCCTCCTATTGGTCATATGCTCATGATATTTTTGAATATGAAATATTTACAGAGGACGCCCAAGATTTGGAGGAGATGCTCCATAGAAAGGTTTACCCCAATATGACTAGATTCAAAGAGATGACTATGGATGAGCAGATTGAAATGATAGAAAAGACAAATCAAGAAGCCCTCGAGGTAAGAGAAAAAAATAGAGCAATAGAATAAGTAGAGGCATGGAGGATGGGGGTGCTATTACTAGAAGAAGGAGAAAGAGCTATAGAAAGCTTTGGAAAAAATCCCCCACTCAACCCTTTGATAGAGCCCTTGAGGATTACCTAGGCCGATACAAGCCACCCTGAGGAAGAGATAACTGGATCAAATAAAATTCCACCAAAGGAGACCTCTGACCAACAAAACCCCAACCCCATGTTAGCACAAGAAGGATTTTCGGTGACTACTACAACTTAGTGGAGGATAGTAGGAGCATCAAGTAGGATGGGTGTGCATACTATCCTCATAGACTTGATTACCATATATGATGATGAGGAAATTTCTGAGGTCTTGCACATAACCCCGGTACCAATCACAGAAGAGGAATAAACATGTTAAACATTTTCTCCAAATTTCGACACTTTGACCCCAAATCCCCAGGAAGATGAGCATGAGACATAGAACACTCTAGACATTGAATTTCTTAACCAATTGGGAACAAATCCTCTGAATGACAACTTCAAGAATGACTTGGGTGTTGGTGAACAAGAAGAGGAAATACATTAGCTAGAAATCGATATATCAATGACCGAACCCCCAACTAATGTCAATCCTTTGCCTACTTACCCATATAGGACCAAGACTCCACCATCCGACGAGTACCAAAAGGAGGCCAAGTCACCAGAACATACAAAAGTTTCCCCTGCTAAGGAACTAATAGAACTTTCCATGGACCATCTCTATACAACAGGAAGCCTAGGCAGTACTCTGTCATGGGGGGATCAATAGATTCTTGAACCAGTAAATGAAATCGTCGATATACAGGAAATTTATTATGAAAGGAAAAGGAAATATGTAGTGAGAAGAAATACCATGAAAAGGAGGCTCACACTCGATAACACACTTCTCATAGCCACAGAGGAAATGTTTTTTTACACATAAAATTCTAATATGACTTAGCTAATTAGAGAAGGTATGGCTATAAATGATGCTACTTTGGATAGGGAAAGAAGGGATGAAAGGGACTTAGCTTCCATGCAGAAAGAAATGGACCATCTGAGACATCAAGATGAATATTACTAGAATTCAACATAGGCAATGGTACTCCTGAAGAGTGATTTTCGAGAAATGTATGCAGATTTTTCTAGTGAAAGAAATCTATTTACTGCTTGCATAGATTATTTCCAAGAAGATACCCTCATGGGGCTTGCCATCTGTAAAGACATGCAACGATGGGTTGAAAATGAGCATCAAACCTTAGAACGGATAGACTACATCAACGAAGTGAAGAAGGGCCAAATAAAGAATAACATGGCACCTGAGTGCTAATGGATAAAAACATTGCCCAAATAAATAAGGCACTTGAACACTGGTTAAGCATGGTCCAAGAACCTCAATGGAAAATGCAAGAAAGATGGGGAGAGTGTGAGAAAAAATGGGATAAAGTAAATCAAGAAATGAAGAGAATTTACTTACTGGAGTTTGTTCCACTGGAAGATTTCGTCGATCTGCATGACATAGTTAAACAACTTCAATAACAAGATCTTGCATGGGAAGTATAGATTTATTAGATTTAAAGCATGATATCGAGTCACGCGAAGAAGTTCATGGAACCCCCAATTAAATATCTTGCAGTCCTACAATGCTTAAGTTTCAAGCTAATCAAGTATAATGAACATACAATAGAGATGAAGGAGGTCCTCTCTGCTCTGATGGATCAACATAGGTTTCCATATGCAAATACATGCAAATATCTCTTCTTCAAGTGGTCAGATTACAGGAAGAAAATCCACTTAAGTGAAACAACTAGATGAGAAAAAGAGAACAAATATATAAATCTGCGAGGTGGCATCTTCATAATTTAACACAAATTTAATAACTATTTTTATTTTAGTTATTTTTTTCTATAAATAAGGGCATCGACCTGGGACAAAGGGTCGATGCTTTTTTGGAGAGAAAGGATTTCTCTAGAATTTTGTAAGGGAACTATTTATGTGAAAGTTATTTCAATTAATAAGTTCTGTTTAGAATCAAAGACACTTCTATCATCTAAGGAGTGAATGTGATTGGACCGAGGGGGGACTATCTCTGTCTTCAGATTCAATGTTTTTCTACTATATTGAGTAAGAGTTGTTGTATATGCTATTTAAAGTTTTCTTATAATGATGTAATATTTCTTTTATTTTAGTTTATTAATAGAAATCAATTTTTTTAACCTGTGATTGATAATAGAACATTGAAAATTACTTTTCTTGCGCTAACTTCCTATCACTTGTATGTTTTTATTTTCTATAAACTGTTATCTCAAACAATGTTGAATGTTCACTAATAAAAATGGTATTAATATGGGTTTGAAGTAGTTTAGGTCTTCTTCGTGTGCATGCTAAGGTATAAAGCTTATCCTAATACCTAGCCTTCCCCCAACATAAAATTTCATTTCCCTCTTCCATTTATATTAATTTCTATATTTCTTTTGTTATAAATATTAAGAAAAAGAACAAAAAAGAGAACTATGTAGCTTGAGAAAATACCACACAAAAAAGACACATGTGTCAATTACGATTAAATCCCATCGATAATTCTAGCCATATCACATATCTGAAGAACATTACCACTCATCAAAATATTATGATTCTGATTGGGCCTCTTAAGTGGGTTTGGTTCCTGTTGTTGAGTTAAATGGATATCATAGCCCTCAACAGAATTGGCTCTAGAAGGAGGGATTGATGAATGAATGGATAATAATATTTCTGATAATATATTATGTATAATATATAGATTCAAAACAACCCACATGCATGGCTGGTCACTCTCAATACAACCCACATACAGAGAGTACTCCTGATATGAGTAACTCACCATCACTCATTTGGAGACCCAAAATGAACCCTCGTCGATAGAGTTCCCCAATTTAGGAAACTACTCCTGTGATTCCAACTTTGGTAATTTCTTCCCTCACATGTCTGAAATCCCTCCCACTTAAAATCCCGAAATGTTTTTTCAAGTAGACTTACTAGTAGCTTCAGAGGAAACCATCCTCTGTTAGGATTCTCATATAGGAATAACAAACGAGGAGGTTGAAAGTGAAAAAATAGATAGACATGACGAAGTTAGTAACTTTTCCCCACAAATTTGGATGCTATACTTTGATGGATCTAAATAACAAGAGGGGTTAGGAGAAGGATGCATCATCATTGACCCAAAGGGGAATGTTTTTTTTATCTTGCAAATTGGAATTTGAATGCACTAATAACACTGTTGAATACAAAGCTCTAGTCTAGGGACTAAAGAAAGTGATCGACTTAAACATCAAAGAATTGAAAGTTTTTGGACACTCCAAAATTATATTTAGGCAAGTAAATAATACTATCCACTGCAATTCACCTCACTTAAGAAATTACCAGCAAGAGGTGTAGAGGTTCATAGAAAATTTTCATGCATTCAACATTACCGTTGTTCCCAAGAAAAAAATTACTCTTTCTAATTCTTTATCCACTGTAGCCTCAAGATTATCTCCTTTAGAAGACTATGAAGCCTCAAGGTTCACATTCGAACTAATCTACAAACTGTCGGTGCCTAACAACATTTATAATTGGAAATTTTTAGAAGGGGATGAAAAGATTGTAGATTTCCTAACTAATAAGGAAAATTTCAAAGATTTGTTCATTCACGATGAAATATTCCAAGAACTACTCACATAATAAAATCTCCATGAGTAGAAGAGTGAAATAGATCACTTTGATGACAAACCAAAGTTTCACATGATACAAAAAGGAGTGGCCAATATGGAGAACCATTTTTACCTAAGGTAAATATTCGGAGGTCCAAGGAATGCAAAAACAGGGAGCTCATGCCCTATATATGAAACTGTAAACCTAGGAAACCCTGAGAATCCCAACAAAGTCAACCTAGACAAGACAATTTCCAAAGAAGACAAGAAGGCTTATCTTAAACTATTTAAATAATATCAAGATGTCTTTGCTTGGTCTTACCAAGTGTTGGAACACATATATTTCTAAACTTTGAGTTTTATTTCCCTCTTTCACAAAAAATATAATCTTTCCCAAATCATGAATTAGAGAATAACTTTCAAACTTTAAATCCATTTCATTCCTCATTAAATAAGAATAAGGCGCACGTAATGTCCATCATTGATGAAGCCTTTTATTTAATTAAACAATCCTAATCTCTTTGGAGTTATGGAGCCGCCAAATTGTTAAAGAAGTAAATTATTGAGGTCACTTAGGAGCTTTGCGCTTTGTATGTTTCAATATGTTTAAACAATGAAACCCAGAACGCTGAAACACTGAAGTTCTTAAGGCTAATTCAAGGTTTAAAGCGTGATAAATTAAAACATAAGAATGATTAGTAGAAGATTAACTTCTTCGTGATTTTGGCCTTTAGGAGATCTCTACCCTCTTACATTCAAAACCTCTTACAGTTGAACCACCAAATTGTTAATAACGTTTATGATTGGTTATAGTTAATGATTGGAATGATTATTTATTATTTTTCATCAATGCGAAAAAATTATAGAATTCTTTTGTTTTGTGCAGGTTAATGGGGCCATCAGAACTTAGCAGAATGCCGAACTGATTCGAGAGTCTGATAAACTAGGAGAAAAGACCAAATATAGAAGAGAAAGTTGTAAATAGACAAAAAATGGGATTCAAAAGTACTGGAGCACTAAATATACAAAGTGGAAGATATGATGCCACATGTCATTTGAGTTCAACGGTGGAGATTTATTTCAACAAATTGGGCTTCAGGACTTCGAGAATCCTCTCTTCACAACATCGCAAACCTTCCAAATAAAGTATCCCCAAAGTGCAAGATCTCATGCCGCATGTCCTTTGAGTTTAATAGTAAAGATTTATTTCAGAAATCTGGGCTTCAGGACTTTGAGAATCTGAGCTTTGGGACTTTGAGAATTCTCACCTCACACATTCGAATTTCTTCCAAAGAAGTTATCGCTGAAATGGGATATTTGGCATTGCATGTCCACTTCTATCAATGGTCACGATGGACTTCAGATCTTCGGTAGTTCTTTACTCAACACTGCTTGCCTCTCATAGAGTACTAACTAGTCGAATACAAAGCTCGTCTAACAAGTGTCCCTCGCTTAGCTCGACTGACAGGAATTGCATCAAGATTTCTCCACATGTGACCAAGAGTTGTGACCTCAGCTCAAAATTTGGGTTCTTATATTACTTTGTGAGATCTGACAACTTATCTCTCTTGCCTAGATCAATGGTCAAGGGCAATTGCAGGGTGCAGAGTTGCATGGGACTTAATTTTGAGAGGCGGTCCCGCAATTTAAACCACAATTTTCTCTCAGGGTTATGTGGAATCACCAGGAATATTCCATGATGAAAATAGGTTTACTTCAAAACCACCTCCTCATGCCGCCACAAAATATTGAGAAGAAGAAAAGGATGCTGGAACAACACCTGTCATCCACGTCATGTGTACTGTTACCCACCTTTTAGAGAGGCGATGAGGAGACTCAGTGGCTTGGGCACCCCCACTAGGTCATAGTCTCACACTGAAGGGGGGAAAGTCAAGAAGTTAAAAGTTATATTTTTAAGTTGACTTAAAAAAGGAAAAGGATGAAGGAGTAAAAGATAACTCAACAGAAGAATAGAAGATTAACCCTGGGAGTTAACCTAACTTAACAAAGAATTAGAAGGAAAAGTATAAGTAAGAGGCTGGGGTGCACCTATTACTCATTCTAGTTTTGGATGAGCATTTGCTATTGCTCTTGAGCATTCAGTTTGGGGTTTTTATTGTACAAACCCTTGTGAGCAACTCAGTGGTGAAATATCCACTCACCTTGTTCTGTAGCTTGGTCTCGGGGATGAAAGACTCCTCCACACCATTCTAGTCTCATCCCATCTCCATCTAGCGCTTCAAAAGGTAACAAGTCATATTTTTCTTGTGTTTCCAGCAAGGGCGCATCATCATCTGGAGGGAAGTTCGATCCAGCTTATCCTGAGGGCCTGGGGCCATTCCGATAGTTGGGTTTTGTTTGCAGGGGCAGGACCATTAGTTTGAGGGATTTTCTAGAGGGTTATCATCATTCTACATTTGTCTCTAGATTGGGATGTCTTGGATCCATAGGGGATGAACTGTAAATCAGTAAAACTCATATCTAGGGAGATATGCTTGAGATATGGGTCCGAAACTTCTCCCACGGGATTCTCATAGCTCGATCTATATTCTTGGAGAGTTTCAGAGCATTTGGAGGGCTCCTTCATCAGGGTCGAACCAGCTAGGGTTTCAGTCATCCAGTGGGGCACGCCATTCAGTGGGAAATTCAGATCTACGGGGTTTGAGAGTAGATTTGGGAATTTGGACATCTGGGTTGTCCTTACAGTTGCCCGATCTATCATTTGGCATATTTCTTGGGATGATTGGACACTTTTGGTAGAAGGGAAAAATTATTGAGGGCTTCAGCATTCTAGCAGGACATGGCACTTTCCAGCTTGGAGGTTGAGCATTCGTACAGCTCAGATCTGCTTGATTTAGTCTTCATTGTATATCCAGCCTTTGGAGTCTTATTTTGTATTGTCGGGAGAATTTTGTAGCAGCTCATATCTATTGCTTGTACGACCATTTTAGGTTTATGCCAGATCGACCATCTATTG
>JZKD02S1936309.1:241107-264349 GCA_000966675.3 Picea glauca | reverse complement strand
TAACAACTTCATCAACTCTAAGAAGATAGGTTGCAATATCTTCCTTTTCATTCATCTTCAAATTTTCAAATTCTACTCTATGTCATTGAAGCTTGACCTACTTAACTTTTGGATCCCTTTCGTAGATATTATTGAGTTTGTCCCATACTTCTTTAGCAGTGTTGCATCCCATCACTTTGCTAGCAATGGTTGGTGTCAATGCTGCTAGAATAAAATGTCTGGCTTTTGAACTACAACTCATAATCTTCTTCTCATTTGGATCGGTTGGAGCATTATTTGGGATTACATAGCCATTTACAACTGAGTACCAAATGTCTAGTCCCAAAAATGTTAGGTAAGATTTCACTGTATCATTCTAGTATGCATAATTTCTTCCATAAAATTTTTGAATCCCATTTGAAATGTGCTCATGGTCATCCATCTTTTCTCAGGATTTTCCTTCTAGTGGTTAAACTGTTCTGAAGGCAACCTGCTCTGATACATATTGTTGATACCTATTGTTGATACTGAGAGGGGGGGTGAATCGGTATCAAGTAGAATTTAAAACCTTTTTCAAATTATACTTAAAGCATTCAACTATATCCAATGAGAAATGAACAATAGTATAAGAGTTACACCAATACACCACAATACACCATGCACAATATATGAGAAACAATCAATAGTTATTATTCAAGAGAAGTAATGACTTCCAAAGGTAGCTACAACTTCCAAATGTAAAGGGAGGGATAAAACTCCAAGAGGAAGATACAATCCTCCAATATCAAGAGAGATTTTAATTTTCCATCCTTGTCCCTTCCCTCCACCCAAGAATATATGAGAGATAATAAAACTTTACATTAAATCATCACCATCAACCAATCATCACATAGAACCTTATAATGCTTCCTAAGACTTCTTCAATTTCTGCAATTCTTCAATTCTTCAATTCTTGGAGTGATTTGATCCTATAGATAATATTACTCAATGTATTCTCTGAAACTCCTCCAATTTTGACTCCTTGAATCCTCCCCAAAAAGAGGTTATAGAAAGAATGGTAGACTTTATTCAATTCTGGTCTATTCAGGAGAGTGAACTTGCACAGAATGTCCCACACACAATAATTGACATCCAATTCTAAAAATCGCACACAAGAAACTACAGTCCATACAATTTCCAATGAAATTTGTCCCACTTCATTTGGATTCTCTATGAAGAAGTTATGACTGTTTTACCCAGAACACATGTTTATTGACTAGCTTCAGGACTGGTCACAAATCTTATCTTTCACAGAATGTATCTCTATAATTATAGTGAATCAAGAGCTAAACTTTTTACCAGAAGTACCTTGATATGTCTTCTTAGTTCCATAGTGATTTCACCATTTGAATCGTTCTAGAAAAAAAGTTATAGAAAAATGGTAAGATGACCTAAAAATAACATACCTTAGAACACATCACCAAAAGACTTCATCCTCCCTTGAAATCTGGCCTTCTTTTCTTCTTATTTCCTCTAAAATTCAAATTGTATCAAATTAATGTATAATGATGTTTATTTATACCATTTATGTCACTTCCTTTTAACATGAGGGCCGACCTGAAAATTTCTTATTTTGTAATTCTTTTCTTTAATTATCTTCAAGGCCTACATGTACTTCCTTCTTCAATTCACTTTGTCATCTTCAAAAATTCATTTCTCATCAACCATGAGGATCCATGTGACGTTCCACATATCACCGGAAACAAAATGATGTATACTATCCATCCATGGGTGTTGTATCTGCATGTGCATTTTCCTTCATGTCCAAATACCTTCATCAATCTTGCGGTCGAAAACCCATGACTAGTGTTGACATCAATGACAACAACCAATCTTCCAACAACAGGTTGAAGTACAGTTTGGCACATGGTTGATGCACTTGTTTATGGTACAAGCTGATTATAGTTTGTTTGGTATAGGTTGATGCATGGTTCATGCACTTGTTTATGGTATAGGTTGATTACAGGTTGATTGGTACAGGCTTTTACAGTGGTATATCTCATAGTGATAGTGTGACAATGGTTCCATCATTCTACTTCTACATCAAGGTGGTTGGATGGGGAAAGGAAAGGTGTTTGTAGCCACCTTTCATTTGTATCCAAGGAACATAGGGGGTTGTGGCCTCCTTCTGGTTGTAGCCAGAGAATTGGTGAGTTGAAGCTTCCCTCATGTTGTAGCCTGAGAAACTAGGGGGTTGGAGCCTCCTTCTAGTTGGAGTTGGAAAACAAAGGAAGTTGGTTCTTTCAATGAATGTAATTATTCAAGACACATAATAAAAAGCATTTTGTGGTTTTCGCCCACTTTGGGTTTCCACATAAAAACACTGGTGTACTATGTATGTGTATGATTTCTCATTTGTTCATTATTTATTTACTTTGCAATTATTGGATGATAATGCTACATTGATATAACACTTTCATTTTATGGTGAAAAGGGATTAAATTTCTCTATTACTGATTCACCCCCCCGCTCAGTAATCCAACAATTGGTATCAAAGAAGGTTCCTTTAGAAATCAGTTTAACCACTGAAAGGTAGATCATGAAGAGAAACAACATTTATAAAAATGGAATACCACAGTTTCATGGACATAAGTATTCATTTTGGAGAAGAAGGATGAAAACATATATACAGGCACAGGGATTTGAATTTTGGCAATCAGTTGTAGATGGATACAACGAACCAACAGTTCCACCGACAAATGAAAGAGCTATAAAACTCGGTCAAAATAATTCCAAAGCCACAAATGCACTTCTGAATGGTCGTTGTGAATCGATATTCACCAAAGTTATACATTGTAAATCTGCCAAAGATATTTGGGACAAACTTAAAAATATTTATGAATTATATTCAAAAGTCAAAGAAACAAAGATTCAAACTTACAGAGGTCAATTCAAACAACTAAATATGAAGGAAGATGAGAATATTGAAGCTTATTTCTTACGAGTTGATGAAACAGTAGATGCAATCATAGGATTGGGAGAAGAAATCAAAGAAATTTTAATTGTTCAAAAGTTACTAAGATCTCTTCCTATGAGATTTGACCCTAAGATATTATCACTAGAAGAAAGACAAGATCTAGACTCAATAAGCATGGATGAACTACATGGAATCTTCACAGCATATGAAATAAGAACTAAATAGGAAAATCCATATATAAAAAAAGCATCTTTCAAAGAATCCGAAAGGTCAAAGAAAAAGGGAAAGAAAAAGGAAAAATAACATAGCAGCAACAGTGACATATCGAAAGATGATGAAGAAGTGGCCAACTTCATCAGAAGATTGAACAAAGGAACCAGTGATATAGAGGTAAGTTTCCTTTGATTTGTTTTAATTGTGATGGTATTGGTCATTTTGCTAACAAATGTCCTCATAATAAAAATAAGAGGAATGATGAAGATTACTCAAATATAAAACAAGAAGATAAAGGAAAAGGAACCACAAAGAAAATTTTCAAGAAAATATTATGCACCAAAGAAGACATCTCATCATCAGATGAATATGAATTTAGTGACAGTAAGACATAAAGAGTTCTATTCATGACAGTAGAAGAATCTGACAAAGAAGACACTGAAGAAGAATATGAAGAGGCTGAAGAAGAATATGAAGAGGAAAAATTTGAATACCAAGAAGAATTCGTGTGTGCCATAGAAGTTATAAGAAGAGTAAAGAGGAAAAACAAGAACCTACAAGCAAAACTAGACAAGAAAGAAGACACTCAGGAACTAGAAAAAATGATCACAAATTTGAAGGTTCGAATAGAAGAAGATAAAAAAATTGAAGAAGCACTCAAATAATAGCTAGAATAAAGAGACACAATCATTGAAAATTGGAAGAAAATATTGTCACATTAAGAAATGATCTTCAAAAGAAAAATATACAGAACAACTCAAAAGTTTTGGACGACATTATCAACAGTCAAAAACCTCATCATGACAAGTTCAGACTTGGATACAATCAGACATAAAAGGGATCAAGATCCAAAACAACAGAACAAGAAACATATCCAAAAAGCTATGCATAAACGATCAAAGGGGATAGGAATATCTACAAGGAACATTATAGGGACACTCCTCCACTGAGAAGATTCATATTTTAAAATCAATGATCGACATATAGGCCTCATGAAGAAGAAGGATTCATAAGATCAACTCCTTTAAGAATATATTCAAATCCTATGTATCAAACTATACATATTTGTTTATGTTATGCATATAATAATTTTGGAAATACAGCTATGAATTGCAGAGCTAACATGAGGAACATAAACAACCTTGAAATTCATACACAAAAAGGTTATCCAAGAAGGCCTAGTGAAACACAAAGAATAAGTTACAACATGTTTGAATAATTGAGCACTAAAGTGGAATGATACAAGTGTAACAACTTTGGACACATGGCCAAATATTGCAGAATAACAGTTCCTCCTAGTGAACCACAACAAAACAACAAGAGTTACATAAAGGAACCTTTGAAGAGAACATGGATAAAAAAGCAGAATCAGTATAGCAATGAAGAATGCACACTCGCTCTACAATCTAATCATAAGAAACGTGGTTGGTACATTGAAAATGGTTGTTCAAAACACATGATAGGTGATAAAGATAGGTTTCTTACATTAAAAAAGGAAAGATATGGATCTGTCTCCTTCAGAAATGATGATACAACTAAAATCATTGGAAAAGGCACAATTAAAATTGGAAACAAAAATACCAAGGAAGAAAATGTTCTATTAGTATAAGATATGAAACATAATCTTCTAAGTGTGAATCAAATGTGTGACCAATGTCATAAAGTTACTTTTGATTCACAAAAGTTGGAGATAAGAAAAGAAGGTTCAGGAAAATTGATTGCAACAGTTGCCCAAACTTCAAGAAACATATATGTACTAAGTGAAATTGGAAATGAAAAGTGTTGTATAGGAAATGAAGATGAAATTTGGCTATGGAACAGAAGAATGGGTCACATACAATTTGATAATATTGCCAAAGTTAGAAAAAAGGAAGTAGTTCGAGAAATGCCCCAGATTACGATACCAACCAACACTTTCTGCAAGCAATGTCAACAAGGAAAGAAAGAAAAGACCATGTTTAAATCAAAAGTATATAAACAACAAGACCACTGGAAATTGTGCATATTGATCTACTTGGAACAACTACAATGAAGGTTTTAAAAGGTAAGAAATACTTTATTTTATTAGTTGATGATTATACAAGAATGACTGTAGTTTGCTTTCTCAGGAATAAGTCAGAATATTTTGAAAACTTCAAGGTCTACAAGGAATTGGTTGAAAATGAAATGGATTCAAAAATAAAATTTTTGAGATATGATAATGGAGGAGAGTTCACTTCAAAGGAATTTATGGACTACTATAGCAAGCATGGAATAAAAAGACAGTTCTTCGTTGCCAAAACACCTTAACAAAATGGAGTTGTTGAAAGAAAAAATAGGATAGTACATGAAATGGATCGAACAATGTTAATGGATTATAAATTGACATATATATTTTGGACACATGCAGTGCATTCACCAGTTCACATTCAAAACAAAGTAATTCTCAAAAACAACACTGACAAAACTCCATACGAGATAGGGAAAGGAAGACCAGCAAATGTGAAGCACTTCAAACTATTTAGAAGAAAATGCTACATCAAAATGGAAGATGGCATAATGGGAAAGTTTTAATATTGTGTGGACAAAGGATTACTTTTTGGTTACTCAAGTAAAAGGAAATCATACAAGTGTTACAATCTAAGGTTGAACAAAGTTGCAAAAAGCATCAATGTAACAATTGATGAAACAGGTGGACAAGAATTAAAGGAAGAAGAAAATGAATCAATGGAACAACTTTATGAAGAATAAGTAGAAGATGAAGAGGAAGTATAAAGGGAAGATGAAGAGGATCATACAGAAGTAGAAGAGCAAGTTCAAAAAGTTCCTCCAAAGACACCTAACAAACGAGTACAAAAGAATCATCCTTCAAATCAGATTATCATAAACAAAGATACAGGAGTTGAGACTAGAAGAAGAATCCATTTACCAGAACAAATGCACCTAGCACTCTCATCCACTATTGAACCAAACAGTTTTGAAAAGACCAACAAGGATGAAGTTTAGAATAAATCCATGGATGAAGAATTGTATCAAATAGAGAAGAATGACACTTGGGAATTGGTTCCAAGACCAAAGAATAAGAATGTGAATGGAACAAAGTGGGTATTCAAAAATGAATTGAATGAATATGGAAAGGTTAAAAGGAACAAATATAGATTGGTATGGAAAGGATACACACATGTTGAAGGAATCAACTTTGAAGAGACATTTGCTCCAGTTGCTAGAATGAAAGCAATCTGATTGCTCCTAGCTTATGCATGTTCCAAGAATATTAAAGTGTACCAGATGGACGTGAAATCAACTTTTCTGAATGGGGAACTTGAAGAAGAAGTCTACATTGAACAACTATAAGGATTTCAATTTTTAGAGAACGCATATTATGTATGTAAATTGAAGAAGGACTTTTATGGTCTAAAACAGGCTCCTAGAGCATGGTACTCTAGACTAGATAAATACCTACAATAGGTAGGGTTCAGAAATGAAAGTGCATACAACAACCTCTACATCAAGGTAAATCAAGATAGTATTTTATTAATTGAAGTTTATGTTGATGATATTATTTTTGGAAGCAATGATGATAGGTTAAGACATAAATTTGCAAAGTATATGCATAATGAATTTGAAATGTCATTACTTGGAGAACTATCCTTCTTTCTAGGTCTTCAAACACGTCAAAGAAACCAAGGTATTTTTATTTCCGAAACTAAGTATATCAGAGAAATGTTAAAGAAGTTCAGAATGGAAGATTGCAAACTAGTTACCACTCCTATGCAAACTAGTTGCAAGTTGAGAAAAAATGATGATTAAAAGTATACATACTAGAGGAAATACAGGTCAATGATTGGTAGCTTACTATATGTGAGAACATCCAGACCATATGTAATGCAAGCAGTTGGACAAGTGACACGATTTCAAGTAGTACCAAATAAATCACATGTATTATAAGTGAAGAGGATTTTTAGATATCTCAAAGGAACATAAGAGTTTGGATTATGTTATCTGAAAGGAAAGGATCTATCACTTATTTTCTACATAGATGCATATTGGGCAGGTTGCATTGATGACCGACGAAGCACCAGTGGAGCAGATTTCTACTTAAGTGAGTGTTTAGTATCATGGTTAAGAAAGAAACAATCATCAATATCCTTATCTACAGCCGAGGAAGAGTATATTGCAGAAACAACATGTTGTACACAGGTTCTATGAATGAAACAAATTATGAGAGGTATACAGGTTGCGCATGATGATCCCATTCCAATATATTTTGATATCACAAGCACCATTAGTATCTCAAAGAGCCCGGTGATGCACTCCAAGATGAAGCACATTCCAATAAAGTATCACTTTCTACGGGAATAGGTTTCAAAGAATAACATCAGAGTTGAATATGTGGGCACAAAAGAACAAGTGGCAGACATATTTACAAAACCACTTGCAAGAGAAGCATTTGAGTATCTTCGCCAGAGACTCAGAGTAATTTATACTCCAAAATGAATTCTTTTGAATTCTTATCTTATATGTCTTAGATCTACACGAGGAAGAAACATAAAGAGGACGGTTCAGATTGGGATATCAGTTTCAGGAAGAGTTCATTCAGGGAGAGTATCCCCATGGATAGTTTAGTTAGGGGGAGCATCCCCAGATGGAAAGATACCTTTTCCATTAATGACAAAGGGGGATAGATTTATCAGATGCAGGCTTAGATAAAGAGAACATACGCATGGTTCTAGGGGGAGCGATGGTCATAGGGGGAGCATGATTATTATGACTTCAGTATTTCATCAGAATGTTTCCATCAATTCCAAAGGGGGAGATTGTTGATTATTTGGGTTGGTTTTCATTGATGTCAACCCTTGAATAAAGTCTGGTAGCACAAAGGTTTGGGTAATGGACCCAATTTTTTTTGATTGATCATGCTATTATTTTTAATATATTTGTAGGTAATACTATTCCATATGGATAGTACGTGTCATTCCATTTCTAGTGGTATGTGCAATGTCACATAACTGCTCACGGTTAGAGAGTTATGGCCATGTGAAGTTGGAGAAAGGTTTGGGTAATGGACCCAAGTTTGTTTGATGGATAATGGTATGCATTTTGATATATTTGCAGGTAAGAATATTCTATGTGGATCGTACATGTCATTCCATTTCTAGTGGTATGTGGAATGTCACATAAATCATGACGATTAGAGAGTTATGACCATGTGAAGTTGGAGAACCCTCATGAGTCATCTAGAAGTCCAAAAAGGTCAAAGTAGTCAAAGTGGTTTAAGAGATTTTAGAAGGTAAATAATAAAGTGAAGTGATAAGTGTACTATAATTCAAAGTAAATACAAAAGAAGTTATTTAAATAATAAATTTAATGGAGAAATTACTAAGTGGACAAGTGGTTAGAAGTGGGTTAACCCTAAAATAAGGAAAGTGGGTTAAGATGGTTAAAAGGTAACCCCTTGAGTTAGCTACATGAAAGTATAAATAAGATGCAAGGCTCTCTCATTTTAAACACACTTGAGCATATTGAATATCTATAGGTGACTGAGGTAACCAAAGGATATCTAATCCAAATTTCAAAGGGAAGGTGAAGTAAATAAGGCCAAAATTCAAGGGAGGATACATTCTTTTGATGGTTCTTTCTAAGGTATGTTATTTACATGTCATCTCACCATTTTCTCAATAAATGTTTTTCTAGAATGATTCATACTGTGAAATTGGGAGTAAATTGAGGAAACATAGCCAGGTATCTTTGATACAAATTTCATCTTGTGGGTCATTGTCTTGTTGGATTTACATGCCATAGAAAATAGGGTTTGTGGCTAGTCCCAAAACTATTCTAAAACATGGTATTTTGGGTAAAAACATCATAACTTATTCATAACCTATCCAAATTCAGTAAGACCAAATGTATTGGTTAGAGTACAGTCTGTGGTATTATGTGTACATTTTTTAGATCCATACAAAAAATATTCCATGTCGGGCATGCTCTACAAGTTCACTCTCTAGAATAAGCCATAATTGAACAAGGTCTATGATCATATACACCAGGTCTATTATAGAGTTACAAATCAGATTTTGATGATGAAATTGATGAGGTATTTTGGTTGAGGTACATGTTGGGTATATGGTTGAGACAACTAGTTGATGAGTTGGCACATACATGAGGTGTATAGTTGATGATGTTGGTACATCTTGATGAGTCGTAGTTTATGTGTATTTGATGCATTATTGGTACATATTTGGTGTATGGTTGATGCAATCATTGATGGTACAGGTTGAGTTATAGGTTGGTGCATGGTTGATGCACTTGTTTATGGTACAGGATGATTATAGGTTGTTTGTTACAGTTTGATTCATGGTTGATTCACTTGTTTATGGTACATGATGATTACAGGTTGAATGGTACAGGTTGTTACAGTGGTATAACTCGGAGTGACAGTGTGATAGTGGTTCCATCATTCTACTTCTACGTCAGGGTAGTAGGATGAGGCAAGGATATGTGATTTTAGCCACCTACTAGTTGTATCCAAAGAACATAGGGGGTTGTGGCCTCTTTCTGGTTGTAGCCAGAGAATTAGGGAGTTGGAGCTTCCCTCAGGTTGTAGCCTGAGAAAATAGGGGGTTGGATCCTCCTTCCAGTTGTAGCTGGAAAACAAAGGAAGTTAGTGTTTTCAATGAATGTAATTCTTCAAGACATATAAGAAAAAACATTCTATGGTTTTCTCCCACTTTGGGTTTCCACATAAAAACACTAGTGTACTGTGTATGCATATGATTTCTCATTTGTTCATTGTTTATTTACTCTGCAATTATTGGATGACAATGCTACA
The DNA here is from genome assembly GCA_000966675.3 of Picea glauca. NCBI lineage: Eukaryota > Viridiplantae > Streptophyta > Pinopsida > Pinales > Pinaceae > Picea > Picea glauca. The sequence goes on along the minus strand of JZKD02S1936309.1, from coordinate 254,393 downwards.
CTGATATAACACTTTAATTTTATGGTGAAAAGGGATTAAATTGCTCTATTACTGATTCACCCCCCTCTCAATAATCCAACAATAAAGTCATAACAAGCTACCATGTGGTACTCTAATAGACCGTCCTTACCAAACCTTCTGGATCTTCCGAGGAATCATAATATTCCCTAGGATATAAAATCCTAACGTAGCTACTACTAGTGACCCAAACTGGCATATACATGGATAAGTACTCTAACAGACCATCCTTACTAGAAATTTAAGATCTGCCCAAGGATTATCAATCCCTAGGATATAAAATCCTAATGGAGCTACCCAGTGTTGGTCAAGATACCATAGTATCATCATAATCACTACCCCTTTCGATGGAGGTCATTTTTGACAACACCAAGCTTGTCTCAAAAGTACTCAAACTTCACATGAGATAGAGGCTTGGTAAACAGATCTGCAACCTACTCATTTCTACCAACATATTGAAGCTTTATGGCTCCCATTTGCACCATATCATGAATGTAGTGATATCAGATCTCTATTTGCTTTGAATTATCATGGAACATTGGGTTCTCCATCATTTTTATACAATTCTGGTTATCACATAGGATTATGGTTGATTCCATCTCGAGATTGAACAAACCCGTCAACAACTTCTAAAGCCATATGGATTCACAATTGGCAGAACATGATGCAATGTATTCCTCTTCTGTCATGCTGAGAGAGATAATATATTTCTTTCTTATTTTCCATGAATTCATGTTTGAAACCAAACTAAAAAAACATCCTGAAGTTATCTTTCTATCTGAGACACTTCCATCCCAATATAAATCAGTACAACCAAACAATCTAAATTCATGATCTCCATTATAACATAGACCATAATCCAACGTACCCTTAAGGTATCTCATCACATGCTTTCCATCTACAAGGTGAACATGTCTAGGCTCCACCAGATTCTGAATGAAGGTGTTCACATCAAATCATATATCTGGCCTAATATTCATCAGATACATCAATGAACCAATAATCTATATGTACAGAGTAGAATCAACCAAATCTGATGAATTATCAACCAGGAGCTTCAAATTTGTCTCCATGTGTGTGTTCATGGCTTTACATTCCAACATGTCAAATCTCTTAAGTATTTCAACTTCATACTTCCCTTGGTTAAGGAAGATATTCTTTGGGCTCTGCCAAACTTCAAGACCCAAGAAATAATGCATCAGGCCTAGGTATTTCATCTCAAAGTATGCAACAAGCTTCTTCTTGCAATATGTGATGATATTTTATTCTCTTGTTAAGAATAAATCATCCACATATAGTAGCAATATAAATTTCTCATCATTCATAACCTTGAAGTAAATGTTAGAATCAACTTTACTCTTGGTAAATCCCAAGCTCATCAGAAAACTATCAATTCTTCCATACCAAGCTCTGGGAGCTTGCTTTAACCCGTACATGGCTTTCTTCAACTTGAAGAAATGAGTCTTTCTATCTTCAACTTCAAACCCTTTTGGTTGTTCTATATACGCTTCTTCTTCAATAACACCATTTAAGAAAGTTGTTTTCACATCCATCTAGTGTAAATTCCACTTCATTTTGGCTGCAGAAGCTATGATGGTTCTGATAGAAGTGTATCTAGATATAGAAGAAAATGTTTCTTCATAGTCAATACCTTCCTTTTGAGAAAAATCACAGACCACAAATCTTTCCTTATGTTTTTCAATACTTCCTTATATTGCATGTTTTATTTTGTATATCCACTTGGAATATACCACATCTTTGTTCTTTGGTATGGGAACTACTTCCCATACATCATTCTTTATAATGGAATGGTATTCTTTTGTCATGGCACCCATCCATTCATTCTTATGAATGGATTATTCAAATCAAGTAGGTTCCTTTTCTACGAGATCACACATCAAGGCCATGTAGTTGGAGAATGGATTAGGTTTCTTGCTTTGTCTCATGGTTCCTTCTAAGGAACCATACTTATCTGCATCTTAAATAAGTTCCCTTTTCCAAGTTGGATTTCTCTTATGAGAGATCATCATATGAGGAGGTTCTTGAGATTATATCATATCATGATCTTCTAGAATCTCATCATTAGGGGTAACTGTAACTTCCTTCATTGGTTATGTAACTCTAGGAGCTACATGTTCTTCTTCATATACTTCTTCAAGATGGAATTTACTTGATCTTTTGAGTGCTAAATATTCACAAAAGGTTACATATATGTTGATCTAAATATGATGATAACCTGATATGTAAATTATGAAGGCCTTACAGACCTCACAGTATCCAACAAATATTCCCTTTTTTCCTAAGGGATCCAACTTAGTTCTGTTTTCTTTTGGAATGTGTACAAACAATGGGAAACCAAATATTTTGAGAGGACTTACTTCTGGCTTCTTTCTAGTGAACATTTCATTGGGATTTTTGAATCCAAGTACACTATGGGATAATTTATTTTGAACATATACTATTGTTCTTAATGCTTTATCCCATAAGTACATTGGAAGATCTTGATCGTAAATCATAGTCTTTACTTCTTTCATAATCATTCTATTATTTATTTCTCCTGCACCATTTTGTTGAGGATTATAGGGAGTGGTGAGCTCCCTCTTAATCTTGACATCTCTGCAAAAGCTTCCAAATTCATTTGAAGAGTACTCTCCTCCATTTTCTTACTTGAGTATCTTCATTTTCGTTTCAGAGAGATTTTCTACTAAGGCCTTGAATTCCTTGAAATTTCCAAGTACTTCATATTTTGATTTCAAGAATTAAACCCAATTCTTACAAGATTAATAATAAATAAAGGATACATAGTATACATACCCTCTTAGAGAGGTTGATGGCATTGGACTGAATAAGAGTGGATAAGCTCCAATATTCCTTCTTCTTTATTGTCGCTCATTGGAAAGGGATTATTTATGTTCTTTCCTTGTGCACATCCCTTACATACACCTTCATGATCAAACTTTAATTATTGTAAACCTATAACTATCTTGCTTACATATGGTAAATATTTGTAGTTGATGTGAGATAGTCTTCTATGCCAAAGTTCACAAGAAATTTTAGTAGGGTGAGTTAAGGCTACATCTGAGTGACCTTTTAACTTGTACAACCCACCTTCTTCTATTCCAATAAAAACTGCATCTTCTATAGTTTTTCCTTTAGGCCACATAAGAACTTCACCATCTATGAATGAAACCCTAAAACATTTATTATCTAGAACTGAGATAGAAAGTAAGTTCTTTGTCAAACCTTGTACATAAAGTACATCCTTCATTCTCAACGGAGTTCTTGAATCGAGTTTGTAGGTGGATTCTCCCATTCCATTGATAGGGTACTGATAATCATCTCCAAGTGAATCTTTCTAGGGGAAGTCATTTTATGTAATACTAGAGAGAATGTCTTTCTGACCTATCATGTGCTTAGAGGCATGTTATAGAAATATTTTCCTCACCTTATGAAATCTTGCACAAAGGGACTTTTTCCATTTCCCTATGCAGACTTGAAGTCCCTTTATTCAAATTACAGAGCTAAAAACATGATTTTTCCACATATACGCTCCTTTCCTATATTACAACATGCGTATATGTAGGTTGCACCACTACAACCCTCATACATCAGGATTTGTGCCCAAAATTAAAAAATGGTGTCGAGTTTCTATGTCACGTCACAATATCTATGATCATTGGCCTTCCATATACTAGAAACATTCCGAATTGACCCTTTAGTTCCACTTGAAGGATACAAATGGGCCAAATCCGAACTATGGAAAAGAAGAGAAGAATTGAACTTTGAGAGAAAAGTTACTCTGGAGAAATTATTCACTTCATATTGAGTCTGCATCCCTTTGTCCTTTTAGGTTTGAACACATTGTTCATCCCCCAAGCTCTTCCCTACATGATTGAAAACCTCATTGTCTTTCTTATAGGAGCTTTCCTTTGGTGGAGGATTGAAGTGGTGGAGGCCCAATTGGAAGGAACTTGGTTTCTCGGTTCCAAACCATGATGACACAAAATTTTATAATTCATTCATTTCTGTTGATTACATTTTAATATAAATACTCTTTTCTCGTCCAATTAATATCTTGTGAATATTTGAATTGTTATTCCATGGGAATATTTGTTAGGAATATTGATGGGTTATGCTATTGAATGTGCTAACATTATATATTATCACCATATGCTTGTGTTTCTTGGTTTTTGAGGACTAGTTGCAGGTATATTGATTTGGGTCAAGTGCTCAATGATTGACTTCCTAAAATATCTAGACGAGGTAGGCCTTTTATCTTGTCTTGTTAGCATATTTGTTTAATAGAATACTTGATATTAGATTTGATTTATGAACTCATTTCCATCTATTGTGGTTTACCCCTAGCCATAGAGAGATTTTATGTTAGGGTCCTAAAATGCACATAGGTATATCAATATATTCGGATGTAATAAAGGTCAATATTAATAAGGCCTTTCAATAAAATAGAATAAGGTGGATGTAAGAAGACCTAATAGAAGCTTCCGCTTCTAGAAGGATATTCCTCTAGATTCCTCTCTTGATAGACATATTTAGTATAAATACAGGTCGAGGGTATGAAAACCCTAGCTTGGAGATTATTGTAACAGAGCACTGCTCGATTGGAGGTTGCCCCCTCGAAGAGGCCTATGAACATTGATTTTTGAATCAAAGTGCTATTTCTATTGTTGTTCTTATATCATTTCTGTGTTATTGTGGAGGTTATACTGGATATATTACTTTTATTTTTCCACTTATAGCATTTTATTTCTATTTTGGATATTTTTTATAACTGGTATCTTGCAAGTGGTATCAGAGTACTTTCCTTGGCAAAAATTGTGGGATTTTTTTTTCAGGGTAGAGACATATTCCGGTGTATTTAAGCCACAGAGATATGTCATTATGCATATAAACCCATAGTTGAGGGATTCATACATGCAAGAAATACAAGTGGTTCTTAAGCGCACATCTGTTGGCCACCCTTGTAACCCCTATTGGTACCCCTTCGAGTGGTAGTGCATCAGACAACACATGTGTACGGGTCGGCCTAGATTTACTAAAGCCCTCTTTAGATAAACCTATCAGCCACTAGACTACTATAGTGTCACCGAGAACAACACTCGGGAAGATACTCTCTAGTACTTGGGTAGTCGGGTAGTACGACTAAGGGTATGGTCTATCCTCCTTAGTTAGTGCCCTGAGATATTGGGTCGAGTACTACTGTTGGACCCCAGATGTATATCAGAGAGCTATAGCACAGGGAAAACCCTTGTCTGTAGAACCCTTGAATACCTAACCCTTGGGGGATAGAAACATAAACAAATTAAAATAGACTAGATCTATTGCCGCACAACTGTGTTTGGGTTGCCAAGTAAATACACATTTCTTTCTGGTTAAGCATTTGGGGATTTCATAACTGCAGTATTCTTTAGACCAGAGTATAACTCCACAGGTGTAAAAAAAAATCACTGTAGTATTCTTTAGACCGGAGTATAACTCCGCAGGTGTTAAAAAAAAAAAATCTGGAAATTTTTTCCCCATTATTTGAGACCTATTCCATTGGATTCATCTCGCCGCCCTCATCACATTCATCCATATCATTTTTTGGAAAAAATTTTGACCCCACCTGCCCTTTTTCAAGTCACACATCCTCATGGCCCATACCCGTAGCCAAGATCTAGAAACTCACTTGAACACCTTGCAATCTGGTTTCCTCGGAACCCAAAAAGAAGTGAAACAACTCAATTCTACTGTTGCCTCCATTGATTCATCCATTAATGCAACCATAAATACAACCATGCAGTCCTCAATGGAGGAAGTTAAGAAAGAACTGACCACCCAACTTGAATCTATCTTTGCATCCCTCTGCACCAAACTGAAGATCTCTACAGATGACTATTTCTCTGAAGCACCTCCAAAGATTGAAGGAGAACATTCCTCCCATTCCCATACCTTTCAGAACCATCACTTTCAACGTGAAATACACCTTCCACAGGTGGATGTGACCAAATTTGATGGCTCAGACCCCACTGGTTGGGTAACCTAAATGGAACATTATTTATCTTTATACGACATCACAGATGACTTGGCCAAAATTCGGTATGGTGTTCTCCATCTAGATCAATAATGTTGGTAATGGTGGAAATGGAGAAAAACTTCCCGTCAAGGTTATATTGCTTGGACCCAATTTGTGACTGATATTTATGAACACTTTGACATGGACACCAACCATTTGGGTTGTTTGACAAAGTTGAAACAATCCGGATTAGTAGAAGACTTCATAGCTTCCTTTGAGCACCTGGATTTTTGAACAGAGGACATGAATGATGCTTTCTTTTGAGAGTGTTTTATCAGTGGCCTCAAGGAGGAGTTCGAGAAAATGTCCTCATGGCTCGACCCTCAACTTGGGTGGAGGCTACTAAAAGAGCTAAAGAAGAACAATAGGTGGTATCATCTCAGAACTGAAAAACCTCCTTTATCCCTAGCCCTAAACCCATCATTCCCACTACTCCCTCCACTCCATTAAAGATCCAAAAATTGACCAGGGCTAAAATGGTTGAACGCCAACTCAAAGGCCTTTGTTATAATTGTGATGACAAATATTTCCCAGGCCACAAGTATAAGGAAAAAAAGATTTTTATGGCCATCTCTGAGGATATTTCGGAAGAGGATGTTGAAACTCCCCTTGTGTCTAAGTCACCTGAAATCATTGAAATAACCCCTCCCTCAGACCCTCCCGAAGAAGAACCCGTCATTTTCCTCAATTCTCTCACTGGATTTTCTGCTCCCCAAACCCTCAAGTTAATCTGTTACATCAAGCATCAGAAGGTCATCATTCTGGTTGATAGTGGAAGCACCCATAATTTTATTCATCGCCACATTGCCCAAGAAACTCATTGCTACATCCATGATGTCAACAATTTCCAAATCATGATTGCCAATGGTGGTTCCATGAAATTTGGAGAGCACTGTGAAAATGTGTGTCTCCAAATCGGTGACTACCACCTAAAAACCCATATGTTTGCTATCATCTTGGGTGGTTGTGACATTGTGTTTGGGGTGGACTGGCTAAGAAATTTGGGCCCCATTCTCATGTATTTTAAGGAATTAACCATGCAATTCAACCAGGAGGGTCACCAATATAAATTCCAAGGCATCACTGTTGGTTCACCTGAGCTCATTAGTTCCCATTGCATGGAAAAGATGCTCAAAAAAGGTCATTCTGGTGTCATTTCCCAACTCCATGCCATACAAGAAACCGAGACACCCTCGGTACCACATGACCTCCAATATCTCCTTTATAAACATCAAATGGTATTTTACACTCCCCAAGGACTCCCTCCTTCCCATGGTGTTCATGATCATTCCATTCCCCTTGTACCCAGAAGCCTTCCTCCCAATATCCATCGATATCGCCACCCCTTTTCACAAAAAAATGAAATTGAGAAAATGGTCCAGGAACTCCTTAATGCAGGAGTTATCTTCCCTAGTACGAGCCCTTACTCTTCTCCTATATTCATGGTCCCGAAGAAATAAGGTTCTTGGAGAATGTGTCCTGACTTCCGTGCCCTCAACAAACTGACCATTAAAGACAAATTTCCCATTCTTGTCATTGATGACCTCCTGGATGAATTGAGTGGAACCCAATTCTTTACTAAACTTGAACTTCGCTTGGGTTATCACCAGATATGTATGAAAGAGGCAGACATTCCCAAGATGACCTTTCGCACTCATGAGGGAAACTATGAGTTTTTGGTCATGCCCTTTGGCTTGTGTAATGCCCCATCCACCTTCCAAAGCCTCATAAATCATGTCTTTCGTCCCTTTCTCCATCATTTTGTCTTAGTTTTCTTTGATGATATCCTCATCTATAGAAAAACCTGGACATACCATCTTACTCATGTGGATCAAGTTCTTTGTCTCCTCTTCTGGCAACAACTTTTCTTGAAACAATCTAAATGTGCTTTTGGTTCCTCAAAAGTAGAATACTTGGGTCATTTGGTTGGCAAGGATGGCAATAGGGTGGATTCGAAAAAGATTGAAGCTATGCAAGACTGGTCGCACCTAAAGACTCTCAAAATCTTGCGTGGATTTCTGGGCTTAATAGGGTATTATCACAAGTTTGTTAAGAACTACAGAAAGATGACAACACCTCTGACTGCTCTCCTAAAAAAGAACTCTTTCACTTGGACTCCAGCCGCTGCTCAATCTTTTCAAACCTTGAAGACGGTCATGTGCACCACTCTGATTCTGGCCCTTCCTGATTTCACAAAGAATTTTGTGTTGGAATGTGATGCCTCAGGGAAATGAATCAACACTGTCCTTATGCAAGAGGGTCAACCTTTGGTCTTTACCAGCAAGAAACTATCTGAAAGGAATCTGGGAAAACCCATTTGTGAAAAGGAAATGTTGGCTATTCTACATGCCGTTGATCAATGGCACCCTTATCTCTTGGGGAAACACTTCCAAATTAAGACCGACCATCAAATCCTCAAGTACTTTCTGGAACAATGCATTTCCTCCCAAGAGAAACAAAAGTGGGTGACTAATCTCTTTGGTTATGATTATGAGATCATTTAAAATAAGGGAAAAGACAATGTAGTGGCAGATGCACTGTCCCGAAAATATGAAGAAGAAGGATCCCTTTTTCCTTTTTACTTCATTGTTCCTGATTGGCTCCAAGCTGTGCACCAGGAATGGCTTCAAGATCCCAAAAGTTCACATCTGATCCAACAATTGCAGACCAAGGCTCCAGCTCCCGCAGGGTACTCTTAGCTCCAGGATGAGGTCTGATACAAAGGTCGTTTGTATTTAAGTAAACAATCAAAGCTTAAATCCATGGTACTTTCCAAGCTTCATGCTACACCCACAACAGGGCACTTAGGGTTCACCAAAACATATGACAGGGTCAAACATTCTTTTTTCTGGGATGGTATGAAACAGGCTATCCGTAATTTTGTCGTTGAATGTGAGGTCTGTCAACACAACAAGGGAGAAACAGTAAAATCTACGGGCACACTACAACTGCTTTTGATTCCACCTGCTATTTGGAAGGATATATCTATGGAATTTATTACCGGCTTACCCAAATCAGGGAATAAATCAGTCATAATGGTGGTTGTGGATTGCCTTTCCAAGTATTCTCATTTCTACACTCTTCAACACCCATTTACTGCATCCATGGTGGCTCAACTTTTCATGGACCAAGTCTTCAAGATTCATGGCATGCCACACTCTATTGTTTATGATCATGACCCAACTTTCACAAGCAATTTTTGGCAAGAACTGTTTAAGCTACAGGGAACCCAATTGCATCTCAGCACAACTTATCATCCCCAGACTGATGGTCAAATGGAAGTTGTCAACAAGTGTTTGGAAACATATATGCGGTGTTTTGCCTTGGAAAAACAACATCAATGGGTTCAATGGATACCCCTAGCCGAATGGTGGTACAACACTTCCTACCATACAGGTACTCGCATGACTCCTTTTGAAGCGATATATGGATAGAAGCCACCTTCAGTTCTCTCATACTTACCGGGTACCTTGAAGGTCCAGGTGGTTGACCAAACACTTACAGTTCGAGATGATGTTCTTCATACCCTTAAAGAGAACTTGGTCATGGCACAAAATTGCATGAAGAAACAAGGAGATCAAGGTCACTCTGAATGTCAATTTGTAGAAGGGGATCAGGTGTTTATATGACTACAACCATACAAGCAAACTTCCCTCAAGGCCGAGCATTGTCAGAAGCTAGAACCCAAATTTTATGGTCCTTATATAGTTCTCAAGCATGTGGGACAAGTCGCATATCAGTTAGCTCTGCCCAGTCAGTCGAAGCTACATCTAGTTTTTCATGTTTCATGCTTAAAGAAGGTGATTGGAACTAGGTTCCAAATTCAAACCAACCTTTCTAAGCTAGCTGAAGAAGGATCCATTTGGCTACATCCAGAAGCAGTTTTGGACCAGCGTGAGTGTCACCTGCATCAGAGAACCATCAAGGAAGTGCTAGTCCAGTGGAAAGATACGACTCCAGCAAATGCCACTTGGGAACTAGCTACAATTCTGCAATAGTTTCCACATCTCAAGCCTTGAGGACAAGGATGTTTTTAAGGGGGCGTACATGTTAGGGTCCTAACCCACGCATAGGTAGATCAATATATTTGGATGTAATAAAGGTCAATATTAATAAGTCCTTTCAATAAAATAGAATAATGCGGATGTAAGAAGACCTAATAAAAGCTTTTGCTTCTAGAAGGATCTTCCTCTAGATGCTTCTCTTGATAGACATATTTAGTATAAATAAGGGTCGAGGATATGAAAACCCTAGCTTGGAGATTATTGTAAAAGAGCATTGCTCGATTGGAGGTTTCCCCCTCGAAGAGGCCTGTGAACATTGTTTTTTGAATCAAAGTGGTATTTCTATTGTTGTTCTTATGTCATTTTTGTGTTATTCTGGAGGTTATGTTGGATATATTAGTGTTATTCTGCTATTTCTAGCATTTTATTTCTATTCTGCATATTTTTTATAATTGGTATCTTGCATTTTCCTCATAATAGAATTGGCAACCATACTGGAGATATAATCTTTGTTTTCGAAGTTTGGAGTGTTTCTCTCCTTAGATTGCTCTCATTTATATTTATTTTCTTGTCGTATGATTGCTTGACAACCTCTGTTCACTCTGAGTCTTATTTTCTTAGCCTTCTCCTTAGCCTGGTTGTGTTTTGACACATTTACGTAGGTTTTTTCTTGACAGTCATGTACATACATGTGTTTTCCTTATGCAAGATGCATACATATGGAATTTTACCTTGAAAAATCATGTACATCACTCATTGTTGCTTGGTTGTTGGGTAGGTTTTGATGATTGTTGATTCTTTTTGGGTTTTTGTTGTGACTGTTTAGTTTCTGTGGAATGATAGGAAACCTGTATTCGGTTGAATTTTTTGTGCGGTGCATTTCTCATCATCTTTTTCATTTGATTGTCTTTGCATCTTGGGTTGGGTGTTTTTCTCCTTGGTATCCTACTTGGGTTGTCTCTTTCTACACACAATATAGTATTTATATCAAGATGTTGTTCAGTCCTTGCATTTTCAGTCTCTTATATTGAAAATACAAAAGTATTACGCATTTCACATTGATTGTCATTTTTATCTTTCGAGTCTTTATCATTAATCTTAGTGCATGTAAAGAAAGGTTGCATTTTTATTTAGAATTGCATAACTGAATTGAGAATTCCATTTTGAAAAGCATATCATTTATTGGAAATTGAAGTTAGGAATTTGCATTGTATTCGTATTCATTTATTTTACTTGTTGATTCATAATATCACTAGTTTCATGACCGCGGCTTTTGAGTAAGCAAGGCCATTAAAAGTAATGCTATAATTTAAAATTGATTGTAACAATTTTATTTCTCTAGGGTGCACAAACTAGCTTAGGATTTAGAGCCTTGGAATAGTATTTTGTGAGTAAACTTCTCCAAGGCTATTAAATCAACATATGTGGCTGACTAAGGGAGTGGATAAATCCATTGTATAATCGGTAATATCATTAGGCTCCTCTTACACCGAAGTTAAGCATGAAGTCATGTGAGGTTGGTTAAAGGGATATTCCCCCGATACCTTCTTAGCCTCAACTATATTTCTAGGTATCTATTCGTATATGGGGATCTTTCTAGTGCCCTTAACTCTGTGAGAGGTGGTTCTTTCAAGGTTTCAAGCTTTGTTACCCTGCCCATATGGTGGACCTGACTTATGACTATTAGCATGTGCATCGATTATACTGTGGTTTCTTAGTTGGTTGACTTAGGTACCACATAGGTTACTTGTAGGGGTTATTCTGTAGGTACCCTAGTTTAGATAAGGGTTGGAAATAACACAACCTTTATGGAGGATTACCTCTCTGAGGGGATCTGACCAACTGGTTGTTAAGCTTATTATCGCACAGTTTGTAGATAGGTCAAATGACTATGAAATAGAGGGTCAAACTGGTGTAACAGGAACCTATCCCATCCAATGTCACCACGATGGGGAAGTTCTTTCTCTTTAGGGAGGTTATGCCCAGGGGAGACGTCCTCGATAACCTGGAGTTTTGAAGAGGAAAAAGTTTAAAGGTCAAAAGTAAAGTTCCCCCTTCATAGGTCACCACCAAAACAGATAATCTTGGATAAATAGTTGATGATGAAGTGAAGGCCCAAAGAAGAACACCATCTCGGAACAAAGCAATAATAGACCAATATATGAAAGCTATGATTCAATGGGTTAGTACTTCATAAAACTATGTGATATCAATATATAAGTAATTATAACAATAAATATTGACGAAGTCAATGTTTGTTAGTACAACAATGAAATAATATCACTTCACCAATAAATGTCAAGATGATGTACAAATCAATGTATCCAATCAATCCTTCATTCAATAAATGCATTAAACCACCATCCAATTGCCTATAAAAAGAATATTACTGCGTTAAGATGAAGTAACCAAGGGTGACGCCAACCTTCTTAGAGTTAGTAGTTAGTTAGGGTTTCAATTTAGCAAAGGTTTTGAGAGTTGTTTGATCACTTTCACTTCAATGCTGGAGATCCAAGATCAATGCCTAAGGGTTAATGGAGTCAATTTAGAAGAGGATGCAAGGGTTGAGGGAGGATGACTAAGGACTAGAGGGAAGGGTTCTGAAGTGCTGTTATGGCAGGGCCTCAGAATCAAAACCCTAGGGGAGAGAGGCTCACTCTGGTGTTGCTAAAGAAAGGCCTCATGCTCTCTCCTCCTTCCTTAGATTAACTTGGCAAAATGGAAAGAATGAAAGATAAATCAAGACTAGAGAGTGTAGTGAGGGAGAGTGTTGTTATAGAAAGGCTATATCACCAAACCCTAGAAGAAAGACGGCCCTAGGTGTAGATAACCGAGGCCTAGGACGTCTCCTCCTTCTTGAATTTAGAAAGTATGACTAGCTCAGGGAGAAGAAGCAATAAGAGTGTAGATATGGCTAGGCTCTTTCTTCCTTCTTCAATGGCTGAAAATTTCTCTTTTAGGGGACATGACATAAGGACCTACTTGTGTGCTTGTTACCTAGGGTTTTTGATCAGAAAATTATAAAAATATGCAAGAATATAAGACTACAACCATTCAATCAAGACGTTTTGCAGAAAAAAACACTTACATATCACCATGAAATAGCATGAAACCCTATTTTTAAACCTTACTTCAAGAGAAATGCCAAAAATGCTAAGAAATGCCTTCCTTCAACAAGTGCACCTCACTAA
>JZKD02S1936309.1:212806-226640 GCA_000966675.3 Picea glauca | reverse complement strand
CTGCCAACACCAATGCGACCTAGTGCTTGACCCTTGTGTTAGAAGGGCGTCCCAGGACAATATGCTGCCAATGGAATTTAACACTCCCTAACTCAAGATGCTATTGTGTGTTTTTTAGATTTTGGAGAGTGTATCTCTCTTCGTACTCCAAAGCACTAGCCTAGCGAAATGTTGGTGTAAAAGAGACCTAGAAAAGAGTTACTAGGTAAATTTTAATATTACGCAATGTTTTTAACAACTATTGTTTACTCAAAGGCAACGGAAGTGAAACTCGTGATGTATGACTCTGACCCAAATAATGCAAGGATAATGATGAAATAGAATTCTTTTCATTCCATGAATCCTAGTTATGGGAGAGAGGGAAAATTTTCCAGATCAATCTCAATACTACAATGCAAATGCAATGCTCAATTTCTGTTCGGATGCCAATGTCAACAATCATATATCAATGAACGATTTCCATATGTCTTTTTCAAACAAACTCTAAAAACTTGATTTTCAATGTTTTCAAAAAGGCAAAAACAGACTTCTGAAATAAAACTTGTTGTTCACTTTCCAAGAAGAACTCTAACTAACGAGAAAAGAAAACCAAATCATAAAGACCCAAACAAACAACCCAATCCAAAACTTTCAACGAAAGTAAAAACAAAAGCAAACCAATGAGTTCCTCAATGCTAATGAAAAATGTCCTTTTGAACTACTAAGCCAATGAGAAACACAAAGCACTTGACTCTCTACCAATCACTGGTTCCCAGTTAATCGAACACACTCAACTCCAGAAGTCGGAGAGAAAGAAAATGCCAAATGGAGCCAAGAAACGAAAGTCAAGCTACCAAGGGCAAGAAAGACATAGAAACTCTAAATTTGTTCCAGCAAGCAAACTAACGCAAGAGATATATAAATCAATGATCTAATAAGCCAAAAAGATGCAATTTAACTGTTCTGAGCAATTGAAAAAATCAAAAATCAATTTCCAAATTTTTCAAAAATCTGCTCTTAGGCCAACAATGTTACACAGTGTGAGAAGATAGTGTCCTCGCAGGCCACTGTGAAGCAAAGTGCGAGTTGTTCGCACTGGACTATATATTCAGAGTGCGAACTTTACTGGTTCTCGCAGGATGTCAATGGACACAGTGTGAGAATCCCTGAAGATAATGAAAAATTTGAAAATGCAAGCAAAATTCAAGTTGGCTTATGGACCCAGAAGGTCTCTCAGGATATCCTGAGGACTCAGACACTGACAAAACAGGAGAAAAATGCACATAGAGCAAATGGCCATAGAAAATTCAAAAACCATGAATAAAAAGGGAATATCTCCCCAGTGGAGTCGCCAATTTTGTTAGAGGATAAATCCGTGAGTGCGGACACAAACCGATCTCCCTAGATCCACCTAGATCTAGAACAAAACAGGACAAAATAATACACTTTCCCTAGATCTAGCCTATTGAATGAACTGAGAGATGAGGATCATGGAAATACCTTATGAACGCTTTTCTTAAATCTATGTTGTTCCAAGCTTCGCTCCGATGCTCTTGTCTCGTTCAGATTACAACAGTTCAAACCAATCGAAGTGAAGGCATATTAATATATTCAATAGCTAGTCTATACATATGATCAAGGAGTTATGTAATAAAGTGACATCATCTTTATGGGAAAGGGACATATTACTGTATTGAATTAATTGAAAGTGAAACTTACAACCTAAGACTTGATGTCATAGGTCTCCTTTCGATGGCTCTTAGCTCTGACACACACACTTGCTCACGCATGAAGAAAATCAACCACTTTTAATTACCTTGTTGTAGTCTCTTGCTGCAGTAGCATCAGTCCTCCATATAGTCTTGCACTAATTCTCCAATCAATCTCTTGCTAGCTTGCTTCTTGTTTTCTTAACCCTTTCCATGAGCAATCTCCTCAATATATAGGAGAAGATAGATTAGTTACTTGGATAGGAAATGATCCCAAGATATCTGGAATGCCAACACCTGAATAACCATTCGAAGCCAACTCATGTTTCTAGAAGATTCCCTTCTAGAAGATTCGAGATTTTATCTTTTTCCTCCCTTTGGAACATGTTCGCACCCTGGCTATTAGTTACAGTGCGAACTATTCACACCCCAGCTTAATGCAGCCTATGAGAATCAGGCATTCTCGTAGGAAGATATATAGGTAGCCTGCGAACATCCTTTAAAAGCATGATTTCTGGAAGAAGACAAATGTAAATTTTCTCAGGAAAGTGTTCTTAGTAAAGATCTTGATTTTCCATCATCATAACATCATCATGACATCATCACAATGACCAAAATTGCAGATAACACTCTCCAACATGCCATATGTGCCACTACTATCTAGTCTACCTCCATGAATGTCCATGAAGTTGGATGACATCATGGTGAGGATGGGGGAATCTAGATCCTTCCAAGGCCAACGTTCCACTAAAAAGGGGTCATTCCCCCTAGGTCGGGCTCTGCCAAAGTGCCTCTGATGGAATGTCCTCTTCTTCTCCAGTGCAAGACCCTAATCAACCACTGTCCTGTCCCTGCCCCCTGATGGGGTATCAACATCCATCTGGTGGGATCTTCAGCCCCATGGAGGTCCGAACTAATCATCTCCCCATGTGTACCGGTCCAAATGGTACCTGTCCATCGGGCATGATCCTGCACATTGGAAACTATGCTCTCCATGGGCTCATCAGTCACTGGGATCATAGAAATGTTAATCATGTTTCATCATCAATATTATCAAACATATGCATAAGACCCTAATACATTAGTGAATATCTCAAAGACATTACAAAAACCTACAATACAAGACTCGAGAAAAATACAAGACGTCCTATTGGGATAGTATCCACAAGAAAGGGGAAGTTTCCAGGAAGGTTTTATCCAAGCCATGTAAGTGAGGTGATGTGGTTGGGGATGTCCAAACATGTGGGTGAAGTGAGAGCCAGGGATGCATGATGTTATTTGTGGGTTCCTTTGTAGAAGGTGAGTTGTACTTGTCATGGATGCAATTTTTCCAAGCCCATTCTTGCCTTCATTATTTTATTTTCTTTTCTTTTTCTTCTTATTTTTATTTTTAATCAAGGGCTAACTAGAGGACATTACCTTGGCATGGAGACCAAAGCTAACAATGTTACCCACAAGTACTTTCACAGAGATGATAGGGTTGGCTCGTGATGAGACCCCCTTTCCGTTGGCCATGCAACCAAATGTCACTGCCCTGGCATGGTAACCAGATGGTGGTAATGTCATACTGTTAGGTACCCATGAACCTAATAGGTTGGCTCGTGATGAGACCCCCTATCCTCTTGACTAGGTCTTGTTTATATTTTCCGGGTCCCTCTTGTTTATTACCGAGAGGCTTTTTATTGCCTTCTCGAGGATCTCTGGGTGAAGCACCTTGAGGTTTTTTTTCTAGGATTTTATCTTTTACCAGTTGCTTTTACCTTCTGGGCCTTTAGCCCCTTATTCACATGAGATAAGGTGCAATCCTACAAATAGGTCAACCCAATGCCCAGACAAGGGGAATGGGATAGGTGGGAGAGAGATAAGATGAAATAGTGGTGCTATGATGGGAGCAGACGATGGATTTTCATAAATCCCCCAGTGGAAAACCCAGACCTATGGGCACATGCTTGCTAGGATACCTTGTCAATCTCCCAGAGCATGGTCAAGTGGAATAATGTAACATCCAAATGGTTGTTAGAGATAAAAGGAATCAGATGAATATATTTAAAGGTTTCAATGATAAAAAATGACACATACCATGATACCTGGACCAATTATCTCATGAAACAAGAACCTCGTCCGATACAAGACCAAGCCAATGGTGATGGATGTTGTTGTTGTTGACAAGATAAAGCTAATGGAAGAAGAAAATCATGGGCCCTCCAGGGCCATGCTTAGGTCAATCCTGCTCTTGTTACTCCATGTCTAGGACCTGTGGGCCTGGAGACATGATCTCCTGGTTATCCCTAAAAATCAGGGATAACAAATCCCATGAGGGCCCTTATAATTGATTATGTTATCTTTGATCTTTAGCAGAGGAGTCATAGGCCCCTCTTGGGTGAGGCATACCTACTTTAGAGAAGGAGGCCCCTTTCAAGAACTTTATCATGTTTGTGTTTATATTGGCCATTTGATTATTTTTGGTGTGATCTTTGATTACTAGTTAGCCTTAGGATTTTTTTTTTATATCTCGAGTCTTGAGTCATTTTGGAGCCAGACCAGCTTCCCTGCAGGTCTCGCTGCTTGTTACATTTACCACCACATTTTGAGTATTTTCCTTCTAAAAGGTATAGAGTTATCAAACGTGGTACACACACCTCCACTTATCAGACTTTTTATCATACAAGGATGAGTACTAAGCTGAGTCATCAAGATACTTGGATCCCTTCGACTCCCACACCTACTATAGTTAACGATACCCCTTCAAAACCTTCATCCACAACAGTTGTAGTGTCAAGGGTGCCTATCATCACCATTGCCCATTCTATAGTGAATACTCAACCTATAGTTGCGAACCCTTTTGGGAATATTTGTCACTCATTGGGCTATAAAGTTCATTCCATCCCTATGGCCTCTATTCCTTTTTCCTATGGTATGCCAAATTTTACATCACATTTTTCAAAATCCATCACAGTAGTTGGAACTAATGTTAGCATTAGACTGGGGGGAACAACTCATCCTTATACTCGACTCTCGTTTGGTGGAATGCATGTCCCTCAAATGACTTCTATCATTGGAGGCATTCCTCCTTTTATCCCTGGGTCTATTCTTGTTGCTTCTGGATGGAGTAACCAGCCTGGCAGACAAGCTACTGCTCACGTTCCATAATTTACACCCACCTCCTCTGTGTTGATTCCGACCAACACATTTGGCATGAAGAATCTTCCTTTATCCTCCAGATTCACACCCGGAGGAGGTCAATTTCACACCTTGGGAAACCCCCAACCCGAGTCCACTCCGGATGGGGGAAGTTTTTATAACCCTCATCAGAACATTCCTACTAGAATGGTTCCCAACCAACCTTTTATGAATCCATGCAGAGGAGGATATTATAATCTTGGACAGAGCCATGGTGCTTACCAGAACCCTGGATGGGTTGTGATTCCCCAATCACAATATTTGTAGAGATATTGGGGTCAGATGTCGCAACACCGTCTCCCTTTTATGGCCACACTCAATATTTCAGACCTGTCTAAGTTGATCAATGATCCTGTGTGTCATGATCCGACATGGTCCCCTATTCCCACCAAGCTTCCCTCGGATATTCCAAAATTCAAAGGCAAGAAGGGTGAAGATATTGGTGATCATGTTACTACTTTCCACCTTTGTTGATCTTCGAAATCCCTTAACAATTATTTGATTTGGTTAATATTGTTTCAATGCACCCTCACAGGGGGTTTTTGCTAAATGGTATATCGATCTACTGATGCAGGAGCATCGTAAACAGTCAAGCGAGCGTGGAGGCGAAAGACAGCTGGAAAGCGCAACACACATTTTTCATGTTTTGAAATGTTTTGAAAGTTTAAGGAAGAGAATATAAATGTAATAGCTAGAAGCGTATTTGCATTTATGTCTGGTTGTTGAAAATAGATCGTGAGCGATTTGCTCTCATCTGTCAATGTGAAAGGAATTTAAGCCCAATTAATGAAAGTAGGTAAGTTTGAATTAATAGATTAGATAGTTTAGAGAGTAGGAGGGAAAACAAATATAGACACCCTCACCATTGTATCATTGTAATATTGTATTATTAGCATAGCACAAAAGAAGAGAGTTGTAGAAAAGCCCATGTACAGGAGCTTGGATTAATATAAGAAGTTTTGAATCAGACTCATGGTGTTATGATGTTTTCTGTGTTTACATGTTGAATGGTATGTTGATAGTTGTTGTATTCTCTCTGTTATGCATTTGCTTTAATACTGTGTGAATGTATGATTTCATTTTAAATGTTTGAATTCTGAGAGAGAAGGAGAAAGAGTTTCAATTGTTTCTCTTCCTCAGTGAGAGTTCCTGCAAGGAGTGTAGTGAAACATCTGCAAGGAGTGCATTGACAAAGGTTCAGAGTTTATCTCTGAAATATTACGAGGGATACCATTGTTCTCATTCCAGTAGTAGTGCAAGTGAAGCACAGAAGTCGTGCAAGGTGTGCACAGGTTGGTTGAAATCTCAACAATTATAACCAAGAGGAGAGTTGAAGGATTGTTGTTGCAAGAAGTGCATAGAGTCAAAAGAATCAAATACTTAGAAGTATTTGAAAGTCTGTCGCAAGGAGTGCGTGCAGGGGTCCTCTTGAGACATGAGTAGAAAGTAAAGCTCAGGAGCGTTAATGCTATCGAAGTGTTCAAAGGAGGATGAATATTGAAATACTTCAAAAGAAGATGAGGGTCAAATTCATCCGGTAGAAGTTAAGCTCCAGTGGAAGAACCTTGGTTTATTTCGTAGAAGTTGTCCAGGAGCAACGAGCAGTCGAAATTCTCTATGGAGAATTCATGAAGTCGCGAGGACTGTGCGATTCTAGTGAAGCTAGAAGATGGATAAGCATTGGATGAATCCATCCTTTAGGAGGTAAGAATCAACAGGGACCATGGATCTTTATTTACACGGGTCGTCAGATCATTTCGTCATTTTGGGGATCCTGATGATAAGGACTGGACCATAGTGGAACGAAAGTCCCAAAGTTGCGAGTTGCGACAGGAATTGGAGGGGAGTTTCAGGATTTTGACACTTTGGGTATTGGGAAATGGAGAAGGCAACACTTTGGGAGAGAAAGTCTCGAAAACCAAGAAGAGTGATAGGTGGCAAGGATCTGTGTCAGAGATAGAGGACAACGGAGAAGACATGTGGCGCACTTGTCACCAGGTGGATTCAAGCTTCGTTGACTATTTCGGGATTTCGTAGGTTGGAGATCCGGAAGCCTTGCATAAGGATTCATGAAGTTGCGAAGTATGAAAATATGAATAGATGGATAGTTCTATGAGAAACCATCCTTTGCTAACTACATTTCAGAGAATTGACATTTTGGGTTTCAGTGGGTTCAAGAGATGGAAACTCGACAACGAAAAATGTGATATTGCGAAACCCGAAAGCCCAAATTAGGAAGGGTGTGAATTTGCTGTGGTCAAGGAGACTTGGGTGATGCTTGGTGTTTGATTATATGGGCACACTCATAAGGATCTATGGATTGATTCGTTGAAGGTTACGATAGGGATCTGAAAGAGCCACTTTGGCTCAAGGAGATTTGAATGATCCTGTGAGCGGATCTCGACCTATGGGTTGGGGGTCTGCACCACTTGGTATGAGAGCCTAGAAAAAGTTCTTTGTTTTCTATAGCAGAGAAAAGAGAAACATTCTCATCCATGCCATCGAGAAGAAGATACAAACCAATGCTTGATCCAGCAATGGAAAGGGAAATGCGTGAACTACGTGCCAGGCTTGATGCCATGGAGATAGCACAGAGGTGCGCAATCGACGCTAGGGATATCAGTGAGGCTGACAGTGAAAATGAAGTTGGACATGAAGGAGAAGAAGTCATAGTCAAATATGCTACAGAAAAATTCCTATTTAGGGTTGTTGCAATGATAGGTGTCAGAGAAAAGATGGAGATTCCCATGTATGAGGGAAACTTAGATGTTGAAGAGATTCTAGACTGGATTAGAGCTCTGGATAAATACTTCGACTATGAGGATGTCAAGGAATATAGGAAGGTAAAACATGTTGTCACAAGACTTAAAGGGCATGCAACACTATGGTGGGATGAACTGCAAGCTGACAGACGTTGCAAAGGCAAGCATAAAATCAAGAGTTGGGATAGAATGGTTGCAAAGATGAAAGCCAAATTCATACCCAAGGATTATCAAATTACTTTGTTTCGGAGGATTCAAAATTTGAGACAGAAGTTGATGTTAGTGAAGGAATACACTAAGGAATTCTACAAGATAAACATCAGAGTAGGTCATTAGGAAAGTGGTGATGAAAAGGTTGCTAGATACATGAATGGTCTGAGATATGACATCCAATATGAGATGAGCATGATGATCATTTGGAATGTAGAAGACACTTATCAGATGGCTCTGAAAGTTGAATAAAAGCTGAGCCGAAAGCAGGGTCAAAGCGGTAGAGGCAGAAGTCAAACCAAAGGAAAGACAATTGCCCAAGAAATAACTCAGAAACCTCAAGAAGAGGGGAAGAAAGCTCAAACTCAACATGAGAGAGGAAGAAGCTCACAGAGAGGCCAGTATGCTGATGGAAATAATTTTCCTCGAGCTAGAGGAAGAGGACGAGGCCAAGGAGGTGAAGTGAAATGTTTTGTTTGTGGGAAAAACAAACATAAATCTTATGAGTGTCCATATAGGAAGAAAGAAGGTGGTGAAACTCAAATTTCCAAAGCACAAGGATGGAATGTTGAGGTAGAAGATGCTAAGGGTGGAAGATCCTTAATGATGAGGAAGGTTCTCTTAACGCCAGAGAAGGAGGTAGAGAACCCAGCCCAAAGAAACAGGCTATTTCGGACTGCTTGCAAAACCAAATACAGGGTATGCAAGGTCATCTTGGACAGTGGTAGCAGAAAAAATCTCCTTTCTATAGAGATGGTAGAAAAGATGGAGCTGGAGACTATCATACATCCAATCCTATACAGAGTTTTGTGGCTACAAAAAGGACATTAGGTAAATTTCACTAAACAATGTTTAGTTGAATTTAAAATAGGAGGATATAAGGATGAAATATTATGTGATGTCATTCCCATGGATGTTTGTCATCTATTGCTGGGTAGACCATGGAAATATCACAGAAATGTGGTTCATGATGGGAGAAAGAACACATACACCCTAGAGAAAAATGGCACAACTCACATGTTGTTTCCAATTAAAGATAAAGAATTGAAAACAGAGGTGAGAAACATTGTACTTCTCATGAGTGGGAAGGAACTTCTTAATGAGGTTAAGAAGAAATAAGACACACAATTTATTGTGGTCAGGAAGCCTAAAATTGTGTTGACCAGTACAAGAGTGGATGATTTACCAGAGGAAATCTAGGAGTTGCTGGAAGAGTTCGCTGATATAGTAGTGGACAAAGTATCTCGTTCGTTGCCACTGATCAGGAGTATAAGCCATCACATCGATCTTATACCTAGAGCCAGTTTACCAAACAAAGAAATGTATATATTGATGCCACAGGAGAATGAAGAAGTCAAGAGAGAGGTCCAGGATTTAATGAACAAAGGATTGGTTAGAGAGAGTGTTAGTCTCCCGTTTTGACTATATTTTTTCCTATATCATGTCAAATATACCCCCATTTTCATATCTAGTATCATTTCCTTCTGGACTTACCATGACACATTTGACATCCTTTTACAACTAAATGGGGCTTTTCAAGGTATTCCTATGATTCAAGTTATTTTTAATGTATTTTGATATTTTAAACTAATGTTGATACTAACGTGACATGAATTAGGTACTTGTTCCTTTGAAATAGAACTTATTAGTACTAGGTACCGGCTCGCACTTAGTCCTCTATGGAAATAACCAACAACAACATGTCGTACCAATTCCCCAGAATCCATGTACTCAATATCCTCCAAACATACATCAACTATTGCCTGGTTTTACTCTACCTCCTTTACCACCCATTCAACAAACTCCTCAGCAGCCTTAGAATCCACCTCGTCCCACCATATTACCCTCTCAACCCATTCCAAATCCTAACAACAGACCACCTTAGCCACTCTATAGTGATGATTTTCAAAATTACCTAGCTTACACCATAAACCCCATTTCCATACAAGAAATACAATTGAGATCTGGAAAAACTTTAAATAAAACTGAGCCTGTAACAAGAACATCACCAAAGGTAATTATCCAAGAACATGAAGAATAACCTATAGATGATTTATCAAATGGGGCATCTTTGAAATATGTCATCATTCCAAAGAATAAAGTATGTGAATCACAGTGTAACATAAAAACTCAGGTTCCCCAAACACCTCCTTTTCCTGAAAGGTTGCTCATTGAAAAACCAATTGTTCAATCTGAGTTTGGCATCATGAATGAACTAAGAAATGTTTGTGTTAAGATTCCATTGTTACAAGTGATCAGAGATGTTACCATCTATGTCAAAACCATAAAAGAACTCATCATTAAGAAACCAGGTCGGAAACAAAAAGATCCACCCACGATACACCTAGTAGGCTAGTCATCGAATTGTATTTTTGAAGCTCCTAAAATTGTGAAGTATGCCAACCCTGGGAACTCAATAGTTTCAATTACTATCAGAAATGTTTATAATGGTAATACTTTAGTCGATCTAGGTGAATCCATTAATATAATGAATATCAATACAATTGAACTGTTGCAACTAAGTCAATTCCTTTGCCCTACCCCTACAGTTCTTGAACTTGCTGATAGAACAACTATAAAACCTGTTGGCGTCCTCGACGACATTCTTGTTACATTATCTTCGTGGGAATATCTTGTCGACTTCATGATTATTCATTCAAAGGACCCCATGAAAGGCCATCCAATCATTCTAGGGAGACCTTGGTTGTCCACGACAAATGCTTTCATAGGATGTTGTGGTGGGGATATGTTCATCTCAAATGGCATTTCTTCATAGAAACTTACTCTTTTTCCACTTGCTCAACTGGTTACAGAAGAATTATGGTGGCTAAAATTTCCCTATCACGAGAATGATGAGGGATAATATTTATTCTCTGTTGATGAATTTCACGCACTACAAGAACCAACAGAGGATGATATTTTAATCCAATTTCTTTCGGTGATAGAAAATGTCGAGTTCCCACAAACATATTTTCAATACAATCAAATTTTCAGAGAAGAATTTCAAGAACAAAGTGAGTTATTTTCCTCATTTTCACCATCTATGGTTTTCACCATTGATGAGAATCCGGGGTAATATACCATTCCAGTAGAACTTAGCCCAGGCAAATGTCTATACATCAACTCTGAATTAAGTCTCAGCCAACAAGAATAGTTAACAAATCTTTTGAAAGAATAGTCAGGGCCATTTGCATGGGAGTACATTGATATGAGAGGAGTGCATCCTGACACCTGCATTCACCACACATATATCCAACTAGGGATAACCCCAGTAAGACAACCACAAATGCATATGAATCCAATCCTAAAATATTTTGTGAAAGAAGAGTTACAAATTTTTTTAACATTGGATTCATTTATCCAATTTCTGACAGCAAGTGGGTTTCACCTCTTTTTGTGGTACCTAATAAAATGATAGGGAAATGGAGAATGTGTGTAGACTTTAGGGAGTTGAACAAGGCAACCCTTAAGGACTACTTTCCCTTTCCCTTTATAGATTAGGTTTTGGATACCTTGGCTGGAAAAAGATACTTTTCCTTTCTCGATGGATATAGTGGATACAATCAGATTCAAATTGCTCCTGAAGACCAGGACAAAAAAACATTTACGTGTCCTTGGGGAACTTATGCTTATAAAGTGCCAAGTTTTGGACTATGTAATTCTCTTGCTACATTTTAGAGAGAATTCCTTGGGATTTTTGCTGACTTAATACATGATTGTGTGGAGGTATACATGGACGATTTTACTGTTTATGGTAACACTCTCAATGAAGCCTTAAGTAATCTTGAGAAAGTCTTGATTCACTGTTAGGAATCAAATTTATCCCTCAATCATGAAAAATGTAAAATGCTATTAGCTGAGGGAATAATGTTGGGTCATCATTTGTCTACAGAAGGAATTAAAGTTGATCCAGCCAAAATTGAAGTGATAGTTAAACTTTCCTCTCCGAAAACCCAAAAAGATGTGAGAATCTTTTTGAGACATGTTGGATATTATCGTCGATTTAATGAAAAATTTACAAAGATAGCCCGCCCCATGTTTAAAATGTTAGCAAAAGATGCAGAATTTTGTTGGGATAATAATTGTCAGAATGCTTTTGAGAATTTGAAAGAAAAATTGTCCATGGCACCTATTCTAAGAGGGCCAAATTGGTCTCTTCCTTTCCATATTTAAACTGATGCCTTAGACACTTCTTTAGGTGGAGTGCTTGGACAAAAAGAAAACCAACAAAACTGCAATTTACTTCACTAGCAAAAATCTTACTCCCCCTGAATTGAACTACACTCTAACAAAGAAGGAATTTTTGGCAGTAATTCATGCCATTAACAAATTTCATCATTACATCACTGGATATGAGGTTTTTGTACATACAGACCATTCTACTATCAAATTTTTGATGAACAAACCAGTTACTACTGGAAGAATCACACGATGGCTTTTGCTACTTCAAGAATTTAACATCACTATAGTTGATCAACCAGGAAAAGAAAATGTAGTTGCAGATTTTTTTTCTCATATCCCTCAAGATAGTACTGACATTCCAGTGAATGTTAATTTCCCTGATGAACATCTGTTTATAGTAGATGTTAAGACCCCTTGGTTTGCAAATACAACAAATTACTTAGATACAGGAAGACTGCCAACTCATTTGTCACCACCACAAAAGAAAATAATTGTCCATCAAAGTTCTTATTACTCTTGGGTAGGACGTGATCTTTTTTATACAAGTCCTGATATGATCATTAGGAGATGTGTTTGGGAAGACAATATTCCCGATATCCTTCAGGCCTGTCATGATGGACCATGTGGAGGACATTTCTCTGATAAGAGAACGACATATAAAGTCTTACAATCAGGATACTATTGGCCGACATTGTTTAAGGATGCAACAAAATATGTGAAAAGTTGCAATAGTTGTCAGAGGATGGGAAGACCTACCGTAGTAGACAAGATTCCCTTACGGCCATAGGTTGTGATTGAACCATTTGATAAATGGGCACTTGATTTTGTATGACTGATTTCCCCAATGTTGAGGAAGAAGAAGTACATCTTGGTTTGTACAGATTTTGTGACCAAGTGGGTAGAGGAAAAATCCTTATATCAAGCAACTGAGAAATCAGTGGTTGAATTTATTTATGAAGATATCTTTACCCGCTTCGGTGTTCCACAAGAGATTGTTACTGATCAAGGTGCCCAATTTACTTCTAAGTTGATGAAATAACTCACAGATAAATATGGGATAAAACAATGTAAGTCTTCCCCATACCATCCACAAGCCAATGGGCAAGTGGAATCCACGAATAAAGTTCTAGAAGCTATTCTGACCAAGACAATACATTTACATCACAAAGATTGAGCGGATAGGCTTCCAGAGGCTTTATGGGCATACCGGACTACATGGAGAAATACCATTGTTCATACCCCTTATGAATTGGTATTTGGCAAGAAAATTCTCCTTCCCATAGAATTTTAGATTCATGCCTTCTGCCTAGCAGCAGAGTTGGGGTTGAATTTGGATGAGGCACGGAAACAGAGAGTTATGCAACTAAATGAATTGGGAGAAATTAAGCAAGATGCTCTTCAAAGAACTATCCTTGTACAAAATCAACGTAGTGAATGGAAGGATAAATACATTAAGAAAAAAAAAATTCAACCAGGGGATTGGGCATTGCTTTTTGATTCCAAATACAAAACTTTCAAAGGAAAACTTATGACAAGGTGGTTGGGACCTTATGAAGTGGAAACTGTTTTTGATAATGGATTTGTCAGAATCAAGACCATAGATGACTCTCAAAATTCCTTTGTAGTAAATGGAAATCGATTAAAAGTGTATAACAAACCCTTGTCAAGAGATGATTTTCTACGGTAAATTGCTAAACAACCAGAAATAAAGATAGTAGGAGAAGAGTCTTCTGCTCCTGCTAATCCTCGATCATTTTTGTTGTTTCAAGATTTTGTAAATAATAAAATTTTAACAGAAAATAAAAAATCAAA
>JZKD02S1936309.1:181961-212015 GCA_000966675.3 Picea glauca | reverse complement strand
TTTATGAAATTTTCTTATCAATATGCACTGTCTTGTTTTGAAATTAATAAATTTGAGCTTGTTTGCTCCCTTTGAATTGCTCATTAAAGTATGAAAGGGGCATTTATTAGGGATAGGATTATTCTTTACCAGGCCTAATGGATTATGATGGGAAAGAAACCCCCCTAAAGTTTTATTTTAGCATTTTCTTAGACTCTCAAAACATGAGAAAGCAATGAGAATATACTAACTTGGGCTCATAAAATCCACAAGTAAGTGATTATTGTTCCACAAATTATTCTCTGCAAGATTTCTATCTGCACTTGCGTTGGATGATGTGGAGTACGTTACGGTCCACCTTCCAACAAGTCTCACTCCATCGACACCAACACCTTATCTGGAGTAGAGATTAGAGACTACTTAGTACCCTGGAATATGCATGCCTCAATGGCAGATTTCCTTGCTAACACCCATGGGAATACATCAATGTCTCTTGGTTGATAGATCTTACAGGTGACTCGACACCAAGACTTTTATTCGTACCTGTTAGGATGTACTATAGGTACCTTGGCGCTCATTGACATCATTGGTGGTTCATCTCGCATTGGTTAATGACATTCATTAATGGCCAGTAATCCAATGATTTCTTTTTGTGTTCGAATCCATAACATTTATTCACACAAATAAGAATTGTACCATGGGTTAAAGCTTTGAAGATGTTGAAGACATAATTTTAATTGATTCCTTTTAGGAATGAACAGAAGATAGGTTCAGGGATAGCCATCAGATAATTTTCTTTCATAAACAGGAAGTATTTTTCTTAGAAAGTTATTATTGGTTCAAGTTTCTCTACAGATTTTGGGTTATTTCATCGGTACCAGTCAGTGCCAGACAGAATCCATCAGCTACAGTGGTTATCAGAAATACAAATTCCAGTTACAATTTTAGCACTCTCCGGATTCATACTTGACTTCAAAGATCTCTACAGTAAGAAATGCATAACAGGGAGTAGGTAATCTAATTCAAGTACGCTTAGTTTCATGTTGGCTTAATGTATTAAATTACATATTAATAAGTTGAACTAGGAATGCCTCGATACTCCATAACATTTCATTATCCCTATACTCTGTACCTAACAAACCAATCCTTCTTGACATTTCATATCATGGGAAATGCACTGCATTATCTTGGCTGAATTTGACATGATTCATATGTAATAATATTTTGCGAACGTGTACGACCATCATCATTTCCTTACATGCTATCGATCATCATGACATTTCAGATGTCCTTCTATAATTCCTCTCATGACTATTTCACACATCATACTCTATTCCTTTGTTTCCCTCATCTAATTCCGCCATTCACTTGTGGACCTTTCCTGTTATACCGAGTGAAATTATGGTGGCAAATCGTCACGAACCTGAGACTTATGCAGATTTGGAGGCTCTTCCTGCGTATGAAGCCACCAAACACATTTTTCAGAAATTTGTATGGGAGTCGTTCTTCAAGAAATTTGATGGGTATGATGATTCGGTTACACTTCAGTTCGCTTTGCATTTTCATGGTGGACTAGCTAAAGTGGGTGAGCTCGATTTTGAAGTCACAAAAAAATTCATTTTCGAAGGAATTCAATTACCCAGCACTGGTCAGAAATGGACGAAGGGCTAGCCCGTCGAGAAGAAGCTCTGCACACAGCTCCTACAACCACAGTATCGAAAATTACAATGGTCATAGGGCAGATCAAGGTCGTGGTTGGAACCAAAATGGGCTTAGTTTCTATCCATACTCCAACGCTACCTCACTTGCGAAGGACGGTACACAATCGTGTTTCCATGTCATGCTTGACTCCTGCTACATTTCAAAGGTAACCATTTGATGAACATCCCCTATTTTCTATTGAAGAGTTTGAAGAAAATGGTAGAACAAGTCCGCAAAGCCAAATATTTTATAGGTAGCTTGTTTCATTTTGGTCTTGTCCAAATTTTGGTTAAGTCTGCGTTATCCCACAAACATTAATCTTGGGATATGTTCGTTGTAAGAACCCTAGCTTCTGACAAATCTAAAGATAAAAATATTGAGTCCGATCCTCCATAAAAGAAGTCGAACTCTAAGAAAAAGGGTGTTAAAACCCTGACCAAAATCTGTGATAACCCTAAGAATACACCAGACTACACAATTGAGGCCAGTGATGATAATCCTGGTACAATTTTTTTTTTTGATTTCCATGGTTCTGATGGTGTGGAAACTAACCATGAAAGAGTGGAAAACTTCGTGCACATGCATATATAGAACACACTCTGATTTCTCCTCCAACTGCTACAAATATTATTGATGTGGAAAAACTTGAAGAGCATGGATGATTTTAAGGATGGAAATTTATTTTGAAATGTAGAAACCTTCACGAATCTTACTAATCCTTCATATGCCAACTATAAATGTTTGGCGACGTTTTTGTAAAAATATTCAAATTTGTAAGGATTTATATAGTTTTAATAAAATTTTGGCGATTTTTAAGGTAAAATAATTTTATCCTATAGAATTTGGGAGAATCATTTTTAAAATAACGAATCTTGTTTTTGGAAAAACCATGGAAAATTAGCCCATGAGCGAAATTTATGCCCTAAAATCATCCATGTTGAAGAGTTAATTGACAAACCTAGGAGAAATCCCAAATGAAAATTCACATGCACACTGTCTGATATGGATAACTCCGTCCCTAGTTACCCACCATAGGAAAGATTAAACAGTATGGATGATCATGAGGAGGCTCCGGAGTCTTCTAAGATGACATGGACTCTCTTCCAATTGATTTGAAAAGTCCGTAAAGTCAATCGAAAAGCTAATGCACCCAAATAAATTGAGTAGGACAAGCCAATTCAAATGCCAATGGATACCCTTGTTCAGGTGCATGAGGAGTTCACTCATTAACTTAGTCTAATCGACAACCTTGTCCAAGCATATGACAAGTTTACTCATAAACCCAGTCCAATGGAAAACCCTGTTCAAGTATATGATGAGTTTACTCCTAAACCTAGTCCAGTCAACACCCATGATCAAAGACCAGATGAGTTCACTCATGCGTCCAACCCTCAAACACAACAAGGACATGGTAAAACATTTGAATCTCACTTTGAAATCTCTTCCAATAGATCCTTGAGATCAATGGTAGCCAGATTGGAAAGCAGGAATCACAGGTTAAAAGAGAAGTTACATGAATATACCATACTGGATTGGCACATCAAAACATAAAATGAACTTATGAAACTCAGGAAATCTCATTTCTCATCAAAGATTGAACAATTAAAACGAACTCAGGAGACTGCAGAAGATTGCCAGGAAGCACATCATCATTAATCGAGTTCTTAAGAAGGAAATCAGAAGCATGAAGAAACATGAGAAATTGCAAATGTTGGTTGCATCCGCTGCAACACTCTGATGAATCTCATTTTTTGACTTTTTTTTATTTGAGGACAGGCAAAGACTTCAGCTTGGGGGAATGTTAGTCTCTAGTTTTGACTATATTTTTTCCTATATCATGTCAAATATACCCCCATTTTCATATCTAGTATCATTTCCTTCTGGCCTTACCATGACACATTTGACATCCTTTTACAACTAAATGGGGCTATTCAAGGTATTCCTATGATTCAAGTTATTTTTAATGTATTTTGATATTTTAAAATAATGTTGATACTAACGTGACATGAGTCAGGTACTTGTTCCTTTGAAATAGAACTTATCAATACCAAATACCAGCTCACACTTAGTGGAGATGCCAAAGAAGATGCCAAAGAGTTGCATGACATGGCCAGAGTGGATTGACAGTTCGATTCATATAATTGATTGAGTCATAACTCAATATGCTGACTGAGGGCAAGCTTGTAGAATTGTTTTATTATAATGCTTTATGATCCACGCTTCTTGACACTGCGTGTCATGAACCTGGGAAGTTCGTTTTAACTGACTATGAGTCATTTTCGGATCTAAGATCTGTTTAGATTAATGCACCTATGTTTAACTATTTTGGGGAGGATCGATATAAATTGGGATCACTCTCAAGAAACATTGTTTACAATATGCTATGTGATACGATTTCTGATAATACAACTTGATATGCGTTATGTTATTCATTGTTAAAATGATTTGAGTTTGTTTTATGAATTATGGAGCATGAAGCATGAAACAGTTTTTTCATGGAATAATCTGAGTAGCTCTGGTTTCGTTTTAGGGCGATTGCACCTCTTGGTTGGGCCCACCAACAGGTTCAATTCGTTGTCTCTTTCCCACAGTAGAGTTAGTTTATTTTTAGTTTTAGAATCTACATGTGAAATAGTTTTTGAACTTGGAATTACTCTGTTAAATTCTTGCTTAGCCATTTTTTGGTTAGATCATTTTCAGTTTGATATTATCTCGTAGATTGATGAATGTTGAATGTGTTATTTATCCTTGTAGAATTTGAAGAATGAACCAAGTGCTTAACCTAGATTTGCTCTGTTTTTAGTTTTTAGTTTGATCATGATTTAAAGAGAATTTGAGTTTAGACTTACTATGTTCTGTTAAGATATCTAGCTTATAGTCGGCTTAAAGGAAGCTTCCAGTACCTATAGGGTAAAATAGGACATTTATTTGTTTCACTTGTGATAGATTTAGAACTGTTTTGATGCTTAGATTAAAAGGTTTTTAAAATGATCTCCCTTTTATGGTTTAGATAGATATGATGATGATTAGATGTTTAAGATAATGGTAGATAGTCTTGGGTGATTATATTAGATTAGGAATAGAAATACATGTACTTAAACTCAGAACTGTTTCCATTTGATGAATTAGACAAGAGATGATTAGTTTCAAGATAATCATTAAGGTTCAGTTTCTAAGAGTAAGTTTGTGTTTTCTTCTCAGAATAACCTTTATATAGGAATTATAACATATAGTGTAGCATCTCTAAGTTCACTTACCCTTGTTTGACAATTCAGTGTTTTCAGGTAATTAAAAAAATCTTTAATATAACAACCTAACAGAGAGCTTGAGTCCATGCATTGTTCCAACAGTGCTCAGCCCAAAGAAAGATGGAGGCTAGAGGATGTGTACAGACTCAAGAGCGATGAATAAGATTACCATAAGATATAGATTTCCATTACCAAGGATGGATGATTTGATGGATTGCTTGAGTGGAGCAATATTTTTTTCAAAGATTGATTTGAAAAGCAAATATCATCAAATTCGTATGAGAGAAGGCGATGAATGGAAGACAACATTCAAGACGAATGAAGGGCTATATGAATGTCTTGTTATGCCATTTGGCTTAACAAATGTGCCTAATACTTTCATGAGATTGATGAATGAAGTCCTGAAAGAGTTCATCGGGAAATTTGTCATCATATATCTTGACGATATATTGATTTTTAGCAAGATAGAAGCAGAACACTTAAAGCATTTAGCTACAGTGATGAGGAGGTTATAGCAAGAGAAATTGCTGATAAATATGAAGAAATCATCATTTATGAGGAAGGAACTCATTTACTTGGGTTTTGTTATCTCTGCAAATGAGCTGAAGATGGATCCTGAAATAGTAGAAGTGATTAAGAATTGGCCATCACCGAAAAATGTGTTTGAATTTCGAAGCTTCCATGGTTTAGCAAGTTTCTACAGGAAATTCATCCAAAATTTTAGTGGGATTAGTGCACCAATGATGGATATGGTAAAGAAAAGACATAAATCTTTTCATTGGATAGAAGAAGAAGAGAAAAGTTTCAATCTGTTGAAGAAGAAGATCATGGAGCAACCAATTCTGGCTGTGCCAGATTTCAGCAAGACATTCCAGGTCAAGTGTGATGCGAGTGGATTCACAATTGGAGCGGTCTTGAGCCAAGACGATAGGCCAGTTGCAGACTTCAGTGAGAAGTTGAATGAAGCGAAGATTAATTACTCCACATATGACAAAGAATTTTATGATGTCATATAAGCGCTGAAGAAATGGAGACATTATTTGGTTCCTAAAGAGTTTGTTTTGTACAGCGACAATCATGCTTTGCAATTTGTGACTAAACAAGACAAGTTGAACCAAAAGCATGAAAAATGGGTTGAATACATGCATAATTTTACTTCTGTGATTAAGCATATTTCTGGAATTTCTAACAAAGTTGTTGATGCTTTGAGCAAGAAATGTTTTCTTATACAGGAATTCAGAGTCAAAATTTTGGGTTTTGATAACCTCAAAGAGATGTACAGGGATTATCCAAATTTTAAGGAAGCATATAAGGAATCTGAGAATCCAATTCTCAGGGACAGAAGCCAATGGACTAAATATATGATCCAGGATGGATTATTATTCAAGGGAAATCAACTATGTATTCCAAAATTCTCCATGAGGAAGAATTTGCTGAAGGAAAAACATAGTGGAGGATTGGCTGGACACTTTGTTCAAGATGAGACGTTCTCAAAGCTAAATGGCTCGTATTTGTGGCCAGGAATGAGGACAGATGTTAAGAAATTTGTGGACAGATGCAGAGTTTGTCAGCGCACTAATGGAAGAAAGACGAACACAGGGTTATACCATTCATTACCCATACCAGAAAGGCCATGGGATGCAGTGAGCATGGATTTTGTATTAGGGCTGCCAAGAACACAAAGAGGATGTGATTCAGTCTTTGTGGTAGTCGACATATTTTCCAAGAGGGCACATTTCATACCATGCCATAAAACTAGTGACACAACTCATATTGTGAACCTGTTTTTCGAAGAAGTTGTCAGACTTCATGGCTTGCCAAGGAGTATAGTTTTAGATCGAGATACCAAGTTCGTGGGACATTTCTGGAGGAATTTATGGAAGAAGATGGGGAAAATTTTGTCTTTTATCTTAGTTTATCATCCTCAGATGAATGGGTAGAGAGAAGTTGTAAAAAAAATATTGGGAGATTTACTGAGAAGCCTAGTGACTGAACACCACAGACAGTGGGATCACATTCTGCCATAGGTGAAATTTGATTATAATGATTCAATCAATAGAAACATAGGGCATAGTACATTCCAAATTGTATATGGAATGCAGCCAAGGGGATTTTCTGAATTGAGAGATTCAGAACAAAATGAATTCAGGAGTGCTAGTGTAGAGGACTTTGCAGAAGCGATGAAGGATCTTCACAGTCGAATTAAGGAGTGATTGCATAGTTCAAATTAGGAGTACAAGTGTACAGCAGATCAACACATGCGAGAAATTCAATTTGAAGTTGGTGATCTGGTTCTTGCACATATGAGAAAGGAGAGGTTCCCGAGAGGAACATATAATAAGTTAAAGATGAAAAGGATTGGACCATGCAGAGTTGTGAAGAAACTTGGGGAAAACGCACATGAGATTGAATTACCTGATGGGGTCGAAATTTCACCGATATTCAATGTCACAGATTTGTAACCTTACAAAGTTGAAGAAACAAGAATAGAGGATGAACAGACAGAGGTTCAATGGACTAAACAAATGTCTGTAGCTAAAAAGCCATAGATAGAAAGTATAATTGACAAGAGAGTCAGCAAGAAGACCAAGAGAAAAGAGTATTTTGAATACTTGGTCAAATGGAAGGGACATCCAATTGAAGATGCCAGCTGGGAAGATGAAGAAGAAATTCAGAAGCATGGACAAACCATGCAAGATCTCATGAACAGGAGTTCATGAAAATTTTCAAGTGAGGGAGTATGATGCAGGAGCATCGTAAACAGTCAAGCGAGTGTGGACGTGAAAGACAACTGGAAAGCGCAACACGCATTTTTCACATTTTGAAATGTTTTGAAAGTTTAAGGGAGAGGATATAAATGTAATAGCTAGAAGCGTATTTTCATTTATGCCTGGCTATTGAAAATAGATCATGAGCGATTTTCTCTCATTTGTCAATGTAAAAGGCATTTAAGCCTAGTTAATGAAAGTAGGTAGGTTTGAATTAATAGATTAGACAGTTTAGAGAGTAGGAGGGAAAAAAGATATAGACACCCTCACCATTGTATCATTGTAGTATTGTATTATTAGCATAGCACAGAAGAAGAGAGCTACAGAGAGAGAGAGTTGTAGAAAATCCCATGTACAGGAGCTTGGATTAATATAAGAAGTTTTGAATCAGACTCATGGTGTTATGATGTTTTCTGTGTTTACATGTTGAATGGTATGCTGATAGTTGTTTTATTCTCTCTATTATGAATTTGCTTTAATACTGTGTGAATGTATGATTTCATGTTAAATATTTGAAGTCTGAGAGAGAAGGAGAATGAGTTTCAATTGTTTCTCTTCCTGAGTGAGAGTTCCTTCAAGGAGTGAAGTGAAACGTCTACAAGGAGTGCATTAACAAAGGTTTAGAGTTTATCTCTGAAATATCAGGAGGGATAATGTTGTTCTCATTCCAACAGTAGTGCAAGTGAAGCAAAACATTTGTGCAAGGTGTGCGTAGGCTGGTTGAAATCTCAGGACTTATCAACCAAGAGGAGAGTTGAGGTACTGCTATTGCAGGAAGTTCACAGAGTCGAAAGAATCAAATACTTAGAAGTATTTGAAAGTCTTTCGCAAGGAGTGCCTGTAGGGGTCCTCTTGATACTTGAGTAGCAAGTAAAGCTTAGGAGGGTTAACACCATTGAAGTGTTCAAAGGAGGACGAAGATTGAAATTATTCAAAGGGAGAAGAGGGTCAAATTCATCCAGCAGAAGTTAAGTTCCAGTGGAAGAACCTTGGTTTATTTCTCAAATGTTGTCCAGGAGCAACAAGCGGTCAAAATTCTCTGTGGAGAATTCACGACGTTGTGAGGACCATGGGATTCCAGTGAAGCTGCAAGATGGATAAGCGTTGGATGAATCCATCCTTCGGGAAGTAAGAATCAATGTGGACCATGGATCATGCTTTACACAGGCCTTTAGATCATTTCAGCATTTCGGGGATCCTGACGACAAGGACCGGAGTGCAGTGGAACGAAAGTCCCGAAGTCACGAGTTGCGATAGGAATTGGAGGGGAGTTTCGGTATTTCGACACTTCGAGTGTTGGGAAATGGAGAAGGCAGCACTTTGGGAGAAAAGGTCCAAAAAATCAGGAAGAGTGACAGGTGGCAAGGATCCATTTCAGAGATAGAGGGCAGTGGAGAAGACGGGTGGCACACTTGTCACCAGGTGGAGTCAAGCATCGTTGACTATTTCGGGGTTTTGTAGGTTGGAGAGACGAAAGCCTTGCATCAGGATTCACGAAGTCAAGAACTCCAAAACTCTAAATAGGTGGAGAGTTCTGTGAGAAGCCAACCTTTTCTAACTACATTTCAGAGAATCGACATTTTGGGTTTCGGAGGGTTCAGGAGCTGGAAACTCGACAATGGAAAACGCGATATTGTGAAACCGGAAAGCCCAAATTAGGAAGGTCATGAATTTGTTTTGGTCAAGGAGACTTGGGTGATTCCTGGTGTTTGATTATGTGGGCACACTCATAAGGACCTGTGGATTGATTCGTTTAAGGTTCCGATAGAGATCTGAAAGAGCCACTTTGGCTCAAGGATATTTGAACGATCCTGTGAGCGGATCTCGACCTGCGGGTTGGGGGTCTGCACCAGCTACCTAGGGGGCATATAGAACCTTTAGTCATATTGTTGTAGTCTTCCTTAACACTTCCAATTGTCGGTTTTTTATGATGTTGTATTAGAACTTTTATCAACCTTACACCAGGACAAAGCCACTCATATTTTGGATCACATGTAGAAGTGGTGTAGACAAAATATGTTGATCAAGACCTGCATACCCCCGAAATTCCTTCTAGAGTGGTTCCTTAAGTCTCTACAACCTTATATTTCGAAGGATATTTCTACATCCAGGGTTACATATGAGGAAGAAGTGATTTTGAAAGCCCAACAGTTAGATATTATATATGCTCAGTTTGGGATGTTATACGAGATTCTTCCAAACACACCAAGGTCAAACTATGACCCTAGAAAAAAGCCAGGGCCTCATGTTGATGTCATTGTAGGCTCCACCAATGTGAAATCTATAGACTCGATGATAATCCATTTGAAAGAGTTGTCTCTAAATCAGTTTGTAGGAGGGCCAACTTCGTCTGTGTCCTGAAATCCCACTCATTCAGTGGATGTACATTCCATGCAATCGTTGACTGAACCAAATGGTAACCAACAACTAGGTGGGAATAAGAAGAAAATATTAAATAATAATCGTAAGGGTGGAAAGAATAATAATAAACCCAAGGACAATATTAATAATGAGAATATGAACAATAATGCTGGTGACGACAAGAAAGAAAGGTAGAAGGTGAAATTTTCCTGTAAGATTTCTACAAATGATCACCTTAACCATTTAAGCCCCAAAATTGTGAAAGTTGTGAAGATTTTATCTCTACCACTCGTCATGCTAACGAATCCTTTCCCACATAACCAACACATGGCCTTGAGCTCCTCAAATGTCAAAAATGTGGCGAGTGGTAGTCAAAACCAATCGACACAAGACGATAACCATTTATGCATCAATATGGTCAAATCTAAGGTTAATGTAGCCACTCAGTCTCGCGATTATAGTTCTCCACAAACTGTACCTGGTCTAGAGTCTCCTTCTCATATGGAGACACCTTTTCATATCAAAAAACTAGATCCACCACCTCATATTTCAAAAGGATTACTCAAGCACTCTACCCACAATCCTAATGCTAGAGCTTCCTAGAATTAATCTATTGTTGAGGACCTGGGTCAAACCCCTTGTGCGATGTTGGATCTGGAGGTACTCCAAACGTGTCTTTCACAGAGTAATTCCTTTCTATCTACATTAATAGATCTATATCCTAGTGTCTCAAATGTTATCAAGTTTGATTTCATAGATGTGAATCCTCGCTTGCCTTACCATGTGGCATTCCAAATCCACATGGGTTACTCAAAATATACCATCAAGCATACTATCGTCAATGAAGGTGCTGAAACATGTGTGATGTCCTTGGTTTATTGGAAATCCCTTGGCTCTCTGACTCTTTCTTAGTATCCAACCATGTTGACTACTTTTGACATTCGTTCCTTCCGCCCTCACGGTATTCTTCCTACCTTTTCGGTCCAGTTGGGTGGGAAGACGGTAGAGGTGGATGTCGAGGTGGTTGTTGCACCCCTTGATTATAAATTGTTACTATGACACAATTGGACTTATGATATGATTGCAATTGTATCATTCATCTTCCGTACTCTTTTTTTTCCTCACAATGGGAATATAGTGATGATCGATCAATTGTCCTTTGTGTATGCTAGTCCAAGTGCATTTGTTAGATAGTTCTCAGATGGAAACAAAGAACATCAGTTTCAATATATATTCATCCCTTATGGGTACCTTCGACTTCTTGGCACCATTTCACTATATTTACACCATCTCCAGTAGGCTCGTTTCGTCAGACAGGTCTGTTCCTTTATACACTTCCTATTTTAACAATCCTTGGACCCTACATACCTCGACTACATATTGTGAAGGTCAGTGACATACTGGAATGGCCATGCCACTATCAGTAGCAAAGACAGTGTATCAATATGTTATTGACTCTTCTGTCGATCCCAATCATGTTACCTCGTAGATGGATGAGGAGGATCTTCTTCTTGAGCCTGTGTGGTCCACTTCGTCATCTTGCTAACATGATTTCCTCGATGATACTTTACCTTAGGGTGAAGCCAACGTTGAGGTGATGAATGGTTATGACAAACCTTGGGATGGTATGCATCACCGCTCTTATTTTCTCTGAGAGCTTGCTAGAATCAAATAAGATGACTTTAGATCTACTTTGAGTGAGATAGTCGGTCACACCATAGTTCCACTTGATACGCATGACATTTATGCCGAAGGAAACATGGAAAGTATCTCACCTACCATCATGATCGATATCTCGTGTATCCCTAGTGTTATCCACTAGCTTATGTATAACTAAGGATATTATGTCTCAAGGCCCATAGGTCCTAGACATGGAGTACCGAGAACCAGATCAACTTGATCATGGCCTTGGAGGGCCCATCCTTTAATTCTTCAGTGTCTCCACTTTATCAGTAGAAGAAACATCCATCACCTCAGCTTGGTCCTGTAGCAGATATGGATCTTTCTCCATGATTTAATGAGTCTGGGTATCATGTTAGGTTTCATTCTAATCCTCAAATCCTTTGAATATGTGCATTTAATTCTTTTTTCTTCTAACAGGTTCTTGGATCTTATGATTTTCCACTTGAACATACTTGGGGGAATGACAGGATGCCCTAGTAAGATGGTACCCATAGGGTTTTAGTTTCCATTGGGGGGCTCATGAAATTCCATCATCTTCTCCCACCATACTTACTACTTTTCACCTTTTTCCCACTCATCCATCCCATTACACTAGTCTGGGAATTGGGTTGGACAAATATCTAATAGTTGTACCTTGCCTTGTGGGAAGAAGGGGATAAATGCCCAGATGGTAAAAGTAGTTGGAAAAAGATAAGAGCCAAAAGAATGAAACCTTGAGATTCTTCGCCTAGCGATCCCTGAGAAAGAAATAAAAGGATTCTCAGCAAGAAACAGAGGGACCCATAAAAAATAATAAAACAATACCTAGTTATAGGATAGGGGGTCTCATCACGAGATAACATTCACATCTCCATGAAATTATTGTGGATAACATTGCCACCAATGGTCACCACACTAGGGAAGTGTCCCCTAACTAGCCTCTTTAAAGAAAAAGAAATAAGAATAAAAGATAAAAGGCATGAATGGGCTTGGAAACATTTCCATCCATGACATGTGTAGCTCACCCTCTTCAGAGGAACCCACAAATAATCCATACATTTCCCTACTATCATAGCACCCCTTTCCCAGACATCCCTTACCACCTCATCCACTCACATGTCATAGGCTTGAATTATCCTGGAAACATCCCACATCCAATGACCATTATCCCAATATGGCATCCTAACGTTTCCTCCAAACTTGGCTTGTAGATTAGTAGATTAGTATAATGTAAAGGGGGTTTTATGCACATGTTTAATAAACTTGATGATTAGATTTGATTGACATTTTTATGATCCATGTGACTTATGATCCCATGGAGGGCATATCTATTGATGTTGCAAGGCCACACCCGATGGCCATGTACCTTGATGGATAGGTACACATGGGGAGATGATTAGTTCGGTCCTCCATGGGGATAAAATCCCACCAGATGGATGTTGAGACCCCAACAGGGGGCAAATAAAGATCACAGGATTGCATCAGAGAGAGAGGAGGACGTTTCACCAGGGCCATCTTGGCATGTTGATTAAGGTTGGTTGTCATTGATGTCAACCCTTGAAGAAAGTCTGGTAGCGAATTCTGGTAGCACAAAGGTTTGGGTAATGGACCCAAGTTTTTTTGATGTATAATGGTATGAGTTTTAATATATTTTAAGGTAATACTATTCTATATGGATAGTACATTTCATGCCATTTTTGGTGGTATGTGGAACGTCACATAACTCCTCAGAGTTTAAGAGTTATGTCCTTCCGAAGTTGGAGGACCCTCATATGTTGGCTTGAAGCCCCAAAAGGTCAAAGAAGTAAAAGATCTTGCAAATACAAAATTATTATTTAAATGATAAAGTAAAGTGACAAAGTCAAGAAGGATTATTTAAATAATAAAGTGAAGTGACAAAATCAAAGAAGATTATTTAAATGATAAAGTGAGGTGACAAAGTCAAGGAGGAATATTTAAATGATAAAGGAATGGTGAAATTTCTAATTATGGAAAGTGGTTAACCCTAAAAATGAGGAAAATAGGTTAAGTGACCTATAAGTGGGTTAAGTGACCTAGAAATAGGTCAAGTGACCTAGAAATGGATTAAGTGACCTAGAATATGGAGAGTATAAATAAGAGGAAAGGCTCTCTCATTTTACATCACACTTGAGAATATTGAATATATATAGGTGACTGAGGTAACCAAAGGATATCTAAGATGAATTTCATAGGGAAGGTGAATAAAAGAAGGTCAGAATTCAAGGGAGGATAATTTTTTTTTATGATTCTTTCTAAGGTATGTTATTTATAGGTCATCTCACCATTTTCACAATAAATTTGTTTCTAGAATGCTTTAGATTGTGAAATTGATATTCCCATGAGGAAACATATGCAAGTATCTGTGGTAAAAAATTCAATTAGTGGGTCATTATAGTTTTTGAGTTACACTCTGTGGAAAATATGGTTTGTGGGAAGTCCTGAAACTAGTCTAAAACAGGGGTTTCGTGTAAACACCTCATAACTTTTTCATAACAGAACCAAATTTAGTAAGACCAAATGTGTTGGTTAGAGTATGGTATATAGTATTTTGTGTGACATTTTCATATTGATTCAACAAATATTCTTTGCGGGGCACACTCTACAAGGTTGATCTCTAAAATAAGACTGAATTCAACAAGGTATGCCATCTTTGCTATAACTCATTTTGAGAGAGGTTCCAACTAGTGACACCTGGAGGAATTTCATAAAACAAATTTCATAATATTGTGTATCATTTTCATATATTTATTCATTACAGGTACATAGTTATGATTATTTCAAGTTAGGGTTGTTGACTAATACAAAACTAGTCATGTGAGACTAAAGAATTTTTTTATGAAAATTATAGTCTCTTGTTGTTAAAGTTAAGGAAGTTTTGCAGGTATGTGATCATATTCACCAGGTCTATTACATAGTTACAAATAATATTTGTATGATTATATTGATCAGGTATTTTGGTTGAGGTACATGTTGGGTACATGGTTGAGACAAGTAGTTGATGACTTGGCACATACATGAGGTGTATAGT
Organism: Picea glauca; assembly: GCA_000966675.3. Lineage (NCBI taxonomy): Eukaryota > Viridiplantae > Streptophyta > Pinopsida > Pinales > Pinaceae > Picea > Picea glauca. Next base: position 197,247 of record JZKD02S1936309.1, on the reverse strand, counting down.
TGATGATGTTGGTACATATTGATGAGTCATAGTTGATGAATAGTTGACACATGATTGGTACATGGCTAGATGCACTTATTTATGGTACATGTTGATTACAAGTTGTTAGGTACAGGTTGGTGCATGGTTGATGCACTTGTTTATGGTACAGGTTGATTACAGGTTGAGGTACAGGTTGATGCATGGTTGATGGATGATTCATGTTTATTGGTATAGGTTTACAATGGTATATATCACAGTGATAGTGTGACAATGGTTCCATCATTTTACTTCTACTTCAGGGAGGTTGGATGGGTCAAGGACAGGTGGTTGTATCCACCTTCTGGTTGTAGTTGGAGAACATAGGGGGTTGTAGACTCCTTTTGGTTGTAGCTAGAGAATAGGGGAGTTGGAGCTTCCTTCAGGTTGTAGCATGAGAAACATGGGGGTTGGAGCCTCCTTCCAGTTGCAGCTGGAAAACAAAGGAAGTTGGTGCTTCCAATTAATGTAATTCTTCAAGACATATAAGAAAAATCATTCTTTGGTTTTCTCCTGCTTTGGGTTTCCACGTAAAACACTGGTGTATTATGTATGTGTATGATTGTTCATTTTTTCATTGCTTATTTACTCTATAGTTATTGGATGATAATGCTACATTGATATAACACTTGGATTATATGGTTAAAAAGGATTAAATTTCTCTATTATTGATTCACCCCCCCTCTCAGTAATCCAACAATTGGTATCAGAGAAGGTTCCTTTAGAAATTGGTTTAACCACTGAAAGGTAGATCATGGAGAGAAAAAACTTGTATAAAAATGGAATGCCTTAGTTCAATGGATAGAAGTATGCATTTTGGAGCATAAGGATGAAAACATATATACAAGCACAGGGATTTGAAATTTGGCAATCAATTATAGATGGATACACAACACCAACAGTTCCGCCAACAAATGACAAAGCAACGAAACTCAGTCAGAATAATTACAAAGCCAAAAATTCACTTCTGAATGGTATTAGTGAAACAATATTCACCAAAGTTGCACATTGTAAATATGCTAAAGATATTTGGGACAAACTTCAAAATATTTATGAAGGAGATTCAAAAGTCAAAGCAAAAAAGCTTCAAAATTACAAAGGTCAGTTCAAACAACTTAAGATGAAGGAAGATGATAATATTGCAGCTTACTTTTTACGAGTTGATGAAACAGTAAATGAAATCATAGGATTGGGAGAAGAAATAAAAAAATATGTAATTGTTCAAAAAGTACTAAGATCTCTTCCTATGAGATTTGACCTTAAGATATCAGCACTAGAAGAAAGATGAGATCTAAACTCAATAAGCATGGATGAATTACATGGAATCTTCACAGTAGATGAAATGAGAACTGAACAGGAAAATCCAGATATAAAAGAAGAATCCAAAAAGTCAAAGAAAAAGGGAAGGCAAAAAGAAGAACATAGCAACAACAGTGACGTCTCAGAAGATGATGAAGAAGTGGCCAACTTTGTCAAAAGACTGAATAAGGGAACCAACGGTAGGTATAGAGGTAAGATTCCTTTAATTTGTTTTAATTTTGATGGTATTGGTCATTTTTCTAACACATATCCTTATAAGAAAAAGAGAAATGATGAAGGTTACTCAAAAGGAAAATAAACATATAAAGGAAAAAGAACCACAAAGAAAGTTTTCAAGAAAATCTTATGCACCAAAGAAGACATCTCATCATCAGATGAAGATGAAGTCAGTGACAGTGAGATAGAAAGAGTTCTATTAATGGCAATATAATACTCTCATAAAGAATAATTCAAAGAAGAAATTGAAGAGGAAGAAGTTGAATACCGAGAGGAATTAATGTGTTACATAGAAGTTATCAGAAGAGAAAACAAGAAAAACAAGAAACTACAAGTAGAACTAGACAAGAAAGAAGACACTCAAGAACTAGAAAAAATGATCACAAATTTGAAGGTTCACATAGAAGAAGATAAAAGAATTGAAGAATCACTCAAAGAAAAACTAGAAGAAAAATACAATATCATTGGAAATTTGGAAGCAAAGATTGTCACATTAAGAAAGGATATTCAAAAAAAAAATATGTAGAATAGCTCAAAAGTTTTGGATGACATTATCAGCAATAAAAAATCTCATCATGACAAGTCCAAACTTGGATACAATCAAACAGAAAAAGGATCAAGCTCCAAAACAATAGAGCAAGAAACAAATCCAAAAAGCTATGAAAAAACAATCAAGGGGGATATGAAGATATACAAGGAATATTACAGGGACACTCCTGCACCGAGAAGATTCAGATTTCATAATCAATAATTGACAGATAGGCCTCAGTAAGAAGAAAAATTTATAAGAGTAACTCCTTTCAAAATATCCTCAACTCCCAGGCTTCAAACTATCATTTTTGGTTTATGTTTTCCATGTAATAATTTTGGACATAAAGCCGTGAATTGAAAAGATACAAAAAAGAACACAAACAAATTTGAAAGTCATAGACAAAGGGGTTATCCAATAAGGCATAGTGAAACACAGAGAAAAAGTTACAACATGTTTGAATCTTTGAGCACTGAAGTGGATTGTTACAAATTTAACAATTTTGGACACATGGCCAAATATTGCAAAATGGCAATCCCTCCTAGAGAACCGCAACAAAATAACAACAGTAACAGACATGAACTTCAAAAAAGGACATGGATAAGAAAGCATGATCAATATAGAAATGAAGAATGCACACTTTCTTTACAAGCTAAGAAGAATACACAGTGTTGGTATGTTGAAAGTGGTTCTTCAAAACACAAAACAAGTGATAGAGACATGTTTCTTACATTATGAAAGGAAAGAGATGGATTAGTCTCCTTCAGAAATGATGATTAAGATAAAATCATTGGAAAAAGCACAGTCAGAATTGGGAACAAGAATACCAAGGCATAAAATGTTCTACTAGTAGAATATATGAAACATACTATTCTAAGTGTGAGTCAAATGTGTGACCAAGGTCATAAAGTTACTTTTGATTCACAAAAGTGCGAGCTAAGAAAAGAAGGTTAAGGAAAATTGATTGCTACAGCTACGATAACTTCAAGAAACATATATGTATTCAGTGAAATTGGAAATGAAAAGTGTTGTCTAGGAAAGGAATATGAAATTTCTCTATGGAACAGAAGAATCGGTCACATACATTTTGATAACCTTGTCAAAGTCAGCAGAAGAGAAGAAGTCAAGGAAATGCCCCAGATCACGAAACCAACCAACACTTTATGCAAGCATTGTCAACAAGGAAACAAAACAAAGACCAGGTTCAAAGCAAAGGAATATTCAATGACAAAACCATTGGAAATTGTGCATACTGATCTAGTTGAACCAACTACAACAAAGGTTTTAAAATGTGAGAAATACTTTATGTTATTAGTTGATGATTATACAAGAATGATTGTAGTTTTATTTCTGAAGAATAAGTTAGAAGCTTTTGAAAACTTCAAGATCTACAAGGAAATGGATGAAAATGAAATGTATTCAAAAATCAAATGATTGATATCTGATAATGGAAGAGAGGTCACTTCAAAGGAATTTATGGACTACTGTAGCAGTCATAAAAGAAAAATGCAATTCTCCATTGCTAGGACACCTCAAAAAAATGGAGTTGTTGAAAGAAAGAACAAGACAATACAAGAATGGCTCGAACAATTCTAATGGATTCCAAATTGACAGATATATTTTGGACACAGGTAGTGCATACAATAGTTCACATTCAAAAAAAATTAATGCTCAGAAAAAACACTAACAAAAATCCCTACGAGCTATGGAAAGGAAGACCAACAAATGTGAAACACTTCAGAGTTTTTGGAAGAAAATGCTACATCAAAAGAGAAGATGGAAAAATGAAAAAGTTTGACTCTCGTGTGGAGAAAGGAGTACTTGTTGGTTACTCAAGTAAAAGGAAATCATACAAATGTTACCATCTGAGATTGAACAAAGTTGTAGAAAGAATCAATGTAACAATTTATGAAACATGAAGACCAGAATCAAAGGAAGAAGAAAATGAATCAATGGAACAACTTTTCGAAGAAGGAGAAGAATATGAAAAGGAAGTAGAAGAGGAAGATGAAGAGAATCAGGCAGAAGTAGAAGAGAAAGAGTAGCAAGTGCCTCCAAAGACACCTAGTAGACGAGTACAGAAGAATCATCCTTCATATCAGATTAACAGAAACAAATACGCAGGAGTTGAGACTAGAAGAGGAATCCGTTCACCAGAACAAACACACCTATCACTCACATCTATGATTGAACCAAATTGTTTTGAAGAGGCCAACAAGGATGAATTTTGGAACAAGGCCATGGATGAAGAATTGGATCAAATAGAGAAAAATGACACTTGGGAATCAGTTCCAACACCAAAGGATAAGAATGTGATCGACACAAAGTGGGTATACAGGAATAAGTTGAATGAAGATGGAAAGGTTACAAGGAACAAAGATAGATTGGTATGTAAAGGATATGCACAGGTTGAAGGAATTGAATTTGAAGAGACATTTTCCCTAGTTTCCAGAATGGAATAAATCTGATTGTTTTTAACTTATGCATGCTCCAAAAATATTAAAGTGTATCAGATGGATGTAAAATCAGATTTTATGAATCGGGAACTTGAAGAAGAAGTATAAATTGAACAACCAGAAGGATTTCAGTTGTCAGAGAATGAAGACTATGTGTGCAAATTAAAGAAGACCTTGTATGGTCTAAAACAAGATCCTAGAGGATGGTACTCTAGAATGGATAAATATATACAATAGGCAGGGTTCAGAAAAACTACAGAAAACAACCTCTACATCAAGGTAAGTCAAGGTAATATTTTATTGATTAGTTTATGTTGATGATATTAGTTTTGGTAGTGATGATGACAGGTTAAGCCAGAAATTTGCAAAGGATATGCAAAATGAATTTGAAATGTCATTCCTTGGAGAACTATCCTTCTTTCTGGGACTTCAGATACATCAAAGAAACCAAGGAATTTTTATTTCTCAAACCAAGTTTATCAGAGAAATGATAAAGAGGTTTAGAATGGAAGATTGCAAACCAGTTATCACTCCCATGCAAACCAATTGCAAGTTAAGCAAAGATGATGATTCAAAGTATACATATCAGAGGTAATACAGGTCAATGATTTCTAGCCTACTATATGTGACAACATCCAGTACATATGTAATTCATGTAGTTGGATAGGTGGCACGATTTCAAGAAACACCAAAGGAATCACATGTGTTAGCAGTGAAGACGATTTTCAGATATATCAAAATAATAGAAGAGTTTGGATTATGGTATCCAAAAGGAAAGGATATATCTCTTATTTCCTACACAGATGGAGATTGGGAAAGTTGTATTGATGATTGAGAAAGAATTAGTGGAGCAACGTTCTACTTGGGTGAGTGTTTAGTATCATGGATAAGAAGGAAACAATCATCAATATCTCTATCTACAACCGAGGCAGAGTATATTGCAGCAACAACATGTTGTACACAGGTTCTTTGGATGAAACAAAATCTGACAGATATATAGGTTGATGATGATATGCCCATTCTAATCTATTTTGATCATACAAGTGCCATCAATATCTCAAAGAACTCAGTGATGTACTCCAAGATGAACCATATTCCAATCAAGTATCACTTTCTACGAGAACAGGTTGTAGAAAATAACATCATAGTTGAGTATGTGGGCACAAAAGAACAACTGGTAGACATATTTACAAAACCACTTCCACGGGAAATCTTTGAGTATCTTCGCCAGAGACTCAGAGTTATTTCTACTCCAAATGAATGTTTTTGAATGCTTGTCTTATATTTCTTAGATGTACATGAGGAAGTACCATAAAGAGGACAGTTCAGTTAGGGGGAGAAGCCTTGGATGGAAAGATACCTTTGCCATTGATGAAAAAGGCGGAGATATTTATTAGATGCAGAGGAGAGAGGCATGATTCTAGGGGGAGAAATGGTCACATAGATGCAGAGGAGAGAGGCATGGTTCCAAGGGGAGAATGAGTGATATGACTTCAATATTGCATGAAATGATTTTAGTATTTCATCAAAGTGTTGCCATAAATGCCAAAGGGGTATATTATTGATTAAGGTTGGTTTTCATTGATTTCAACCCTTGAAGAAAGTCCAATAGAGAATTCTGGTAGAACAAAGGTTTGGTTAATGGACCCAAGGTTGTTTCATGTATAATGGTGGGAGTTTTAATATATTTTAAGGTAGTACTATTCTATATGGATAGAACATGTCATGTCATTTTTGGTGGTATGTGGAATGCCACATAACTCCTCACGATTTGAGAGTTATGGCCTTATGAAGTTGGAGGACCCTCATATGTTGGTTTGAAGCCCCAAAAGTTCAAAGAAGTCAAAGAGATTGCAAAGAATAAATTATTATTTAAATGATAAAGTAATGTAAAAAAGTCAAGAAGGATTATTTAAATAATAAAGTGAAGTGACAAAATCAAAGAATATTGTTTAAATGATAAAGTGAGGTGACAAAGTCAAGGAGGAATATTTAAATGATAAATTAATGGAGAAATTTCTAATTATGGAAACCAGTTAACCGTAAAAATGAGGAAAATAGGTTAAGTGACCTAGAAATAGGTGAAGTGACCTAGAAATAGGTTAAGTGACCTAGAAATGGGTTAAGTGACCTAGAAGATGGAGAGTATAAATAAGAGGCAAGGCTCTCTCATTTTACACCACACTTGATAATATTGAATATCTATAGGTGATTGAGGTAACCAAAGGATATCTAAGCCAAATTTAAGAGGGAAGGTGAAGAAAATAAGGCCAAAATTCAAGGGAGGATAAATTCTTTTGATAAGGCTTTCTAAGGTATGTTATTTATAGGTCATCTCACCATTTTTGGAGTAAAGTTTTTTTCTAGAATGATTCAGACTATGAAATTGATATCCCATTGAGGAATCATATCCAAGTATCTGTGGTAAAAAATTCAGCTTCTGGGTCATTGTATTTTTGGATTTACACTTCGTGGAAAATAAGGTTTGTGGCTAGTCCTGAAACTAGTCTAAAACATGTGTCTAGGGTAAAACCGTCATAACTTATTCATAAAAGATCCAAATTCAGTAAGAAAAAATGTGCCTGTTATATTATATTATATAGTATGTTGTGTAATATTTTAAGATCGATTCAACAAATATTTCGTGTGTACCATGCTCTACAAGGTCGCTCTCTAGAATAAGCCAAAATTGAGCAAGGTATGCCATTTTTCCTATAACTGATTTTTTGAGAGGTTCCATGCAGTTACACCTAGAGGAATTGCATAAAACAAAATGAATAACATTTTGTATAATTTTCATATATTTATTCATTACAAGTACATAGTTATGATTATTTCAAGTTAGGGTTGTTGACTAATCCAAAACTAGTCATGTGAGACTAAAGAAAAGTTTGATGAAAATGCTAGTCTCTTGTTGTTAAAGTTAAGGAAGGTTTGCAGGTATGTGATCATATACACTTGGTCTATTACAAAGTTACAAATCCTATTTGGATGATGATATTGATGAGGGATTTTTGTTGAGGTACATGTTGGGTACATGGTTGAGACAAGTAGTTGATGAGTTGGCGGATACATGAGGTGTAAAGTTGATGATGTTGGTACATATTGATGATTCATAGTTGATGAGTAGTTGAAACATGATTTGTACATACTTGGTACATGGTTGGATGAACTTTTTTATGGTACAGGTTGATTACAGGTTGTTTGGTACATGTTGGTGCATGGTTGATGCACTTATTTATGGTACAAGTTGATTATAGGTTGAGGTACAGATTGATGCATGGTTTATGCATGGTTCATGTTTATTGGTACATGTTTACAATGGTATATCTCACAGTGATAGTGTGACAGTGGTTCCATCATTCTACTTCTACTTTAGGGCAGTTGGATGGGGCAAGGACAGGTGGTTGTAGCCACCTTCCGGTTGTAGCTGGAGAACATAAGGGGTTGTAGCCTCCTTTTGGTTGTAACCAGAAAATAGGGGAGTTGGATCTTCCTTCAGGTCATATCTTGAGAAACAAGGGGGTTGGAGACTTCTTCTGGTTGTGGTTGGAAAACAAAGGAAGTCTGTGCTTCCAATGAATGTAATTCTTTAATACATATAAGAAAAAACATTTTGTGGTTTTCTCCTGCTTTGGGTTTCCATGTAAAATACTGGTGTACTATGTATGTGTATTATTGTTCATTTGTTCATTTATTATTTACTCTGCAGTTATTGGATGATAATGCTACATTGATATAACACTTGGATTATATGGTTAAAAAGAATTAAATTTCTATATTATTGATTCACCCCCCCTCTCAGTAATCCAACATGGTAGGCCTAGATCTAGGGGGTCGTGGAATTTCCATCATGATGTAGGCCTTGGAAGTCCCATGATTTCACCCAGGCCACCCATGATGTCATCTATCACTTTGGGAGGTTTTTGAGGCAGTTGTGTGCCAAGTGGCACATGTGGCAGGCTCATGAGGCCTAAGAAGGCCTAATGTTTTGCTCCAGTAGGTCAACATTGCCTAAAAAGGGCCTAACATCACCCTAAAGGGGAATGATGTCACCTTAGGATATTTATTTAGGGTTTAATTATGTCATTTAATGTAAAAACTGGTTATTATTTGTAATTGGCCATGTCAGCCTTTTTTACCTAATTTTGGTCTTTGGTATTGTACAAATAGGGGGAAAATCCCCCTTATTTTTCATCATCTTTCACTCACACAAGTGAGGTCTTAAATTTTCACCCTAATTAGGGTTTATTGGCTGAAATTTTAGGAGCACTTCTTAGAGGAGGCTTAATTTGGTGTTTCTTGACATTTTTCTTGGTGCAAAATTTTCAACTAGGCTTATTGCTAGATTATTCTTGGTGGATGTAAGTGAATTTATGCAATCGCTCTTTGTTTTGAATGGTTATGGTGTATTTAATTTTCATTTATTCCAAGATTATGAAATTGATAGTTCAAAACCCTAGGAGAACAAACACATGTTATTGTCCTTGTCTTAACAATTGTTTACCTACTAGATTGTGCTAGAAACCCTACCTTTGAAGCATTGTACTAGATCCTTTCCATTGCAGCATTCCATTCCTATTTTCTTCATCAAGACATTAATCATTTCAATATTGAGATAAAGAAGAAGGAAAATTGCTAGGGCTTAGGGTTACCTACTTCCTAGTAGTCATTCGCCTTCTAAGGCTTGTTGAATGAGGCCTTGGCTTACCGACACCTCAATCTTCACCCTTCTTATTCCTTATCTCTTACATTATCATTTGTTTCCTTCAAGTTTTGTTGCTGCAATTGACTCTGTTTTCCCTAAGAAATCACTAGTCTAAGACCTCCATTGAGATCTTGATCAAACAAACCTTCAAAACCTATTCTCCAAACAACCTACTAACACTTCCTAACCCAGTTATAATAACTTGATCCACTAACCTACTTCTTGTTGTTATTAAAGTAATTTACAACCATTTAATGCAGCATTGAAAGCTCATAAAGAAATTGTAAAGGCTGAATTATATCTTGTCTTACGTGCTTCTATTAAATGCTAGTGATATTACCTCAATGGTTAATGGTTTTCAGTCATTTTGAAACTTGTCATAATACATTCTATGTGAGGTATTGCTCTATAAACATTTTTGTTATAACATTTATGTTTACTTCATTATATTCAACAAATTGCTTTTTTTAAGAAAGTCAACGGTTTTATGAAGTGCTAACCAACAAGTGCTCTTGAAACTATATTGTTTTCATGTTGTTTTGTTCTAGGAAGGTACACTTATGTCATATTACATCTTCATTGGTTATTTAAACTAGAATTTCTGATCGGTGGTGAATTTTTAGAGGGGACCTTTTACCTAGATACTTTTCCTTGCCTTCTCAAAACCCCAGGTCATCAGGGATGTCTCCCCTAGGTCTACCACCCTAAATAGAAAGAGACTTCCTATAGAGGTGATAGTGATAGTATTAGTCTCCCATTTCACCAATTTTCTCTTCTTTAACCTTTCCTATTATCAAAGTACAAATTGCATGATAACATTTTGGCATCGTTGTCAGGGAACACTGAGTCAATCTTCCTCAAATGACATATTTTCGATAAGTCTTTCCTCAAAAATATTTATCTTACAAGATTACCTAGAGACTCCACTAAGGATGATTCCCTTATTTCTTTGATAATTTCAAGAAAATTATCTGGAAACTTCATTAATGACCAAGCCAACCATGACTTCTCAATGGGACCCGGGAAATTTTAAACCCCTAGACATGATTAAAATCCTAGGATACCCTCGAAAAATTCCCCCTAATTAAAAAAAATGGCTCCTTAGATTCACTGGTAGTAATGGGGAAAGAGATGAATATCATATGGTTGATTTTTGGTCCTTCTTTCAATGATGATGCTGAAGATTTGGCAATGAAACGTTTCTCTACCACTCTTCATGGAAATGCTATAAAATGGTATGATAATCTCCTTATTTATAGTATCACATCTATGGACCAGTTAGAAAAAATATTTCTCAAAAAATGGGGTGTGAAATTGGAAGATATCCAAACATTACTAAAAAGACTCGAATATGTAAAACAAACTAAGAATGAGACTATCGGGTATTTAAAGTTTAGGTTTGAGGATTTGCTATATCATATTCGTAGGAGCCATTGTCCTGAAGACAAGTACCTCATGTAACTCTATACCAATTCACTTTTAGTGCATTTAGGGTTTCTCCTAAATAAAAAGGGGGCAAAACCAATCTATGATGCCTATTACATGGCCAACAAACTCAAGGGGAATATCTATTTGTCCAAGGGAAAACAAATCTTCTCTCTAGGAGCCAAAGTTGATGACCCCGAAGGTACTCCAAGCACTCTTAGTTTGGAAAGATTAGTTACCTTTGAAACCTTTACTGCTAATTTCCAAGAAGAAGGGAAAAAAATCTTCAACCAACAAAATGATAAGGGAAAAGATCTTGATGAGGTTTTCCAATCCCACAGGGAAGAGCAAAGGATTGTTGAAGACACAGTTGAGGAGATAAAAAATGAACAAGATGATGATGTATCGATATGTTCTCCTCCCTCTGATGAAACTATCCACGAGCCTTGTTCCCCTACACAAGAAGAAGAGAATGAGGTTAGTCACTTTCCTTTTCAGTATCTTGACAAGGCCTTGTTTTATGATTCAAAAAAGGAAGAAGAAATGGAATACTCGGGTAAGGTAGATCTTCCTTTTTGTATAGTTGAAGATGAAGGGGAAACTCATGAGGATGAAACAATGATGGATGTTTAAGACACCTAAGTCCTCAAAGATCCTGCACAAGAATAAATGAACATCGTAAGTTACCTTCATTTCCAAAATTTTGATGATTCTTTACTTTATGATTTGGAAAGTGAAGCGGAGCTATCTGAGCCCTTAAATGCTTCAAATCCTTCATGTTATGATACAGATAGTGACATGGCTAATAATATTGATGATTTCATACATGTTGGGAGACATAAGTGGGATGTATTTGGTTGTGAAATGGAACCCATTTACAACATTGAGAATAATTTCCAAGTGTTTCCTTTACAGTTGTCACAACAAGTTACAATTGATCTTGACCAGTGACAACAAGGAGATGATATAATTATCGATACTTTCCAAACACTTAGGGTTGACCTAGTCCCTTATTCTCCTGATGATTTTCGGTCATACCTTGAGAATTTTGATCAGTACTCCTCTGAGAACTTGGATTTATTCCATGAGGAATATTATCAACCATCGCTATGCTCAGATCTTGATAGGGGTAAGGACATTGTTTTCCCAAAGAAGTAGCCTTGTGAAAACTTAAAGGAATTTCGCTCAACTACGAGCTACTTATGATCTAAGTGAACTGCCAAAACTTACGAAACAAAAGACTTTTCCCTAGATAATGATGCAGAAACACACCTTTCAACCAAAGAGGAAAATGAAAAAGGAATTTTTATTTATTTAAGTGCTAGTAAAGCAACAAAGGGAAAATACCGACAAGCCAAAAAACCAAGAGAAACAAGTTCTGGATTAAAGCGCAGATCGCAAAGAATCAAAGTAAAGAATCACACAATGGCAATAAAAAAAACAAAGACTCTCACGCTTGTCTAAAATCCATAATTTTTTATTTTATTTTATTTTCTGTCAACTATTAACTGAGAAAAAGCAGGCTAAGGGTAAGATGACCTAACCTACTGACTGTTCAAACCTAAACTCAAACACCTAAGAGGAATACTTCTTATCAAAGGAGGGGATGACTGCCCCACCTTGAACAAAAAGTAGCATGTCCAAGCATGCGACTGTCACTAAAACAACACTCATGCAAACACCTGTTGAATAGAGACAAAAAGCATGTACACGCGGGATGACCTTGTATAGGCCACATGTATATCTAAATTCTAAGGAAAAATATGAAAACAGGTGGTCCAGACCAGGAAGAGGCCTCTGGTATTGATAACTAGGGTCCCTTGAAGGCTTGGATTCTCTTTCTAATAGAAAAGACAAATAATGTAAGGAATAATAAGGCGAAAAAAGGTAATCTGAGATAGGACTGTGAACTAGCATGACTCAGACAAGATTCCAGAAAACCCCCTGAGAATGTGTAATTCTAATAGGGAAGAGGAGGACTACCTCTAAGGTTCTCTGAACTCCTACACACTACTGCTATCTCTACAACTAGTGTTCACACGCGGGCTGTCAGAGGATAGGGCGCGAGTACACGCGTGCATGACTTCTACAAGCTGCGTGTATCTCTGTGTGTCCCGACAACTACCGGTAAGCAAAAGTCAGGCAAAACTGGTATGGAAAACCAAACTCCTTGTTAGCTCAGACCTTACAGAAAAAGACAGGCAAAGAAAAAATAGAAAACCTAATATTTAAACTACCCAAAAACTTAAATAAATCCAATAACCCTAAAGATTATTCTCCCCAGTGGAGTCACCAATTATGTTGTTGGTAAAAACGCCCTACGGACTAGCAAACTAGGGTCAGACTTGCATGCAGATTTTGACCGAATAGAAACTACTTTTTTACCTACAACCTAAGATTTAAAACCCTTTTTCACAGTAAATGCATGGAAAAGGACCACTAACCTTATTACCGACATTCGATGTAGATCCTTCATTGCTCTTCGATTACTTGCTTGCGCTGCTCCTTCCACATATGACCAAGACAAAAAACAACTATGCATGCATGCTACTTATATACTCAAGAGTTAGAAATCAATAATAAATTAATCAAACCATAGACAATTCATGCATTGGGACGGGAAAAGTATTCTTTTTATTACTTAAAGTGAATCAACTTACAAAAAATATGAGACTGGCCACCGCTCCTTGAACCTGATCCTGGGCTCCTCTTCTTATGTCCTTCAACTGCTTTGCGGTAAATCTCCTTTGGCATGAGGAAAGGATAAAGGATTGGGACAATGGATTACGTAAATGGGAAGAGTTTCTTTTCTATATTTTTTCCTCCTCCAAATGGTACCCCTACCCCTTCTTTTATAGGCTAGAAGGATCTAGGGTTTTGGACAAACCCTCGGCCATGCATGGCCAAGAGTTTCAGTTAACTGACCCATAGATTTTTGTTTCGTCGACAACTTTCCTTTTTTTGTGCTTTGTTAGGTACACGCGGGTTGTTGTGAGTCAGCCAGCATGGACACACGTGCAGTAATGGGTTAGGGTGTGTGGGCCTTGAAACAAGGGGATTTTCAAAGAGTTGTTCAACAGATTTTTGGCAAAGAAGGGATATGAATTGGCCTAATGCCAGGTAAGCATGTGTGGTGAAATTTAGGGTTATAATAAATTCCCCCTAATGTGTGAGTTAAAAAGAGAATTTGATGGCCAAAATACATTACCAATCTTTACTAATGTGCCGAACGATTGAGCCGGATCAGGAACCAGGAGGTGTCGTCTGCAAAACAAAAAATGTCTCACCGAGGTGGGCATACCCATGCTCGGGATAAAATAGAACCATGGCTACCAATCAAATACACTATAGATCCATGTCAAATAACTATAAAGCGTAGTCACGAATAATACACATCAGAGATACATCTCGAAATCAAAAAGATATACATATAGAGTATCCATCTTCCAGAAGTTGATTCGGCCTGATGGCTGGACTTCAGAGCTCGTGAAAGAACTTCAAAATCTTATTAAACTTGGGTAGGAGTGTAATATGAGTGTACAAATGCACTACCCAGAGGTCTTCGATGGCATGTCGATTATGGACTTGATAATCTTGATGATCGGACTGAAGGCTTCAATGATTTCGAACAAGGACTCGATTGGACGTTCAGGATGCCCGAGTATGCGGACAAGAGACATATTGCATAGGGGCTGACTCAGGCTTAGTGACAAACTTCCCTTGGACAATAGCATGACAAGTGATAAGACTCAGGCAACATATATGTTAATCATAAGTCTACTGTAACGATCCTTGATTATAAATTATAATTAATTTAATAATGTAATCCTAAAAGATTAGCTAAAATATATTTATTTATTAAAATAACCTTAACTAATTATTTGTTATTAATTAGTTATTCTTGATTATGATTAATTTAAGTATTATTAACTCATTAATCAATATGGTAAATAAATAAAGATGGATAATAAAATATAGTATTAATTTAAGTTACATTCCTGAAAATGGAAGCATTTAATAAATGGGATAAGATATTAGGTAAGGGAGTAAATGAAGGGAAGTCGGTGAAGGAGGGATAAGGGGGGAAAGGAGTTTGAGGGGAGCATTCTGCTACGGGGGAGTTAAGAAGGATTTTTGGTAGCTCTGAGTATTGGAGGGGGAGTGAGAATTTGGGAGTTTTGGATTATAGCAGTGCACCGGGGTTGCTGGGGGTTTTGGGCTTGGAGGGCTAGGATATCCGTTGATATCCTAGGGCTAGGAGCTAACTAGTCGACAGGGAGGTTGGTTTTGGGTGGTGTTCTAAGGAAGTGGGAAGGAAGCAAGCTGCGGACAACAGGAAGGATTATTAGCATCCGAGTTAAGGTATCTAATTCAAATTTATGTATTGTTTTAATTAGATTTATTACTCATTGATAAATTTTACTTGCGTAAGTGTTGAGAAAATTTGGAATTATTCTTCTTCTATAAACCTAGTATAAATTACAGTACATTTGGTAGAATTACTAGAGGTTAGTTTAAAATCGGTCTTTACATTTGGTATCAGAGCCCTGGTTCAAATCTGGAACCGAGGACCTAAATAAGGGGTAGTTTTTATTTGTGCATTCTTTTGAGAAA
>JZKD02S1936309.1:135840-145990 GCA_000966675.3 Picea glauca | reverse complement strand
TTCAAAATGAAAATGTCTCCTTGGTATATATAGGAGACTAGGAGGTATAATTACAAATAATGGCCTGAAGCCGACATAATTAAAATAACATTACTAATCTAAATTACAACTAATGTTCTAAAGCCGACATAAATAAAATAGTATTACTAATCTAATATGCCCCAATTAAGGGGTAATGAGCCAACATTAGGGCTTAACATCACTAGTCTTTGCAGAGTTAATATCTGACTTCCCTCGATTAGACGAGGATGTTATTGATGTTGATTCATTTGCAGATGAACACATTTTCCTTGTCTTTTCATCTGACCCCTAGCATGGAGACATTGTTCTCTATCTTCAAACTTTGAATTTCCCTCAGCATCTCTCATGAGATGACTGGAGACGTATATGATACCAAGCTAAGATATACCTTATTGTTGGTGACACTTTGTATCATCGAGGAATATACAATATCTTGCGTAGTTTTTTAACTCATGAAGAGGTAGAGTCTGTTCTAAACGATTGCCATAGTGAGGCTTGTAGTGGTCATATATCTAGTCTTATGGCAGCCCAGAGAATTTTGCAATCCATTTATTTTTGTCATATATATTTAAAGATTTTGTTGAAGTAGTTAATAAGTGTCACCCTTGCCAGGTGTTTACTTGGAAAATGCGCTTGCATCCATCCCCTCTGCATCCAGTCATTATTGTTGGTCCCTTCATCAAGTGGGGGGTGTATTTTGTGTATTGCAACCCAACTTCAGATGGGGGTCATCAGCACATTATCGTGGCCATATACTAGTTTACTAAGTGGGTCGAGGCCATGCCTACAGTTAAATCCGATGGGAATATTTTCTCCTTCTTTGTATTCAATCAAATTATAGCCAGATACGTAATCCTGAGTTATATTGTCGTTGATCATGGAAGTCACTTGGAGAATTAAATGATTGAAGAAATAACATCTAAAATGGGGTTTAATCATGGTCATTCTTCCCCTTACTACCCCCAAGAAAATGGACAAGTAGAGGCCATGAATAAGTCTCTCAAGACCTTTTTGCAGAAAACTGTCAGAGAGAGAAAATCTAACTGGCATATCATGCTATATCCTTCACTTTGGGCATACCGAACCTTGGTCAAGAGTGCCACTGGTTTTTCTCCTTTCCAGTTAGTACAGGTTGTGGAGTCGATATTACCTATTGAATGTCATGTCATTGTTGTACCAGATGGAGTCGATATTACCTATAGAAGAAGTCATCGTTGTAGGGTGTGGAGTCGATATCCATAGTGACCTACAAAGACAACACACAACAACAAATTAGTGCCCAAGACCAAGCGCCACAACCAAAAGTAGGAACCCCACACTGTACAGAAAAGAAAAAAAAAATTGGGCCCAAACCCAATCTCCAAGTCCACAAACCAAGCACATGAAAGCTACACCATAACAAACCCCATCACAGAAGGTAGCGTGCACAATCACAACTCACATGGAGGAGGATCCCATGAGTAGATTTTGTTTTAGCACTACGCATTAGTGCAAGTTAGTGATCAAACCACATGCAAAGCCACACGGAGGAGGAGCCCATCGGGGAAAGGTGAGGTGTGCTACACACCAACACAAAAAAAAAAACCTAACAACCAAGCGTCGAGCCAAGGAAGGAACCCATGAGGGAAGAAGAGTGTCCTATGTGCTAAGCGCATATACCAGAGTCCACAATCCATACTCCATTATCCAACTATTCAATACACAACACAAATCCCAACGCTCAAGCACCAAACCCAAGAAGCAATCGAGTACATTCTATAGTCTCTGTGGCAGACTCGCAAATATGGAATGGACTTAGCTGAGAAAGCCCACATTTAAGACCAAAACACATGTAAAAACACACAGAAAGATGAAAACACACAAGGCCCCTCTAAAGGAAAGAGCCAGGAGACGACAATGGTGCACTATGCACCAACATCAATCACCGAGCTGAATGGGAAAACCCTTAACAGAGTGCAGAGAAGGGAGGCGGCCGAATGATAGGTGAAGGAAGGGTTGGGCGCATAGAGTTCAGGTTAAGAAAAAGAGTTGGGAGGTGTGTAGGGTTTTAGAAGGTGAATGAACTGGTGGGGGGGCACGTGGGCTCAAGTGAGGTCCCACGATGCCCAAGGATAATTGATGTTTTTTTTATTTTTTTATTTAAATTATTTTTATTTTTATTTTATTTTATTTTATTTTTACTTACTTACTAGGTTATTAATTACGTTTAGTTTAATTTTATATATATTTAGATATATATAAGCATAATATAAAAAGTATATATATATTAAAGAAAAAATCAAATTAATATAAAAACAATAATATATATATATATATATTATAAGAATCATAATTAGTTAATGGAAGATAATTAATGGAGGATTAGTTATAGTTAATGGAAGATTAATAGTTAATGGAGGATTAGTTATAGTTAATGGTAAATTAATAATTATGGAGGATTAATAGTTATAGTTAATGGAGAATTAATTAATTAATTAATTAATGTCGATTATTGATTAAGGAGAATTAAACTATGTAAGTTAATTCTAGGGATTAAACAACTTGATGAATGATGAGACTAAGGGTATTATAATTAATAAAGGCGATTAAAATTAGTGGTGCATATTGTTACAAGGGTCGGGTTGATGCTTGATTATACACACAAGTTAGAGTAATTGAAGGTTACAGTGTGGCACTATCAAGGTGAGAGAGTTACTAGGATTCATGAATGAAGACATCAAGCTTAGATGCTTTAACCCTAACCTAGCCACCTCCCCTAAAGAGAGTAACGTCTGTTTACAGACAAGTAAAAAAAACTTACGCCTAACCCTATTTTCCTAGTTTAAGTTGCACAAATGTGAAATGTCCTTGAACTCAGCCTGACAACTTTGGTTGATGCAGGTTAAATTATACAGGATGGTCAGGACTCGAGGAAATTAGGGTAGAGGGGCATCGCCATAGGGACCGCCAGTGCCACCACCACCATCTCCTGAACTAGCTCTCATACTGTGCTCTTTGGAGGCCATAAATGAGACTTTAAAGGGGCGTCAACCAATAGGGGTCAAAGTGGAGCCCCCACCATATGGAACGGGTAATTCAGAAGCGTCGAGGGATTCACAGGGAGGACCTCCACCCAAAGACATCACTAGAGAACTGCAGAAGATCAAACTTTCGGAGTTTTCCAGGGGTTTTGCCAGTGAACGTGCTGAGGCATGGTTGGAAGGCATGACAAGGTGTTTTTCCTTAAGAGACTATGCATCCACTTCAAAGGTGAAAATAACGATTTTTCAATTAAGAGATAGTGCCTTGAACTAGTGGGGCAACCTGGAAAGGCAAATGCATCTTACCGCAGACACCGTATCTTGGGAACTTTTCGAGGAGAGGTTCCGAAGGAAATATCTACCAACTTACTATGAGGATCAGCAGGTAGGAGCGTTTCATGCTCTAGTATAGGAAAACAGAACCGTAGAAGAATATGAGATTAGTTTTATGGAATTGGTCAAATATGTTTCATATATGGATAATGACCAATGGCAGGAAGAACACTTTGTCTATGGGTTAAACCCTAAGATAAGGGCTATGGTGCAGATGTGGAAACCATCTTCAGTAGCGGAAGCTGTGGAAAATGAATGTTATGCAAAGGAACACATGAACTTAACCATAGGTATGAGACCGACCTTTCCGCATCATCCTATATTCATGGGGAAGATCCCTAGGACATTTCCCAGGGGAGGGGGCTCAAACCCATCTCCATATGGTAATAGAGTCACACCAAGGACAATAGTCGTAGGGATTTTAATGGTAGTGAGTGCAGAATCTCGTTCATCACCAATGACGTAGGAAGGCCCATGACCATCTTAGGGAACATCTAGTAGGGGCAGGGGTTCTAGGGGAAGGAAATCATTTCAGAGACAGTCACAGAATAGTGTGTAGGTTTAATCCCGTGTTACCTGTTGGGGATGCAGAGGACCCCATTACTAGCATGACTACCCAGAGTTACAATCAATATTTGTGCATAGAGAAGAAAAGGCCTTTATGGGAAGAGCAAGTAGCAGCCACCAGATTTACGTAGTGGTTAATAATCACCAAGAAGAACATCAATCCATGGTGGTGGAGTCATCAGGTACACTAAATCATATCAATGTTAATATTTTACTTGATTCTCGTGCTACAAATAGTTTCATTTCATCACCTGCATTAGAAAATAATGGGTTGTCAGCCTACGAGCATAATGACTTTAAACAAGTCAAGATGGCCTCGAGGGAGAAAAAAGCAATAGAACCTAGCATTGATAATTGTATAGTGGACCTAGGAGTGTGTACTACTAGGTTGAAGGTATATGTTACTACTCTCGGGGCATATGACCTAATCATTGGAATGGATTGGTTAGAATCCCATCAAGCTATGGTAGATTATTTCGCAAAAAGGGTTCTTTGTGTTGACGACGAAGGAAGACCAATAGAGATCCTCAATGTACAAACATGGGTGTCTCTATGCTTTATCTCAACTATGAATATTAAGCGGTGCATGAGGCAAGGGTGTCGACTGTATGTAGTGGATGTGGTGAATGAAAGGAAGGGACCTGTAACACCATGTTTCCCCCAGTTTGTAAATATAATTGGACTGGACAAGGACTATGGAAAACTCATAAGTATGAATATGTGATGTAAATGGACCTTTAGGAAGAGGTCAATGAATGTGAATACCATTTTGAATTTATTGCAGGACTGCTGAGAGGGGATGTGCAGAAAAGAGACCACAATGGAAGTGGAAGGCACCTGAAAAGGTGGCGTTAACTTCCACCAAGTATTTATACCGTATTTAGACTCCACTGGCCTGGAGAACCAAAAGCGGCTTGCTGGCCCCAAATTTAATGTCTCAAAGATTGGCAGGCAGACGGCTTGATGAGGGATGGGATGGTGAACCGCCTGTCCATAGAGCCGTCAGGCCCAATCGGCGCGAGGGTGATCGTGCCACACGCAACCTCACAAGAGGATAAGGCATATGGTAGAAGTGATTTTGAGGGTAGACGCGAGGGGAACTCTGGCATTACGCAGAGTGAGTGATAGCAAAGAGGAAGGATTGCAACCTTCACTCCTGGTCACTGGCAGATAGAGAGACACAGTCTCAATAGCATCATGGTCTCAGCTCAGGGGTGGCTAGTGGTAAATCCGTCAGGAGTCTCTATGCCTACAGTTGGGTGGAAACGAGCACCCCTCTCAGCAGTTGCACCCACTTTTGGTGTTATTTCTGATAAGTATTTTATGTATTTCATCTTGAAATTCATATATTGATATATATATACTCACAGAACTATGAAATGGTGAACGATTTTAGTGTAAGAATCTTTGTGGAGTGTTTTGATAATAATTAATGGACATATGCTTGTAATAGAGGAATCCATGCATGAATTACGTCGATAAAATGAATCTAATCATGAATAGGTTGAACTAAGTCAGTCTTCTAGCTCGTTCTCAGAAAGTTGTCTACCCTTATCTGTCTCTGGGAACACCATGATATAGATCTCTTTACAGAGATTCTCTCCTTGGAAAGGCTTACCAAGAACCTGGAAAAAGGGACTTGAATGGGAAAGTCTTAATAACCTTGTATGAGGAGGAATGACCCTCTTAAGGTTTCAATATAGCAGTGTAGGGATAAATAAAAAATCGACGAACGAGATCTCATCGGATGACCCATAGGAAATCACGACCGTTAGCTTGACGAAAGTATCAAGGGCGATTACATACCTTGCCCCTTTTTCCCCCTATCTTCGTGAATAGTGAGGAAATTGGGATCATAGATCCCAAGGCCCAGGAGAAAAATCGAACCATTGATCTTTCCACATCCATGAAGTAGTGGAAGAGTGCACAAGGTGGGACAGTCGGAGCCGTTGGATCTCATTCAGAAATCCCATTAGCCATCGGATCGGGTTAAGATGCTCGGAGTTTAGTCTCTGGAGTGTGTGTGGGAAGAATGGATCTAGGCCATTATATCTTGGCCCATTTATCCAATAGCTGTCAGATCGGATAGGAGCTGCATGAGGGTTACCATCGGGATTCCAGTCATCAGCATATCAGGATTCTCGAGGACAAGAAAATCGAGACACTTCAAGTCTTGAAACTCTGAGAGGATCTGGACCATTTGTTTGAGGATACACGTGGAAAAGGTCAAGGTTTACTATCAAGAGTTGGGATAGCGACATTCTCGTGGACAGGAGATTGGGGAAGTCCAAAGTAAAAACCCTGGTAAAATCTAAGTCGTCTGTTTGGGAAGACATGTGTTAGAAATCCGAAGAGAGTCGGGATATTCGGCATCGGGAAATCGGAGTTCTTGAGACCATGAGAATTGAGACACCACAAGTCTCTAAATCCTGGAGAAATCGAAACCATCCATTAGAAGAGGAGGCATGGCAGCCATCGACGCCGTCGTGGAAAGTCCCAACAAGAAGTTGATGATCAGTGTTTTGGGTCATCGAGATATCGAGAATCTTGGTGACAATTTGTTTATGTATTTTGGAATCGCGAAGCTCAAAACTCCGATGAGTGGGAGCCAGATGTCAGCGTAACGGGAAGCCAGGAGTCGATGGATCAGGAATCCCATGGGTCAATGCATTTTGGAATTGAAAACCCCGTAGCCCCGACAAGGGATAAGACTGCAGTCACAGGGATAGTGTTCATGTGGGCCAGGAACCTAGTCAGGATAGCTAATGCGCGAAAGGCACGTCGGGATTCGAGGGATTGCGAATCCAAAGGACATGTGCATTTGGACATGAGAAGGTCTGAAACCCCCATGAGGAGGTATGGCTGCGGTCATATAGAGGGAATTCATATGGACCGAAAGAATTATCCCTAGGGGACTAGTGGAAGTTGGAGCATGTTGGGAATCGGAGGATCGTGGATCCAAAGGGCATATGCATTTTGGAATTAGAAATCCCGAAACCCCAATGAAAGGAGAGATAGAAGGCTATGGTCTCGTGAGCACGGTTGGGTGGACCATGGCATAGCCAGGAGGGCTAAGGCCGGGCATAGAGCTCATTGGTGATTGGGGAATCGAGAGCATAGGAACTCTCGACATCAGAAAGGATGAAACCCCAAAAACCCCAAAATTATCATTAGGAAAGACCACCATTATGAGTAGAAATTTGGGTAGGTGCATGAAAGACCCTTGGATCGGGGATTGGCAATTTGCTGCTGCAAGCTTCGTGGATTCTCATTATTGATAAATCAACTAAAAAGTTCGATGTTAGGTAGTGGATATGTTACAAAGTGTTATCAGAGCACGGTTACAACACTCGGCCTGATTGGGCTCATGCACAAGTCGCGCATAGACTCCGTTTGAAGCACTCCTATGAGGAGTAACCCCCTGACTTAACTTTTTTTGTCTAGGATTAAAAACTTGGAAAATGAGAACCCGACTGTGTATGCATGTGAAAGAGTTATGAATTTATGCGCTAATTATAAAAAAAAAAAAAAATTTAGCTCTCACTAATAACCAGCGTTTGTCTTTTCACTCAAACGGGCAATCAACCGTGGGGATCTACAGACGTAGAGTATGGTGACTCACCAAGAGGTGGGAGAAGGCTCCCACAACATAGCCGAAGAGTCTGATGAAAGAAGAGCAATAGAAACCCCTCCAGACCTAGCTGAGACTATGAGGAGTCTCATGGTTGAATTGCAAAGCTGGAAGGCCGATAATGAAAGGATGACGAAAGAACAAGAAAAGCAAACCAAAATTAATGCAGTTCTACTGCAGAGCTTGTCCAACCTACATGGAAAAAGGCAGCATGAACCTGAGATGCAGAATCATGGTTGTGTCAATGGCCACACTGAGAAAAGTACATCTAGAAAGGTCCACCCCAGAGGTAAAGGACCAGTGTCAGATGCTTCCACTGAGAAGGAAGCTAGTGATTCAGAAGGTTCTTCCAGCAGTAGGACCAGTTCCTATTCTCACAGAAAACAGAAGAAGCAAAAGACTTCCAAGAGTCATAAATTTGAAGAATTCAGGAAGGCCAAACGTCCCTCCTTCGACGGTGAGATAAAGAAGGGAGAGGAAGCTGAGGCTTGGCTACTTGGACTGAAGAAATACTTCAAAGTCCATGATTTTACATAGAATTTAAAGGCCTGAGTGGCCACCTTCAATCTAAATGGAAAGGCTTCCATCTGGTGGGAAGATCTTAAGAGCATGAAAGGGGTCCGCGAGGAGGACCTGTCTTGGAAACAGTTTGAGAAGTACTTCTGGAAGAAGTATTTGTTGAAAAGATATTTCGACGAGAAGGCTAAAGAGTTTTATGAACTCAAACTGGGACAACTCACTATAGAGGAATATGTCAACAAATTCCTCGACTTATTGAGATATGTACCCTACATCAAAGCAGAGAAGGTGAAAGCACAACGCTTCATCAGTGGGCTACCCAAGGAATACCGGAACCAAATCAAATTCGACGAGCCAAAGACCTTAGAAGACACTATTCGAAAAGCAACATATTGTCATGAACAATATGGACATCGGGCAGAGTCTCGTGGAGACTGGAAGCAGAAGAGTGGTTCGATATTTCAGGAAAAGGGGATCAAATCCTCAGGATTTAAAAACTACAAGAAGAACCCCAGAATGAACCTTCCAGCCCAGAGTGTACTCCAGCAGAATTTTCCATCATCAGGCGGAAATAAAACTTTTGGACCTATACGAGTAAAGACTGATAACCCAAAGAGAGAACCTCTGAAATGCTGGGGTTGCAGAGAGGAGCATCTCCTGAGAGACTGTCCACACTGACAACAGAATAGTCAGAAAGTTTATAACATTCAGGAAGCTACCACAGTCAATGATGTGGCAAGGAGTGTGCCACAGATTTATGCAGCCTTGGATAATAACCAAGTTGACCACCAATCTTCAGTGGTGGAAATAGAAGGTATGATTTTCAACCATCTGGTGTTTGTTTTGATTGACTCTGGTTCAAATTTGAGTTATATAACCCCTAAAGTTGTTGATAAATGTAAGCTACAACCACAAAAACAAACTAAGCCATGGTTGGTATAATTAGCCACTGGCACCAAAAGAAAGGCAGTAGAGGTCATACCAGCTTGCCAACTAAGGTTGGGTGAATTCCCCACCCAAGCAACCCTTAATGTATTACCCCTGGGATTATACGATCTATTGATTAGTATGGATTGGCTGGCCTCCCATAAAGCCAAACTAGATTGTTACCATAAAACCTTAGAATGTGTGAGCAAAGAAGGAAAAAGGATAACCCTTCAAGGGATCCGAAAACCGGTCTCGGTGAGGCAAATATCAGCCCTGCAAATGAGAAAGTATTATCGAAAGGGATGTCCCCTATATGCAATACAAGTGTTGAAAACAACCGAAGGTGCTAAACCAAGCCCTGATGATCACCCTATCCTGAGAGAATACAGAGATGTGTTCCCGGAAGAGGTACCGGGTCTACCTCCGAGAAGAGACTTTGACTTCTTGATAGAGCTCGCACCAGGAGCGGCGTCGGTGTCTAGGACACCCTACCGGATGAGCACACCTGAGTTAGTGGAACTCAAATTACAATTGAAAGAAATGATGGATAAGGGTTACATTCGACCCAACATGTCCCCATGGGGAGCACAGTTCCTATTTGTGAAAAAGAAGGATGGCACCCTTAGACTGTGTATAGATTATAGACAACTCAATAAAGTAACCATAAAGAACAAATACCCCTTGCCCATAATCGATGATCTATTCGATTAGTTGGGAGGAGCGTCTATTTTCTCAAAGATTGACTTGAGGTCGGGATACCATCAAGTCCGAATCAAGGGTGAAGACATCCATAAAACCGCCTTCCGGACATGGTATGGTCATTATGAGTTTGTGGTAGTGCCATTTGGGTTAACTAATGCCCCTGCCACTTTCATGTGCTTAATGAACAATGTACTCAGTAAATTTTTAGATAAATTTGTACTAGTTTTCCTTGATGACATATTAATCTACTCTAAGAATAGAGAAGAACATGAAGAGCACCTTAGACTTGTGTTGCAAGTGCTAAGAGAGCATCGGCTCTATGCTAAATTTAGCAAATGTGACTTCTTTCAGAAGCAAATACACTACTTGGGACATGTTCTGTCCAAGGAAGGGGTAGCAGTAGATCCTGACAAGATCAGGTCTATCATGG
>JZKD02S1936309.1:89790-112882 GCA_000966675.3 Picea glauca | reverse complement strand
TTTGCAAACATTTGATTGATTTATTGTCTTTTATAAAATGAATAGTCTTGTTGAATGGATTGGATGCATATGGAAATCACTATAGAGATGATAGTTATTGATATTAGTACATGAACGATACTTGTATGTACTAGCTACACATGCATTTCTTGCACATCTACACTAGTATGAATGAGTTTCTTGGCTTACTTACTAATAATGATGGTTATTTGTTATGAATGTGTGAACCATGTTTCTTTTCCCTTGTATCATAAAATACTTTGACTTTGGGACGAAGTTTCCTGAAGGGTGGGTGTATGTAACAACCCTAGTTAAATAGTTGCTTAAGGTTTGTCAAGTATAGTTAATTAAATAATTAACTGTCTTAATGTGTATTAGTTAAGTAATGATTAATTATTAATAATATTAATTAATTAATTAATTAATTATTGTTTAATATATGTTTATTAATTAATTAATTGATTATTTAACACATTTAATGTTTAGGGTAATGAATTAAAATCTTAATAATTTTTATTTATTTATTAGAAAACTTAACGTGTGAAGGATAAGGTATTGAATGGAGGGATAAGGTATCAAATGGAGGGATAAGGTGGGTGTAATTAAATGAAGGGAGGAGGTGGTGAATGGAAGGAGGATATGAGGGGGTAGAGGCATTTGGGAGAGGGACCTTTTTGAATTTTGGGGAAAGGGAGCATTTTAACAACAGGGACTGTATTTTTCTGTTGGGGATATTTTTTTGTTTTGGAGTTTGGGTGGACTGTTACAGGGGCACACCAAGTTGCTAGGAGTTTTGGGCTCAGGGGCCAAGAATCCTCACAGAATCCTGGAGCTAGGAAGCCAGATAGGCTATGTTCCTAGCTGGTAGGGAGGAAAGATTCGGTTTTGGGCAGAGTTTGGGCAGAGCAGCGGCAAGGACAGACGAATATTGGGGAAATATCATCAGACAAAGGTATGTGTTTTCATGAATTTGTTGTTTTATGTGGTTGTTATTAAATTTATTTTCATGCTGTTAATAAATTTAATTTATGCTGAATAATAAATGATTATAAGTTGATGATTAAATTGTACTAGATATAAATTCTTCATTCTTTATTTTAGCTTGTGTTTTATAAGGCTCTATGGGGACATAGACCTCACATGGTAATGGCATGTTAGAGTCCCCTCTAAATTCAATCCATGAGTAAGGATAGTCATCCATAGCTATGACATGCCATCTCCACCAATAGAAGAAGTCATCGTTGTAGCGTGTGGGCACCCTACCTCCCCTCTTCCATCTCATCACCTTGGTACACTATGCCATGGCTAGATCGCAAGGTCCACATAGAATGATCTCAACTCCAGGTCTCAAACTTGGAACCCGCTTGAAGAAAAAGATACACAAGATAGAAGCGAACCCAAAGTTCCTTTTACTACCCTATTTTCATTCTGTCAATTGGATATTCATGTTATCTAGTAGTGAGGTGCACTAGTAGTACACCATGGGTCTCAAGCACTCTACTGAGTAGAACATAAGAGACCTTGATGCTTAGTGAAATGAGGTCAATCCTGTGATCTGTGTCAAAACGAGGAAAACAATCTTGAAGCTTAGATTGTTTATCGCTCGAATGGGGACTTGACTCATGACCTTCTTGGTCCATGCAATGCAATGAGCGTCTATGTATCCCTCTATTTTCATACCACTCCCAGCTCATTGGGATTTGAGGTTGACCACCTCACCTCGATGCGACAACCCTGTCAAGAAATAAACATCCTCGACTTCAATATTTAATGGTTTAATCTCTCACTATCTGGATCCCAGTAATCCACAAGCAAGTGTAGAAATATCACTTGGGCCCTCATCCATTTGAGAGCCCAAAACTTATACAACCCACATCTTTTTAAGGCCATTTGGTCCCCTAGATCTCTTTCCACAACAACATCTACCTCCTCATGTTCCCTTTCCCTCCACTCTAGCACCATCCTGCAAGAGAAAAATCCTTTTCTGAGTTAACAAACACTAAAAAACAATTTTTATGGACATATACATGGGATGCAGTGTTCACAATAATGTATAGGGTTGAATATATGATGGTTTTATTTTAGAAATCCATGTATAATCATGCGTATACGTGACCCAATGAATGGTATCTCGCGTACACCTAAAGTTCTATTTTGCGCCCTAAATAACTTAACAATTGGAACCTAAATACAAAATCTAATACAATGAAAAGAAAGAGGAGAGGAAGAGGAATTACCTGGCCCAGATGGTCGTCGATTCCGTCACTTGTAGCTCCCACAATCACCAGTTGAAGTTCAGAGGTAATTTGGTCCAAAATCCACTATTTGGGTAAAAAGTACAAATGGTATAGTAAATTTATTTTTTTTACTATTTATAGCAAATTTTTACCCAGTTTGAATAGTTTCGGACAATATTTTGGCCTAATAGACTAATATGACAGTGGATTGAGTTGGTTTTTATAGTTTTGTCTAGGGATTCTTGCAGTTTTCAACATTATCTCGCCCATTTGTAACTTTGGACAGGTATTTTCGCTACCCATCATATAGGATAGGTATCCATTCCAACATGCACACTTGCATCATCCTATGATTGTCACTCATATGCCTTAGGTACAAACACATTTTATAGCAACACAAAACCTTCTATATGCTACTAGAAGTGTCGTTATCAAATGGTAGAGACTTACCAAAAATGGGTACCCTAGTTAGATTCTTTTCTTTATTCGGTGCCCATGCAGAGCTTTGTTTCCATAGGACCGAGATTCCCTTATAGCTAATACATGAATTTATTTTGAACCTCATTTCTCACTCATAAACATGCTAACCTATACCTAGAGGACTCCCAAACGAGTTTTATTTAATCTTTTTTCCCACTCGTTTTCAAAAAGTGAAAAGATTGTTGAGTGAACTTATCTCTTTCACACTCATAAATTGGATTTGAAAGGATGTGATGCAGGAGCAGTGCTCCACCTCAGAAATGTTCCATCTATTTAGCACATCCACATGCATTTAAGGAGGGGAGAGGTGTGAGGCCTCTCATTTTTTCCTCAAATTTAAATTTTAAATGTAATTAAAGAAATTAAATGATGTAAGGCTGGAAGAGCCAAGTCGATGCCTTTGTACATGGTGTAGATGTAATTTCCATTAATAGGATTAAGTTGTACATATCTCAACCATCACCTCGAATATGAATTGTTAATGTTCATTCAATGTATTGAGCCTTAGTAGATAGGCATTTTAATTGTGATTGTATGTCACTAGTGTAGCTTGGAGGGAATGCTCAATGAGCCCCTCTTATATAAAGCATTGTAACGTTTCCCCAGTAGAGTTTGTTGAAGATTGAAAGAAAATCATTGTAAGCCAAGGAGAGGAGAGAGTCGAGACTCAGTTGTAGTCCCAAACTACACCCATTGTAAGCAAACATTCATATTAATACAAAGAGCAGTTTTTCCTGCCTATGAGTATTCTGTGTGTTTATGTATTCGATGAATGTTACCTGTGTATGTGTTTATGAGTATATGTTGTAGATGTATGTGATAGGTTTTCATCTGTAGAGTTAGGATAGAATCTCTCTATCTATGAGTTTTGTTAAACTATTCTAGGTTCTTTAGGTTGTGCAAGGAGTGCATGAAAAAGTATTGAAAACTATGTGAGCCAATGAAAGGAGTGCGTACTTGAATTCTGCTTGGATTTTAGGAGAGAACATGTCAGGAGGGCACACCAGAACATTTACAAAATTAAGAGGATCCTCAAGGTTATTGAATACCTTGGAGGAGAGATTATGCAGAGAAGGAACAAAGAGATAGGGTTACTGAATACCCTGGAGGAAATTCTGCACGGGAGTAAGCGTAGCACAAATTTTTTGAAGACTCTATAGAGGTCCGCCAAGAGGGAATTGACAAGGTGAAAGTGTGCACAAGTGAAATCTCTTTCTAGTTCTGAGAAGAGGACTATCAGAGGAGGACACTCATAGAGTTTTTGAATACTCTGTTAAGGGAACATATATACCTTCGAGGAAAAAAAGGGCAGAGACCTCTGAGGTCTGAGAAGTTGAAGCTCAATGTGAAACATAGTTGTTGAACACTCTAGAGGAAGACCTATGCAAGGAGTGCACCAGGCCAACACTCAAACAAAGTGTTGAAATACATCCATCTGAAGGCCAGTCAAGTGCAAGGAGTTCACCAGAGGTAAATTAGTTTCACTTTACAAGCTCAGGAGGAAGAGCGTAGAGTGTGCCAAGAGGGCACTAGGAAATCCTTTGAAGAAAATTCAAGGGTTGAGACCCTTAGGATAATGGGAAAGATAAAGCTCAGGAGGAATAGTGCCATTGTGCATAGATCCTATCAAGGAGTACAGGAGGCAGAGATAGTATGAAACCTAGACTATGGGAAAAGAACAAGGAGTGTGTAGGAGAAATTTCTTCAAGTTCAATAAGCTCAGGAGGACGAGCAATAAGTTCTAGGAGGGCACCAAATTTTTTATGGAAAGTCAGAAGGTCTAAACCTCTTTTGGTTCGAGTGAGTTTAATCTCAAGAGAAATATCATTTTCAATAGCGCAGGAAGAAGACAAGTCATTTGGACTTGTCGAGCAAGTCCAAAGGGAAGAGCCTCTTTGATTTTTAAAGAATTCAAGATCAGGAGGGATAGCGTTTCCCAGAAGTGCAAGTCGAGATCCCAAAAAATCGAGCTTGCAGGAGGTTCAAAGGCACTAGCCTTTGAGAAGTTTGAAGAAATCCTTCATTCCGGAGGAAATAAAAAAGTACAATAGGAGAAGCTAGAGGAGTCATCGATTCTCAGTAGGAGAGTAGATATCGACCACCAGATCGGAGTCCAGGAAGAGAAGGAGCACATAGAGAGGAGGAACATATCCTAGCCATTGGATCTAGGTGTGAAAAAACAACAACTGTTGGATCCATAGGTCAGTGCGCAAAATTTAACCCCTTTTTATGTGCAAGGAGTGAGGACTCGCCAAAGTCCCAAACTTTCAAATACAATCAGGACCATCCATCATCCATAGGTATAGGTGGAAACAAATCAGAGATTTCATGAGAAGGAGCTCCAGAAGATCTACGTGGAGAAGTGTCACATACCCACTCTGGCATAATAAATTTTTCGTCGATTACTCGAGGATCAGAATCCACGAGATACTTATAGGGGCCTAACATCAGCTAGTTCCTCATATGTCCACCTCCATGTGATTGTGGGTCATGACTACATCCCAAACCAGTACGACGTCTTTTCTCACTTTGTGACTCAGTGCTACCAGAACGTCGAGTATTTTGACTCTGCAAACCCTGAAGCTCGAAATAGTGAAACGCAAAACCTCGACAGGGCTAGCGAGTGGCAAGTTTCCCGCTTAGGGTCTTGTCCACATGACCATGTTCTGTGTCCAAGCGCTTAATCTAGCCAAGTGCTTATCATATTTTCACGATTCAGGGAATTGCGATGCATGACTTCTACCTTTCCCCATTCAAATCCCTGAAAATTCCGAGGTCTCCAAAGTTTCCCTCCAAAGGGAGATCGAAGGTCATAAGCCTCCCTTGATCCAACGGTATGGATCCTTTCGGGGTCTCGATACTCGGGAGTTTGAAATAAAACGACTCCAAGACTCCTTTTCGTTCAAATCTCTGAATTTCGTTATGGGAATTTGTGTAAGAGATCGACGACTCTTAAGAGTGTGGATCCAATGGTCCATGGGATTTCGAGACTTTTCCCGAAACTCTGATAGCTCACCACGCTTCTCCTTTGATGGATGGTCCAGATTCTTTCAGGACTTCTCCTCTCCATTACAATGAGTATCGGTATTTCACAATTTGAGGGGGCAAGGTTTTCTGGCCCTCTGGTTTCTCGAATGCCGAAACATCGACTGACAACCACGTGTCGCTCCGATGGACGATGAAAACCTTCAGCCAAGATCAATGGTTATGATCTTTTCACGATGATCAATGGTCACAATCAAATCCCATCTTTCCTTAACCTTATTCACACCTCACGCCTTTTTGGGGTTTCGGTGATTGGGATTTCACGACTCGCAAAGACAAGGGTTCTTTCCCTTTGGTTTCTCGGGTGCTGAAACACCGAAGCGCTTACCAGTAACCACATGTACTCTATAGATAGATGGTCTAGGTGCTTCCATGGATCATGGGGTCTACGGTCTTGATTTCTTCTTTTCTTGCAAGGGTAAAAAGGGTTGTGGCATTAATGCTTGCGTCTCTTCCTCAAATATAATGGTCATTACATACCTTAGATCCTCCAAAAGTATTTGGTCCGTTAATCGAGACTTAACCACACACTGTCATTTCGAGATTTCACAAATTGGGGTTTCAGGACTTCCAAGTATGTGAGGACTCACACTTGGATACCCCATATGCCAAAACACCAAAACATCATAACTTACGAGAACCACTCTCTCTCTCTCTCTTGTGCTGGATTTCTAATACCTACACTATCAAATCCTCTTTCAAGTTCTTGGTAAGGTTTGTCATATTTGAAAGCTCAACTGGAAGGTCTCTAGAGGTCTTCGAGCTATTGACTCCTATGACTATATAGTGAGCCATTTCGAGGGTGTATTAAGATGACAGTCTTATATCGGGGGTTTACCCCGGATCTAGAAAGTGAGGGGACTTTCCCAAAAAGGTTTCCCTTATGGGAAGGTCTATCTGGGACATTACTTGAGGCAAATAAGGGAATAAATTTCCTGAACACAGACTTGAAAAATAAGTTAGTTCAGTGGATACATATATATATATATACATGAGTCGTGTGGAGTCATTCTATTTATATGCAAGTAACCACTATTTCCGATCATAATCCACCACACAGACATTATTATACAGAAGCCATTCATAATTTCACAACCTTGAGCATACATGTCAGATTATTCAATTCAAGATACAAGATATAACACTTATCAGAAAAACACCAGGTTTGATGCAACCGTTGAGAGGGGTTCTCGTTTCCACCCAACCGTATGCTCAGCAACTCCCAACAGGTTTTCCACTAGCCACCCCTGAGCTGAGACCACGATGTTGCGAGACTGCGTTTCTCTTTTCCAGTGATCAAGAATGAAGGTTACTTTCCTTCTTCTCTGCTATCACTCACTATGTATCCTTCTAGAGTTTTTCCTTCCTCTTTCCCTTGCATCTCCCCTTGATCCCACATTCTTCGTTCCTTTTCTCCTTTCGGAAAGGTTGCGTGTGGCACGATATTCCTCACAGTGGTCAGGTCTAAGGACTCTACGGATGGGCAGTTCATCCCCATCCCTCATTACTCATGAGGAGCCCTTTACCTACCAACCTGGAAAGTCATTTAATTTGGGGCCAGTGAGACGCTCTTGGTTCTTCGGGCCAGTGAAGTCCAAATATGGTATTGGTTTTGGTGGAAGTTAACGCCACCATTCTAGGTGCCTTCCACCACCTTTCTTTATCCATCGTGGTCTCTTTTTCAGCACCTTCCCCTCTCAGTAGTCCTGCAATACATATATATATTTATATTATTATTTACATTCATCGACCTTTTCCACAAGGTCCATTCACATCACACATTCACATTTTTTAGTTTGCCATAGTTCTTGGCCAGTATAGTTATTTTTATAGACTGGGGGAAATAGGGTGTTACAATTCAATCCCCATTAAAGGAACATCATCCTCGATGTTCTTATCTAACAACATGACATGCATGTACAGAAGTAAAAAAAATTGGATATGCCCATCTCATGGCATCCTCCATTTCCCATGTAGCCTCATCTGGGCCAAAATGTCTCCACTGCACCTTGACCTGTGCAATGGTTCGGTTCCAGAGTGGGGTTTCTTTTCTATCCAGTATGCACTGAGGTTCTGGTATAAATTCTCCCTCCGGTTCCACCTGGATCACAGACCAGTCAATTATATGGTTAGCATCATGTACATATTTCTTCAATAATGAAACATGGAAAACATTATGTGCTTTTATTGTGGGAGGTAGTGCTAGCCTATAGGCTATAGGCCCCACTCTATCTAGAACCTCAAAGGTTCCACAATACCGAGGTTCTAACTTGGCACAAGCTCCCATTTTCAAGGAACTTTTCTTGGGCCTAACTCTGAGATATACATGATCTCCCATTTTGAACTCTCTTGGAGTTCTCTTTTGGTCGGCATAACTTTTCTGTCGGTTCTGGTCGACCTTCAGGTTTTGTTTTATCTCAGTCACTTGTTGTTCCATTTCTTTCAACATGTCGAGTCCAAAATAAATTCTATTTACGGGATTACTCCAACTGATTGGAGTATTACACAACCTACCATAGAGGACTTTGAAGGGATTCATCTTTAAGGATGCTTGGTAGCTGTTGTTGTAGGCGAATTCCACCAGTGGAAGGTAGTGCTCCCACTTCTTGGGTTGATGCATTACATACATCCTTAACATATCTTCTAGTGTTTGATTCACTCTTTTTGTCTGTCCATTGATTTGAGGGTGATAGGTGGTGCTAAACAAAAACTTGGTCTCTAAACCAATCATCAATGATTTCCAAAAGTTGGAAGTAAATTTCGTGTCTCTGTCAGACATGATCTCTTTTGGAATACCATGTAGTCTGAATATCTCCTTCATGAATATTTGGGCAATGTCTATTGCCTTGCAAGTCGACTTGACAGGGACGAAGTGAGAAGACTTGCTCAATTCATCCACCACCACCATAATGGTGTCATTCTATTTTTTTGAGGTTGGAAATCCATTGATGAAATCCATGGAGATGGTTTCCCATTTCCATTCTGGGATTGGCAAAGGTTGCAATAATCCTACTGGGTGTAGATGTTCTACTTTAACCTGTTGGCACTCTATGCATTTGGTTAAGTACTCATCTATGTCTTTCCTCATCCCAGACTAATAGACTTGTCTCCTAGTGGTCATGATCATTTTCTGGTATCCTGGATGACCAGAATAGGGTCTTTTATGTAGTTCATCCAGTCTGAACCTCTTCAAGTTGTCACAATCTGGAATGTACAACCTGCTTTGGTAAGTGAGCATACCTTCTTCCATCATCTGGTAGTCTCCATACTTTATCCCTGTGGGTTCTTGTTGTAGGTACGAGGTCACGGTCTGGAAGAATGTGTCTTTCTCTTGTGCATTCTTGATTCTTTCTTTGACATCCATCTCACAGGTGCTCACTACGGCCAGGTGAATTGTTTTCATGCTTCTGCAAAGGGAATCTTCCACCCTATTTTATTTTCCTTTAATATGTTTGATTTCAAAATCAAACTCGGTAAGGAGGGCCATCCACCTAGCTTGTCTAACATTGAGCTTTGGTTGATCAAACAGATATCGCAATCCACAGTGATCTGTCATAAGTACAAATTTTCTTCCCAAGAGGTAATGCCTCCACATTTTCAAGGCATGCACTATAGCAGCTAGCTCTAGATCATGGGTCACATAGTTGACTTCGTGCTCATTCAATTTTTGGGATTCATAGCCAGCCACACTTCCTCCCTGCATAAGGACTCCTTCGAGCCCTTCCTTACAAGCATCTGTGCATGCGAGGAAGTTAGCTTCGGGATCACCGATCTTCAACAAGGGTGCATGGGTCAGTAGATGTTTTAGGGTTTGAAATCTTTCTTCACATTTCTATGTCCACGTGAATTTTTTCCCCTTCTTCTGGAGGGCAGTGATTGGACAACCAATCTTGGAGAATCCTTTTATAAATCTCCTATAGTAACGTGTTAATCCCATAAAGGACCTAATATCTAAAACATCCTTTGGGGTAGGCCATTCCATGATAGACCTGATCTTGTCAGGGTCTACTGCTACTCCTTCAAATAGGACGTGGCCTAAATAATGTATTTGCTTATGGAAGAATTCACATTTGATGAATTTGGTATAGAGCTGTTTTTCTCTTAGCACTTGCAACACAAGCCTAAGATGCTCTTCATGCTCTTCTCTATTCTTGGAGTAAATTAATATATTGTCAATAAAAACAAGCACAAATTTGTCTAGGAATTTACTGAGTACAATGTTGATCAAGCACATGAAAGTGGCAAGAGCATTGGTTAACCCAAATGGCACTACCACAAACTCATAGTGACCATACCGTGTCCAGAAGGCAGTTTTATGGATATCTTCACCCTTGATTCGGACTTGATGGTATCTCGACCTCAAATCAATCTTTGAGAAAATAGATGCACCCCCCAATTGGTCGAATAGGTCATCAATCCTGGGCAAGGGGTACTTGTTCTTTATGGTTACCTTATAGAGTTGTCTATAATCTATATATAGTCTAAGGGTACCGTCCTTCTTTTTCACAAATAGGATTGGTGCTCCCCATGGAGACACGCAGGGTCAAATATAACCTTTATCCATCATTTCTTTTAATTGCAATTTGAGTTCAAATAACTTGGGTGTGCTCATTTGGTAGGGTGTACTAGACAGCGACATCGCTCTCGGTGCAAGTTCTATCGAGAAGTCTATGTCCCTTCTCGGAGGTAGACCCGATACTTCTTCCGGAAACACATATCTGTAATCTCTTAGGATAGGGTGATCATTAGGGATTGGTTTGTCACCTTCGATTGTTTTCAACACCTGTATTGCATATAGGGTACATCCCTTTCGGCAATACTTTCTCATTTGCAGAGCTGATATTTGTCTCACCGAGACAGGTTTTCGAATCCCTTGAAGGGTTATCCTCTTCCCTTCCTTACTTACACATTCTAAGGTCTTATGGTAAAAGTCCAATCTAGATTTATGGGCAGCTAGCCAATCCATACCAATCAACAGATCATACGATCCCAGGGGTAATATGTTAAGGGTTGCTTGGGTGGGGGATTTACCCAACATCAATTGGCAGGCTGGTATAACCTTTGCTACCCTTCCTCTGGTGCCAGTGGCTAACTGTACCAACCATGGATTGGTATGTTTTTGTGGCTGTAGTTTACACTTATCAACAACTTTAGGGGATATATAACTCAAATTTGAACCAGGGTCAATCAAAACAGACACTAGATGTTTGGAAATCATACCTTCTATTTCCACCACTGAAGTTTGGTGGTCAGCTTGGTTATTATCCAAGGCTGCGTAAATTTGTGGCTCACTCCTGGCCACATCATTGATGGTAGTATCTTCTTGGATGTTATAAATCCTCCAACTATTCTGTTGTCCCTGTGGACAGTCTCTCAATAGATGTTCTTCCCCACAACCCCAACATTTCAAAGGTTCTCTCTTTGGGTTATCAATCTTCACTGATATGGGTCTAGAATTTTTATTTCCACTCAAGGAGGGAAAATTATGTTGGTGCATACTCCGAGCTGGGATGCTCATTCTTGGGTTCTTCTTATAGTTCTTAAATCTTGGGGATTTAATTCCCCTTTTTTGAAATCTTGAACTATTCTTCTGTTTCCATCCCTCGCGAGGTTCTGCTCGATGCCCAAACTATTCATGACAATAGGTCACCTTTTGAATAGTGCCTTATAGAGTCCTTGGCTCATCAAATTCAATTCTGTTCTGATAGTCCTTAGGTAGTCCACTAATTAAGTCTTGCACCTTTTCCTTTTCCGCTTTTATATAGGGTACATACCTCAACAAATCGATGAATTTGTTGACATATTCTTCTATAGTGAGTTGTCCCAGTTTGAGTTCATAAAACTCTTTAGTCTTTTCATTGAAATGTTTTTTCGACAGATACTTCTTCCAGAAGTATTTCTCAAACCATTCCCAAGAGAGGTCCTCTTTGCGAACCCCTTTCACATTCTTAAGGTCTTCCCACCAAATGGAAGCCTTTATGTTCAGGTTGAAGGTGGCCACTTGGGCCTTCATATTTTCTGAAAAGTCATGGACTTTGAAATACTTCTTTAGTCCAAGCAGCCATGCCCTTGCTTCCTCTCCCTTCTTTATTTCACCATCGAAGGAGGGTGGTTTGCATTTTTCTTCTTCTATTTCTTTCAGGAATAGGAAATGGTTCTGCTACTAGAAGATCCCTCTGAATTATTAGCTTCCTTCTCAAAGGAATCATCCGATGCTTGTCCTTTACCTCTGGGGTGGACCTTTCTCGAGGTTCTCCTTTCAGTGTGACCACTGATATGACCATGTTTCTAAGTTTCAGGTTCATGTTGCATTTGTCTTTGTAGATCAGGTGAACTCTGCAGTAAAATTATGTTAATTACTGTTTTCTTTTCTTGTTCTTTCATCATCCTTTCATTGTCGGCCTTACATCTTTGTAATTCGACCATGAGGCTCCTCACAGTATCAACTAGACCTAGAGGGGTCCCTGCTACCCTCCTTTCATCAGACTCTTTGTCTCTATTGTGGGAGCCCTCTCCCACTTCATGGTGAGTCACCATACTATGCATTGATAATTTCCCACGGTTGATCTTCCACTTGTGTGCAAAAGGAAAAACGTTGGTTGTTAGTCATTTTTTTTTTTATATTTATTTATAACCAGTACATAATTCATATTTTCACATGTACACACACACAATAGGGTTTTTTCATTCTTAACTTCGTCTTTTGATTAGGAAGGTTAAGATAGGGGTTTATCTATGTAACCCGTTCATGAGCCCAAGCAAAACAAGCATTGTAACCATGCTCTAATACCAATTTGTCACATACCCACTCTGGCATAATAAATTTTTCATCGATTGCTCAAGGATCAGAATCCCTAAGATACTTACGAAGGCCTAGCGTCAGCTAGTTCCTCATATGTCCACTTCCATGTGATCGTGGGTCATGACTACGGGTCGAACCAGTACGATGTCTTTTCACACTTCGTGACTCAGTGCTACTAGGACGTCAATTCTTTTGACTCTACAAACCTCAAAGCTTGAAACAGTGAAACGTCAAACCCCGACAGAGCTAGCGAGTGGCAAGTTTCCCGCTTGGGGTCTTGTCCTCGTGACCCTGTTCCGTGTCCACGTGCTTAAGCCAGCCAAGCACTTATCATCTTTTCACGATTCAGGGAATTGCTATGCATGACTTCTACCTTTCCCCATTCAAATCCATGAAAATTTCAAGGTCTCCAAAGTTTCCCTCCAAAGGGAGATCGATGACCGTAAGCCTCCCCTGATCCAACGGTATGGATCCTTTCAGGGTCTCAGTACTCGGGAGTTCGAAATGAAACGACTCTAAGACTCCTTGTCATTCAAATCTCTGAATTTTGTTATGGGAATTCGTGTAAGAGATCGAGGACTCTTAATAGTGTGGATCCAATGGTCCACGGGATTTTGGGAGTTTTCCTGAAACTCTGACAGCTCACCACACGTCTCCTCTGATGGATGGTCTAGATTCTTTCGGGACTTCTCCTCTCCATTACAGCATGTATTGGGATTTCACGATTTGAGGGGGTAAGTTTTTCTGGCCCTCTGGTTTCCCAGATGCCAAAACGTCGACCGATAACCACGTGTCCCTCCGATGGACGGCATCAACCTTTAGCCAAGCTCAACGGTCATGATCTTTTCAGGATGATCAACGGTCATGATCAAATCCCAGCTTTCCTTAACCTTATTCACACCTCATGCCATTTTGGGGTTTCGGTGATCGGGATTTCGCAACTTACGAAGACAAGGGTTCTTACCCTTTGGTTTCCCGGGTGCCGAAACACAGAAGCGCTTACCAGCAGCCATGTGTACTCTATAGATGGACGGTCCAGGTACTTCCATGGATCATGGGGTCTACGGTCCCGATTTCTTCTTTTCTTGCAAGGGTAAAAAGGGTCATGGAATTAATTCCTGCATCTCTTCCTCAAATCTAATGGTCATTACAAACCTTGGATCCTCCAAAAAGATTTCATCTATTAATTGAGACTTAACCACACACTGTCGTTTCGAGATTTCGCAAATCAGGGTTTTGGGACTTGCGAGTACATGAGGACTCACAATTGGATACCCCGGATCCTGAAACATCGAAAAATCATAACTTACGAGAACCACTCTCTCTCTCTCATGTCGGATTTCTAATACCTACACTATCAAATCCTCTTTCAAGTTCTTGGTAAGGTTCGCTGGATTTGAAAGCCCGAATGGAAGGTCTCTAGTGGTATTTGAGCTATTGACTCCTGTGACTGGATAGTGAGCCATTTCAAGGGCGTATTAAGATGACAATTGTATACTGGGGGTTTACCCCAACTCTAGAAAGTGAGGGGACTTTCCCAAAAAGGGTACCCTTATGGGAAGGTCTATCTGGGACATTACCTGAGGCAAATAAGGGAATAAATTTCCTGAACACAGACTTGAAAACTAAGTTAGTTCACTGGATACATATATATATATATATATAAACGTGAGTTGTGTGGAGTCATTCTATTTATACGCAATTTACCACTATTTCCAATCATAATCCACCACACAAGCATTATTATACAGAATCCATTCATAATTTCACAACCTTGAGCATACATGTCAGATTATTCAATTCAAGATACAAGATATAACACTTATCAGAAAAACACTAGGTTTGATGCAACCGCTGAGAGGGGTGCTCGTTTCCACCCAATCATAGGCTCAACAACTCCTAATGGGTTTGCCACTAGCCACCCCCGAGGTGAGACCATGATGCTGTGAGACTGCGGCTCTCTTTTCCAGTGACCGAGAACGAAGGTTACTCTCCTTCTTCTCTGCTATCACTCACTCTGTATCCTTCCATAGTTTTTCCTTTCTCTTTCCCTCACATCTCCCCTTAATCCCACACTCTTCATGCCTTTTCTCCTTTTGGCGAGGTTGCATGTGGAACAATCTTCCTCGCGGTGGTCAGGTCTGATGACTGTACATATGGGCGGTTCACCCCCATCCCTCATTACTCATGAGGAGCCCTTTACCTACCAACCCGGCAAGTCATTTAATTCAGGGCCAATGAGTTGCTCTTGGTTCTCTGGGCCAGTGAAGTCCAAATACGGTATTTGTTTTGGTGGAAGTTAATGCCACCATTCTAGGTGCCTTCCACCACCTTTCTTCAGCCATCGTGGTCTCTTTTTCAGCACCTTCCCCTCTTAGCAGTCCTACAATACATATATATATTTATATTATTATTTACATTCATCGACCTTTTCCACAAGGTCCATTCACATCACACATTCACATTTTTGAGTTTGCCACAGTTCTTGGCCAGTATAGTTTTTTTTACATACTGGGGGAAATAGGGTGTTACAAGAAGAAGGTAAAAATGTCGAAGGTCCGAAGAGTAGAGTATATCCTAATTGTTGATCATCAGGAGGGATGTGGCAGCATATCTAAGAGTTCATGAGAAAGAAATTCAAAAGAGTTTGCGTGGAGCAAAGGGAAATATTTGCGAAGTCATGAAAAGCGAAGTGGATCTGGATGGTTGGATCTAGGAGGAAACATGGTAGATATATTCATGTTCCAAAGGAATAGAACTCCAGAAGGACAAAGTTAAGTCTGGGCGGAAAATACCCCAAGATTCGGGAGCCAAAGAAAACCTATCCATCCATTGGGACAGGACACGTGGAATTAGATCAATGCTTCATTGATTCACTAATCGGGAGGAATAGAGGTAGGAGGAGTGAAACCTCCTGAAGGTTGAAGACCGAAGTCAATCAGGGTCATTAGCTCTAGCGAGGATACATGGCAAAGATCCACATACTTAGGATGAAAAGTCACTTCGTGGGTTTGATACTCTAAAGGAAAGTGAAGAAAAGGGGGCGTTGACTTAAGGTCGCCCGAAGGGAAATCAATAAAATATCGACCATAGATCAAGAAAAGCACGCGACGCTTGATCTGAAGCTCTATGCATGGGGTAATTTTGAGAAAAGGAGTGTTAAGACATTCAGAAATCTCGAAGGCTAGAGTCTGAAACAGATCACAACCATTGGTTGTGGGAGAGATGTGGACCGTAGATATAGTCCAGGGTAAATTCGTCGATTCAAATATTAGGAAAAATTGAGTAAGATGCTCGTAAAATCTATAAAATAGGGAGTCGAGAAGGGATTTGGTCCACGGTCACAACCCGTGGTCACATTGGAGAAGAGTCTAGCATAGAAGCTAGTACTCGCAATTTGGTGTTGCCAAAAGCATCAGAGAGAAGGGTTGTGGGTAATTTAAACCTGCAAGTAACATCAAAGGGGACATGTGTGTCATTTACTCAGGGTCTGTTGAATGCCTAAAGAGCCAATTTGTATCAAGAATTGTAATATCCTTGACTGGGAGGTCGTAGAACCCCTAGAAGGGGAGGGGGCTTGCATCAAGTGGTATCAAAGCCAAAATTTTATTTGTAGATTTTAGGAAAAGGTCAGAAGGTGAAAAGAGATAATCTGATAACATCAAATGGTATCAGAAGAATTTTTTTTCCTATAGATGACAGGTGAAGGAAGGTAGAGTGTCGATGCTCTATGAAGGATTGTTGTAAGCTCGCAATAGTCATGTAGACAACCAGGTGGGTTGTAGGAGAATCTAGAGACACTCTCAGTCATAGAGTGGACAATAGAAAACCAAGTGGGATGAGGATAGAAACATAAGATGGCTACTAAGGGCCATAAGTGTGTTCAAGGCAAGGACCACCACCAAAGAAGCAAGGAAGAAATTGACAAGGAGCTCAACGAAATCAAAGCATAGGTGGAGAGGCTAGAATTGAAGATGCAACAAGAGGAAATGGTATGTTGGAGCCACGAGTGGCCCATGAAGCGGAAGGCTAAGTGGTTTTTTCAAAATTTGTTTTCCAGAAGGAAACAATAGGTAGTGATGAGGTGGTTGAGGCATGCTGAAAACTTCAGTAACACAAAGGAGGAACTGGTTTGCATCTTTGAGGCAGAGACATGAGAAAGCCTCAGTGATGAGGAGACGAGATTGATTGATCTCATAGACTTCTAGGGGGCAGTGATGAAAATTCATATTGTTAAGTGGGCAATGAAATGAGATCATCTGAAGATCTCATAGGCTTCCAAGAGGGTAGGAGAGAAATCCCAAATTGTTAGGTGGGAAAGGGAGAAGAGAGGAACTCAGTTGATATTTCAAATCAACAAGGAGTGCTGACAGATGAAAGGGAGGCAAAGGAAAGGCACCATTCATGTGAATATTCATGTGGAGTTTCATACCATGTGAATGAATATGATGAGAAGTTAAATACTTCCATCACAGAGGAGGAGGATCAAAGGAGCGTAATGATCATTGGGGGAATCCAAATATCCCTGCCAAGTAGCCCAGTTGAGGCCAGAGCATGTGTTGCAGATGCAACAACATAAGAGAGATAACATGTTGTGATTTTCATGGAGGAGAAGGAGAATATATTGAATTCTTCCCTAAAAAAATAAGAATAGGAAGAGCATTCAACATAATTTCTCAGAAATTTCATCGAGGACGCTGAACAAGAGATGACTGCAACACTGGAGTTTGCAGTAGAAGAGGAAGAAGATAGCATAGACTTTTTTTATTTGTGTGAAGAACTAGAAGCCCTGGAAAGAAGGGTGATAGTGCAAAGCATGAAAATCCAACAAGATAAGTTGGAAATAGGTGGAGGAGAATACCAATCAGTAGAGGAGTAGCTGGAGGAAGCTAGATATGTACCAGCAGAAGAACTGGCATAAGTTGAGTTGTCATAGGAGGTGGTTGGACAAAATTCCAGTAAGGAGGCTACAGAATCTGAATCAGTAGGGAAGTGGAAACTCAAGGCCACATAAGAATAAAACAACATGGGATATTAGTTTGATATACCCATTGACAAGGGGGAAGTGCAGCAGGTCATTCTGCATGTCAGGAGCCAGCCAGTGGACAATATGGATAGAGAAATAGAAGAGATCCAAGAGTTGATGCTGAGATCGGCACAAGAAGTTGTCGGCAAGGGAAAGATGAGAAGAAGGAAGCATGTAAGAGTAGTAGTGAAGCAACAACAGTAACAAAAAAATAGAGGAGGATGAGGGAAATTCCAAAGAAGAGTTTGGGATCCAGTGGGATTTCAAAAGTAGAGCATAGGAGCTCATGAGTTTCCCAACAGTGGATTATGATGTAGGAGCATTGTTGCATCTCAGCAGTGCACCAACTATTTAGAACAT
Source organism: Picea glauca (assembly GCA_000966675.3). NCBI lineage: Eukaryota > Viridiplantae > Streptophyta > Pinopsida > Pinales > Pinaceae > Picea > Picea glauca. Next base: position 94,932 of record JZKD02S1936309.1, on the reverse strand, counting down.
CCACACACATTCAAGGAGGGGAGTGGTTCCGAAGATTTCAATTTTCCCTCAAATTTAAATTTTAAATGTAATTGAAGAAATTAAATGTTGTAAGGCCGGAAGAGCCAAATCGATGCCTTTGTACAGGATGTATATGTAATTCCCATTAATATTCTTGAGTTGTACAGATCTCGAGCATCACCTCAAATATGAATTATTAATGTTCATTCAATGTATTGAGCCTCAATAGATAGGAGTTTTAATTGTGATAGGATGTCACTAGTGTAGCTTGGAGGGAAAGCTCGATGGGCCCCTCTTGTATAAAGCATTGTAAATTTTTCCCAGTAGAGGTCGCTGAAGGTTGAAAGAAAATCATTGTAAGCCAAGGAGATGAGAGACTCGAGACTCAGTTATAGTCTGAGCCTACACCCATTGTAAACATGCATTCATGTTAATAAAAATAGTACCTTTTCCTTCCTGTGAGTATTCTATGTGTTTATGTATTCAATGAATGTTATCTATGTATGTGTTTATGAGTATATGTTGTAGATGTATGTGATAGTTTTTCATCTACAGGGTTAGGATAAAATATCTCTGTCTATGAGTTTTGTTAAATTGTTCTAGGTTCTTTAGGCTATGCAAGGGGTGCATGATAGATTATTGAAAACTCTGTGAGCCAACGCAAGGAGTGCGTACCTGAATTCTTCTTGGATTTTAGGAGAGAACGTCCCAGGAGGGAACACCAGAACATTTACAGGCTCAAGAGGATCATCAAGGTTGTTGGATACCTTGGAGGATATATTATGCAAAGAAGACATAGAGAGATAGGGTTATTGAATACCCTGGAGGAAACTCTGCGTAGGAGTAAGCGTAGCAAAGACTTATTGAAGACTCTATAGAGATCTTCCAGGAGGGAATTGAGCAGGTGTAAGTATGCATAGGTGAACTCTCTTTCGAGTTCTGAGAAGAGGAATGTGAGAGGAGGACACTCACAAAGTTGTTGAATACTCTGTAATCTCAGTAAGGAATGCTTAAGCATAAGTTTCCAAGAGGGTACATATATCCCTTAGAGGAACAAAATTGTCAAGGAAGTTGTGAAGAGTGAAGTGGATCTGGATCACTGGATCCATAAGAACACATGGTAGAGATCTTCATTTTTTAGAGGTATAGGACTCTGGAAGGATAAAGGTAATTCTGGGCAGAAAATACCCGAAAAGTATGGAGCTAAAGCAATCCTGGTCATCCATTGGGACATGACATGTGGCTTTAGATCAACACTTTGTTGATTCGCTAATCGAGAGGAACAAAGGTAGGAGGAATGAAACCTCCCAAAGGCCGAAGACCGATGTTAATTAGGTTCATTGGTTGTAGCGATGATACGTGGCAGAAGTCCACAGACTTAGGAGGAAAATTCACTTTGGAGGTTTGATACTCTGAAGGAAAGTGAAGCAAAGTGGGCGTTGACTGAAGGTCATCCGAGGGGAAATAAAGAACAATCTCGACTGTAGATTGGGGAAATCACATGGTGCTTGATCTAGAGATATGGGCATGGGGTACTTAGGAGAAAAGGAGTGTTAAGACGTTCGAAACTGCCGAAGGCCGGAATCTGAAGAAGATCATAGTTGTTGGTTATGGGAGAGACGTGGAGCGTAGATCTGGTCCTGAGTAAATTCTTTGATTCAGAGACCAGGAAAAATGGACTAAGCTTCTTGAAAAATCTCCTAAGTGCAAAGTCGCGAAGGGATCTGGTCTGTGGTCATAGACCATGGTCACATTAGAGAAGAGTATAACATGGAGGCTAGTACTCGCAATTTGATGTTGCGAAAAATGTCAGAGAGTAGGGTTGAGGGTAATTTGAACCTACAGGTAACATGAAAGGAGACATGTGTGTCATTTACTCAGGGTCTATTGAAGGCCCAAAGATCTAATTCGACTCAGTAATTGGAAAATCCTTGACCAGGAGGTCGAAGAACCCCTAGGAGGGGAGGGGGGCTGCATTGGGACGTCTATTTGGTGCAATTTTTTCCCTTTTTCAAATGAAGTAGACTAATATTATGAAAAGGGACATTTTTTGGCATTAAGTTGTGATTGCATATCATGCCCTTTCTTGCAGTATTGATCCTATTATTGGTTCTCTCTTTTGTGTTATAAGACATTTACCTCAACAATTTTTCACCCTAAACCAAGTAGAGCCTTGTTTATATCCTTCGTAGCTTGACACCATGTACCTAGGAGGAAACATTCCCCTGAGTGTCCTTCTCCCGCATGCACCTCCTTGCATTGAGAATATGCATGTTCCACTGCTGGAACTAGTTTTTTTTTACTTGTGACACTCGTTTCATCCTATGTATCATAGCATTCATTTGACTATGAAAAAACAAAAAAATATGGGCGGGAAGGGAGTATTATCTTCTAGTGGTAGCAGTTATGTCTCCTTTGAATAGAGAACAAAATTTGTTAGTCCACTTGTCATAATAATTTTGGGTTTATCATGACCTTAGGAAGTTGATATCGTTACAAAGAATTTATTCCTCTAACTGGTTACTCTTCCATTCCCTATGGAGATTTTGATTGATGCCTCCTACATCTGAAGGTTTCATCATTGAGTCTATGTTTCCAAATTCTTCCATATGTCTAATGCTCTTGTTCAAAGGATGTCTATCAACCTGTGTCGGCCATCCTCAGAACTCTTGACTTTGCATGTCAGCCATACCCTCATTCTGTCTCATAATCACATGAAGTTGTATTCCTATTGTGCACCCTGGTCCTACTATTCTCATTGGTAGGTAACCTTGAACCCAATAGTCGACATTTCATCATTGGTCATTGAATAGGTGGTTTCCCTTGTGTTCAAAGACAAGACATCTATTCACACATTGGGATTCATATGGTGTATTGGAGGTCATTATCCCTATTGGTGGTTTCCTCACATTTGACATCATGTTTCCTCATTGGATTCTATTCAAAGGGTATTTTCATGTACCTCTTTCACCTGGAACATGCGAAAGACACACAAGGTCATTTTTTCATGAACATGTTCTTCATTTGATTTCCTCCAAATCATCAAGATCCTACTTTGTACCTGGTGTTGAATGATGAGAGACACCTTAATGCTCTCCTTTCAATGGGTCTCATTCCATCAACTTCAACTCATCTATTCTGGCGATGAGACCTAGAGTCCTATGAGTACCTCGAGGCTTGCAATCATTAGTGGCATGTTCTCTCATCATCGACAGTTGGGAATACATAAATTTATCTTGATTGATGGATTCTTCAAGTGTTCGACCCCGAATCCTTTATTCACACTTGTAAGAATGTACTCGGTGCCTTGATACCTACTTTCATCATTGGTAGTTTGTCTCGTTTTTGTTAATGGTATACCTCAATGACCGGTAATCAAACAAAGTCTCATTGTGTTTGAACTAAACTCCTTTATTCACACGATATAGAATTGCACCTTTGGAGGATTTTGTAGAAGACTTGAAGACATCATTTTATAGTCACAACTTTCTTGAGTTGTTGCTACCTTTCATTGGACCAGTACCTGTGTGAATTCAATGATCATGGGAGATAGAATTGTACTCCATTGTATACATATATCTTCAGATTGATTTTGAGACTGGTTTAATTGGGCCTTGTTCATGACAATGACAACCTTTGGCATATAGACACCTTTGTGTTGCCTATTCATGGCCAAGCATAGTTGTTTGGTGTATTTTCACATGGATCTGCAGTGTAATTCAAATTGGTAGCCATGTATGCCAAGTCAGTACAGATTGTAATGAGAAACTAGTTCTTTCAGATGGGTCCCCATTACTCCACTTATGGGTCTTATAATGTATTTCAGCCATCGTAGATACTCCTCTGACCTCACACATTAGGGGGGATATATTATAGAAATATTTTCCTCACCTTATGCAATATTGCATAGAGAGCCTTTTTCCATTTCCCTATGCAAACTTGAAGTCCCTTTTTGCAGATTACAGAGCTAAAAACATGTTTTTTCCACATATACACGCCCTGCTTATATTACAACATGCGTATACGTAGGTTTCACCACTATAGCCTGTGTACATAAGGAATTGTGCCAAAAATTAAAAAATGGTGTCGAATTTCCATGTCACGCCATGAGATCTATGATCCTTGGCCTTCCATATACTGGAAACGTTCCGACTCGACCCTTCAGTTCCACTTGAAGGCTACAAATGGGCCAAATCCGAGCTATGGAAAAGAAGAGAAGAATTCAACTTTGAGAGAAAATTTACTCTAGAGAAATTATTCACTTCATATTGAGTTTTCATCCCTTTGTTCTTTTAAGTCTGAACACATTGTTCAACCCCCAAGCTCTTCCCTACATGATTAAGAACCTCATTGTCTCTCTTATATGAGCTTGCCTTTGGTGGAGGATTGAAGTGGTGGAGGACCAGCTAGAAGGAACTTAGTTTCTTTGTTCTGAACTGTGCCGACATGGAAGTTTGTAATTCATTCACTTCTATTGATTACATTTTAATAGAAATACTATTTTCTCATCCAATTAATATCTTGCGAATATTTGAATTGTTATTCCATGGGCGTATTTGTTATGAATATTGATGGATTATGATATTGAATGTCCTAACATTATATATTATCACCATATGCTTGTGTTTCTTGGTTGTTGAGGACTAGTTGTAGGTATATTGCTTTGGGTCAAGTGCTCAACGGTGGACTTCATCAAATGTCTGGACGAGTTAGGCTTTTTATATTGTCTTGCTAGCATATTTGTTTATATAGCATACTTGAGATTAGAGTTGATTTCTGCAGTGATTTTCATCTGTTATGGTTTACCCCTAGGCATAGATATATTTTCCTCGTAACAATGAACCACTATCTATGATCCAAGTATCCTCTTGAGGTGTCACAGATCCTGAGAGGGATGAAAACAATACATAATCTTCAATATCTTCTTTAGTTAACTTATTGCATGGCTCATCATCTTCAACTACATGGTCATGATGTCTTTTGTTTTTTCTCTTCTTGTATTCTTCCCTTTTGGTAGGACATTTATTAGCAATGTGTCCCATATTATCACAATGATAACATTCATAAGAGGATAAATATTTTCCCTTTCTTTGACCCTTATGATATTTCTAGAATCTCTTTTGAGGGTGAGATTCTTTATGA
>JZKD02S1936309.1:52160-72357 GCA_000966675.3 Picea glauca | reverse complement strand
ATAATAATACAACGATTCATCTTCATCTTTAAAGCAAAGAACAACAAAAACATTGCACTAGATAACTTGACAACATAATTAATTTCTCTTACTCATTACAACATCATTCATGAAATGAGATAGGAAATAGTTCTTCTCCATGTCCAATCACACATGTAGTTGATGAAAATAACTTTGTCTCTGGTCCAGAAGGACTTCTCTATTAATGGCAGCTCAGAAATAATTCTTAGCAAAACCAAAACATAACAGTTTCTTGCAACAACCATCGATCTGGTACTAGTTGGTCGACGTTATTATTTATAACATGAATTCAACTGAAAATAACAACTAAGTGCAGTTTAAAAAAACAAAATTCACGATGTGGCATCCTCTCCTAACAGTTTCTTTAACAGACAAATCAAGATATCGCTTGAAAGGGGTGACTTTTCTCATACTCTGAGCAACTGATAAACAGTTCCTCACAAGTTTGGGCCCATGGAAATTTGTGTTGTTCCATCAGAGTGGCATAATTTCCTCTGACCTCCACCGCATGCGCCCGGTACTTCACCAGACTGTTGTTTAGCTGTTATAGCACAATCTGAGCCTTCATCATATGTTCCATAAATCGTTGCAGTTGTCCCGACACTACGTCAGTCACCTTCGCTAGCTCTTCGGACCATAATGAATCCTGCTTGGTATGTGATTCGATTATGTCAGACAATTCAACAAAGTTTTCGGGGTTTCCAAACTCGAGGAGCTTGATATCCTTCATCACCTTGTTGATCCTTGGACCCAATTTCTCTCAAGTTTATCGATGAAGTCACATAACCAATTTTTCTTGATGGTTGGAGGGATCTTTCCTGCATTCGGAATCAAAATCGTTTAGAAATTTCTTACTAGGAAAAATATATGAAGAAAATGTAAGGAGGAAGAAACCAGACTGATGCATACCTGTAAAGCTCACTAAGCCTGATTGTTTGACACTTACGTGATCTCTGTGACCTTTTGAATTACCAGCTCCATCTCTATTAACACCACTATTTTTCTTCAGTTAGGGTGACTTACATCCGCATGCCATAGCATGGTATATTAGGTACAGAAAACCCGAGAGTTAAAGTCACGCCAATGGCCAGTTGGCCCTTGGGGTCGGGAAAACATGTCAAAGCCAAACATGTGCCAAAAATAAGAGTAAGTTCCCAAAATATCGTATGCCTTCATAAGGAAATTCGTTAAATGCTTCAGATCGAGGCAATTTGCTCAAACAAAAGTCACATCAACAAGCGCATCAACCATCATCAACTCATTATGGAGGCTAGGGAAATTAAAGGAATTTGAGATGCTCATACCACACATCCTCTGCAACTCCTATCGGTTGTGTCTCACATGTCCTAGATTATACCCATAGCACGGATGTGATGCAGTAATTATTTAAAACATCCCGTCGCAAGGCATTCAATGTTCCCTCGCACGTTTTGGCTTACTACCCTGCTTCGCTATAAATTCTAGATATTTTGTATGTGTTCCACACATCAACCAAGATTATGCACCATCTACGACTTGTCTTGTGAGCCCAATCTGATCAAATTTTGTTCTTTGAGCGTTTTTCAAGTCATTCGTACATAAGGTAGATACTCTATCCTACTATGTGGACTCCTCCAAACACAAGATGGGGCCTGCGAGGTAGTCTAAGCGCTAGTCTTGAGCCACAAAATGCTTGGGAGTCATTCTTATTTGCAGTGGGTGTCCTCGAGGCTTCAAAGGGAGGTTCCTACCTTCGCTTAGAAATGATGGTAGCACCTCAAGTGGAGTTCTAAGTGGAGGAAGCTACGTTGGAAGGGCACAAGTTGGAAGCCATGCCCTCTCAGTAGCAGACACCATGGAGAAGAGGAAGGCCCAAGAAAAATAAGGAAGTTCATCCCGACTGAGTCGTGTGCACAATCAGCTGTTGAGGAGTTCCTAATGTGTGCTATCTGGCTAGAGCCTGTCAGAACCACCCATAGAGGAAGTTGGAGACGAACGAGAAGGACAGAAGCCTTGAGTTATAACACTCGAAATCCTAATCAGCAACTGGAGCAGGAACAAATCGTCATAGCCAAACTTTATCAGAAGAATAGAGAATTACGGTAATTCTCTATTAAGAGAATAAAGAACCTTGAGGTGTCAGAACTGTAAGGTTGCGAAGGAAGTGAAACCTGGCTCAAGAGACAGCTTCGGGAATCAGAAGATACAATTGTGCAGTTGTGTGAAGCCAAAGGGTGTCGGAAGAAAGGAACATTAAAACACTACAAGGAGTGTTGAGCATCCCAGGAGAAAGTTTGGGTGTAGAAGAGACATATTTGGCCGACTCTGTTTTGTATTCTCAGACATGATGCATAATTTTGATAATTTTCCCTATTTGTTGTAAAACATTTCACGTTCTCATTTTAACCGGGTCGGTTGGCCAAAAGGTGTTGGTAGTGTTTACTGTATGTAACCTGAGCCCGACGAGAATCTTAATATATAAAACCTCGAAATTTTGTCGAAAGGATTCTAGTCATAAAAGTTGAATGCATCGTTTTCCCTTTTTGTGCATAAATCTATTGTTTTCTTTGTCTAAGCCTCTTGTAAATTAGCCTTGATTTTATAATTAGCATTGCTCTGAGTTGCTTTGCATTTTCATTGATATTTTTCTAAAAAAAAACTTCCGACGTTGATTGATGTTGATGTGGCGTCACTGACTCGGGGATCATGAAATAAAACCTTGATTCGTATTTTATGAGCATAATGAAATGAATACATATTATTAATAGGTTCTTAACACAGAATAACATAGATACAGTAAAACTAGTTTTATATTCAATAATGAAATAAGTTGAAACTATAAAATGCAGCGGAAACGAGCTTGCTGGAATGGTGGAGGTTGCTCTCATTCCCAAGAAAATGATTACAATGAGGCTCTAAAGGAATTTTTACCATAAGAAGGAATTCCAAAACTCTATACATCCAAAAACCTAACCCTAGGAGATGAAGCGCCAAAAGTCATGTGGGCCCCGTTTGGGTAAATTAGTACATCAACTTCCTGGGGTTTTAACTTTTGCATACGATCTCTGTTTTAGGCGTATGATATCCCGTTAGAAAAGTATCGTCGAGGAGATTCATTATTGGCACATTATAGGAGTAACTTACATATTTCAAACCTGGTTTCCCAGAAAACACCGTTTAGGGCCTCAAAATGGCTCCGGAAGTGAAAACTGTTAAAAATATTAAATTACCAAAATTGACAAAAAACTGTTTTGAGCTAGTTGGAAAAGGTGGGCGGTCACCGATATCCACCTGGATCAAACCTGGAACTCATATTGTGGGTAATAGTCAGACTCGAGACTTTTTTTAAGTCGAACACACTGAACTAAGCTTGACATTGCGACTACCGATGTCGGGTGAGTATCAGGGATCGGCCTTCGGAAATAAAACTGACACGTAGTTTCTTCGTGGGTTATTTTCCTTCAAATCTCCCGATATCAAAAAATTTTCGGAAGTTGGTGATCGACGATTATTATTTTAATTTCGTTCAACGCGTATTCTTTTAACCTTTCACCAATGCTGAAGGGATCGTTCGTTGAAAATCTCCCTGCAGACAGGTAGATTGCCTCAAAGAGCTAGACCCTACTCTAAGACAGAAAGTGCTTAACATGGACACTGACTTCCTTTCAAATCCATACAAACTATCACATGAGAAGGAAGGAGAACAATAGTACCTTTTTATCGATGTTTGTCCCTGCACGCTCCAAATCGAGCTCCGAACTCTCGCTCCTCGGTGAGTCCTGTAGACAAACAAAGTACGATCGCTTCCTACTCTATTGATGTTAGCTTGAAAACAGATCTATCTATCAATGATAGGTTCATGTGAGGTCAGACACAAACTAGAAAGAAATAGGCCAAGCATGTCATATTGATGAGAATAACGACAACAATACTTACAATCATAGATGCAAATGCGACAGCTTCATCAAGTCCCCTTTGTCTAACCCTTGCTCGAAATATCCACAACCTAGATGATAGAAACTTCATTGATCACTTCTCCTTTGAATGACTGTGTGTTCCCTATGATATCATAGGTTTGATTCTAGAAATTCTTCCCCCTTTTCACCATCATAGATCTTTCTTATATAGGTTAAGAGGAGCTTAACCTCTTGAGTTATCTTTAGAACAAGTTGAGGAACTTCCTCCTTAGATCAGGGATCTTCTGATGGAACCAAGAATTTGAATGCAAATGCCTTATAAACTTGAAGGATCCTCCCCTTATTCTCCTCAACGGGCCAACTACTACCTCATATTAGGAAGCGCTCCCTCAAAAGGGGCATCAGAGCACTATAATTCCCCCTAGGAAGCTTGAGGGGAGCGCTAGCGCTCCAAAGGTGGATAACGCTCCTTCAGAGGGGTAGGCAAGCGTTATAACGCTCTCTGAGGCCTTATAGGGGAGTTCCATTCCTCTTAAGGTTGATGTAGGGGAGTGTTCACCCTTAGAACCTTTGTTTAAGAGCTCTTCTCAGGTGATAAGAGTTCCTTGACTTCAGTTAACCAGTTCCCCTTCTCCAAATCAAGTGTATGAAATGTTTTAAGTGCCTCCTTAGTGTCGTCGTTATGGTAGTATGCTTGAACAAAATTTGTGACACTTGTGAACAATTTGCGACACTTGCGAAAGTTGTAAGGAAGATGCGACACTTTCAACAATTGAGAGGAACATGCGACACTTATCGAGTTGAGTAATTTTGACGTGTAACAGATTGCCCCCCAAAGTATGAAGTTAGAAGATGCAAACTGATAACGGAAATGCTTTGTATACGTTCAAGCAAGGGTATAGACTCGAAGAACCTGACAGAAGCTGCACACAAACATCCAACAAATATCATGACATCTTTCAAATCCCAAGGCAGACATACCTATGCTTGGGTGATCAAGACTTGCAAGATATGGCTGCCATAAAATACACTGCGGATCCATAATTGTATTGAAAAAAAGGTATAGCCACTGAAGATACAATGTGGATCTATACTCTGATGACTCGGACTGATTGTAGCCACGAAGAATACGCAGTAGATCTACGAGATGAAAAGACATAGCCACGACCAATACAAAGTGGATCTATGTAACATTATATGCGTCATTTGTCCAATAGAAACTCCTTCTCAACCTAGGAAAAGCATATATCAAAGTGGTCACTCAACCTAGGGTCTTATCACCAATCCCAATATGGTATGAATCTAACCATGTGAATAGATGTCCTGATGTTGAACATGGAAGAAACCACTTGATTACCGGCCAATGGTGTGAACCGTTAACAAGTGCGAGGGATATCACCATTAATGCCAATGATTCCCAAGGTACCCTAGTACATTCCAGCGAATGTGAATAGATGAACTGAGGTCGAACATCTGTGGAATCATTCGAACCTACTATCGAATGTGAGGAGGCCTGCCATTGAGGCATGCAGGTCCCAAAGTACTAATTGGTTTCTAAGTCTGATCCCCGGATAATGTGTTGAAGTCGACAGGAATAGACTCATTGAGGGAGGGCCTTGATGTATCCCCCATCAATGACATGAAAAGAATATAGATATGTGATTGGTAGACCAAAATAACATGGACTGACATGGGTTTTGAGGCAATATATTTGGGATGGCTAACTCTAGAGGCGGATACTTCCCTTGAACATTGAGGCACAACAGTGAAAACATGACATGGACCAAAACTATGCAGTGGGTATTGTGACTTGCGTCGGGTGACCCAAAGGAGTGAAAGGAACTCAAAGGATTGGATGAGTGCAGAGGTTTAGCGGATTAGGATGTATACAAATGACAAAGTGTCGTGTTCAAGAGAAACTCTAAGAAGTGTTGGATGATGTTCTCAAGAGACTGTTTGACTTTCTCCTTTCAATTTTTTCCCCCATCCAGATAGACGAGTACCTCTTTTTATTTAATGAGCTCGAGGAGGATAACACATGCTCTATATAACTCACCTTCGGTAAGTTCCTCTTCCTTTGTTTAACGAACTGGAAGAAATAAGGGATCGGTCCCATATGGGCCTGTCGATGTGTGTTTTAACGAGTCCAAAGACATAAAACTCGAAGGTTTTTTAGGATTATAGAGTTTGGAAAAACACTTAAAAGAGAACTATCTCAGTTCCTTTTTCGTACAATAGTCTAACGAGACCTAAAAAGGGGTAAACTATCACCCGAAAGACACCCTTTCTGACCTTTTAACGAGTGTGAAAGGAAACAAGGTCACTCGACAATATTTTCATATTTAGAGAGTCTGAAAAGGGTTTAAAGTAGACTCCAGGGGGGTTCCTTTTTCATGTGTTCGTGTATCGTACGGATCCAAAAAAGAGATAAAAGTTTACCCGGTTACGTTCTCATATTATCGAGCTTGAGAACGAACTAAGACTATACTCATAAGTGCGACAAGGTGAATAAACCATCAGGACTGCCAGGAAACCTGCGATGCCAAAACTACAAACCAGGGTTTAGTGAAGCCAACATATTGTTAGAGAAACCCATAAATGATCATACCTTATGAAAAATGAAAATTTATAAATAACAATACATTGAAAATTTCATTTACCATTTCATTTTGCACAAGGATTTTGGAGTAGTGGAGATGTCATTTGAAGTGGATCTTGTTTTTCTCGCTGCCGGAGCTACGGTTGACCGTTTTGCTTGTCGTTCAGACCAGGTAGATCTCCATCTCGTCTTCTTTAAATTACATGGTTTAGTATCCATTTTCATAGCATTATTTATTTTAAAATATGAAGCCCTAAGTTGCCCCAAATAGAACCAAATTGTCCTCTTTAAAAATCAACGGAAAAATGGGATTGTTTTGCAAAAAACGTTTGAGAAAAGGATGGCTAATATGCCAACGCCCCAATAGTCAATTAGATAGGTCGTTTTTTGGTAAAATAACCCATGAAAAATCTCCCCATATGCCCACGCAGCCACAAAGTCATTTTTTATTTTTTAAACGTCTTTATTGTTTGTTTGATGAATGTTAAATGGTTAAGAGAGGGTATGGTAGTTATAAAGAGTGTGCGGTCAATTTTAAATGATGTGGGCATCTTATTTCATGTTTTAAATTGCTTTTGAAAATTGTCAAAATTGCCAAAACGTGGAAATAATGAATTTCTTGAATTTTTGTTTTGTAGGTAACTTCGGCAACCATGATTGAGTGGAAAGAAAGCGAACATGAGATGGACGACTTAGCTGCCTTGCGAAGTCCCTGCACATGGGCCACGTTGTGAGCTTGTGGCTTGCTCAAATTCTTCAAGTTGCAAAAAATGAAGAAAGAGATTTTATTGCTCGACCATATGATCGGGATATGGGATGTTGCAGAGCAAGGATTCTGGATTGGCACACAACTTTTAACCATTGAGTTAGAAGATGTGTATTTTTTGACTGGCCTCTCGAAAAGAGGGGTCCCCATATATTTCTCCGGGCAGAGGGAGCTACCTAAACAAGTGTACGTGTATCTGGCACGCCACTGTATCCAAGGAGCAAGGCTGGTAGGGGGTAGAATCCCTATCAAGGACATTCGAGAGCTACCCCTCTGGTCTATACTGTTTTCCGTCACGAGCATGATGGGCAGTACTAGCGCGCATCTGGCATCGAGATCTCAGGTGGCTTACAGTGTTCAGTGTTTGGAACCAACACTGTTCAACTGGAGTGCAGGGTTCCTTCGAAATGTGAAGGAACAGATTTCACGGTGCAGGACAGGACAGAATCAGTTTGGTTATGGCTCATTTCTGGTCTCATTTTTTCTAAAGCGCATCCCCTAGATGCAGCCTCAGATAGCACTAGCGGTGCGACCAGTGGATGAACCAAGGATGGAGAGGTGGATTGGTCTGTTTCCGAGGCTGGTAGCGGAGTCAGAGTTCCATTTTACTGGCGATTTCTTTACCTGGCTGAGACGACAATATCTCTAGATAGAGGAATTACCGTATGATGAGGTAGATTTCTGTGGGAGTATGGATTTGATTTTACCCACGAGAGAAGACTGGGATGTGTTAGGTAAGAGATCGAGCCATACCTTGTCTAATTTTTTGTTTTTTAAGTTTTTTGATGTATTTATATTTTTTTGGGTATGTGGAAGAGTTTTAACAGATGTATTGTTTTCAACATGCAGACAAGGGAGCAGTGCGCCCGACCGATATATCGATACCAGGATGTCGTGAGGGCGTCCCAGTTGTAGCAGATCCGGTAGTACCAGTGATAGGTCTCCGAGAGGTTGAAAGAAACCTCCAAGGCCTTACGATGGACATTCCTCCTCTATGGAGGGGAGAAGTGCCTTTACATCTACAGAGGCAGGCTGTGGGAGTACCAGAGAATATCAATTCTCTGCTGAGGTGCGTAGTGTGCACGGTGATGTGTTACTCGCAACACAATGTAGCGCAGAGAGATTAGAGTCCCTCCAGTGATTATATTTTTGTATGACTTGTCAGGCGATGTTGTATGGGTGAAAAGACCCAATATTTTTCTCTTCTACATACTTTTTGATGTAATCCAAACATTTCAGTCACGCCATATATATATATACAGTTTCAATTTTTTTACAGTGCCAATGATTTGTACATGATGATGTCTATGATGTGTTTTAATTTACATGTAATGTATAGTTTTTTTTTCCTTAACTCTTATATGTGGGCAAGATACCGATCCATGATATAATTAGCTAATGAATCTGAAACACTATTAAGTTCTCTTGGAATGTGTCTATATTCAATTTAATGGAACATTCGTTCAAGGCGGCGAACTTGTAAGTGGAGATGTAGCAGGATAGGACTAAGGATAGCGTATATACAGTTGAGTTGATAGACCACGAGTTGGGAGTCTAAGTACACAATGATACGAGAGATACCTAGGGAGGAGACTTGGGTCAACAGTCCGATGACAGCATGATATTCTCCCATGTTGTTGGTTGCTGGTCCTAAGAAAATGCCTTCTGAACTCAACACCTCATCAAATTGGTAAATAACCCATGCTGCCGAAGCAATGTTCCGGGTATGTCGACTAGTGCCATCCATGAACCCAAAAAAGATAGGAAAGGAAGACATCATCTGCACATGAAAACACAAGCATAGTCATGAGTGGTAACAGTAAAGACTCGAGCACGTGAAAGAAATAGACACACCAAACTAAAAATACAATAATGTACAAAGTACAGATGCTAGGTGATCTAGGCATAGTACTTTTTAAGGTAAAGCCCGTTTCGGGGCTCTCCTAGGGAAATTCCATCATGATCAACTAATTAGTAGGCACCTCTATGTAAAACACACTTCACGATGTAAGGACCGTGACACAGAGGTTCTAAATTTCCTGTCCCCAATTTGTTGTGAGCTTGGTCATAAATGAGGACTAAGTCTCCTTCTGTGAAAGTCCGAGGGTGGACGGATTTGTCATACTAACTCTTAATTCGTTTCTGATGTGCCTCATTGGCGAGAGCAACATCGCGACGTGTTTCGTCCAATTTGTATAGATACAAGAATTGTTCTTCTTCAGCAAAAGTATGGGGTAGGAGTTCTACTTTTAGTTTGAGTGATGGAATCTCACACTCGATTGGTAGGACGACTTCAATGCCATATACCAATTGGTAAGGGGTGAATCCAGTTGAAGTTTTCACAGAGGTGTGATAAGCCCAGAGAGTGGAGAAAAGTTGTAAATGCCACGATGTTTTGTTTTCCCCTACCATGCGTTGGATCATGGTTTTTAGGACTTTGTTGATGGCTTCAACTTGCCTGTTGGCCTGTGGGTAGTAAGCGGATGAGTTTTCATGGCGAAAACCCAATTTGACATGTAACTCACTCATCATCTGGTTTTTGAAGTGTGCACCATGATCAGTGACAATGGCACGTGGTACACCAAAACGAGTTATGATATGGTTGAAAAGGAACAGATTTGAAGTGCGACCATCATTCAGGAAGGTAGGCATAGCCTCAGCCCATTTGGTGAAGTAGTCGATGGCGACGATGATGTAACTGTGCCCCCCGGCTGAGGTAGGCTTACACTGCATGAAATCGATGCCCCACTTGGCAAAGGGGTCGATGGCGATAATGGGGTGCAACGCAGTAGGGTCGGTGCATGCCTTCTTGTTAAAGAGTTGGCAGGGTGGGCATTTTTTGATGGCCTCAATGCAATCTTTGAAAATCGAGGGCCAAAAGTAGCTGGCACGTAGGATTTTTTGGGCTGTGGCCATCCCAGAGAGGCGACCGCGATAGGCACCAAGGTGAAAATCGTTCAAAATGCATTTAGCCTCCTCGTGAATCAGACATCGTTGAAGGATGGTGTCGATACCGTGGTGATACAAGGTGTCGTTGATGATGAGATAGTAACGAGAGTGGTGATGAATATGTCGACGCTCTTCGCGAGAAATGTTGGGCTGAAAACGTTGGGTTTGAAGGTAGAGGAGAATGTCTCCGTACCAAGGATCGGAGGTGCTGATGAGGAAGAGAGATTGATTGGGGAGAGAATATATAGGTTCAATGTTTTCATCGGCATGAGGGAGAGCACAAATAATCTCTTCAAACACCAGGGATTTTTTGGCTTTGGACTTCGTAAACTCAAGATCGAATTCTTGAAGAATAACGATCCATTTTGAATATTTTCTCCCAAGTACTTGACGTGTCAAGATGTGGTACATGGGGTTGGAGTCTACGATTACCGTGGTGGTGTGTAATAATATGTAGTGGCGGAATCTCTGGACAACGATGACAGCTGCTAGAGCCAGTTTCTCGACATGTGAATATCGGAGCTCGGGTCCAGATAGACTTTTGCTCAGGTAGTAAATCACATGTTCTTCGCCGTTGGGGTTCTCCTGGACTAACACCATCACAATAGTGGAAGAGGATGCAGCCAAGTAAAGGATATAGTACCTTGTATACTCCAGAGGGTGTAACAAGAAAGCGTGGGTCAAGGTGTTCTTGAGAGCATCGAATGACCATTGGGCAGTGTCATCCCAGATAAAAGGGGTGTTTTTCTATAGTAACCGCATAAATCCTTTAGTTATTTTGGCGTAGTTGCAGATGAAACGATAAAGGAAGTTTGCTTTGCCTTGCAAACTTTGGAGTTAGGTTAAGTTGGTGGGTGGGGGTAAGGCTAGAATGGCCTTAATATTTAAGGGGTCCACCCGGATCCCATCTTTGGAGACAATGAAACCGAGGAGTCGACCAGATTCGACAGCGAAAATGCACTTGTGTGGGTTCAAGCGAATACGATAGAACCGACATCAAAGAAAAATTGCCCGCAAGTGATCGATGTGATTGATCAGATGAATGGGCAGGTAAATTGTCGAGGTAAGGCTCTACAATATGCTTGATATCGTGGAAAGTGTATGACATGGCCTGCTGGAAAGTGGCACCAGCATTTTTTAGGCCAAATGGTAACTTTCGATAAGAAAAAGTTCCCCATGGGTAGATAAAGGTTGTCTTATGTTGATCAACAGGTAAGATTTCAATCTGGTTATACCCAGAAAATCCATCCATGAAAGAGAATATTATGCTCCCTGCACAATTATCGATGATTTGATCGATGCAGGGCGTAGGGTAGTTGTCTTTAGGACAAGCCTTGTTGAGATCTCGATAGTCGACACAAACACAGATGGTCCCTTGTTTTTTGGCAATCGGAAAAAGGTTGGAGACCCATTCGGTTAAAGGAATGGGGTAGATAAAGCCAGATTAGAGAATTTTTTCAACTTCTGCCTTTATAGTTGCGATTTTCTTGGGATGAACCGGGAGAAGATTTTGGCGAACAGGTTTCGCGTCAGGGTAGGTTTTGATTTTGTGTACGACGATGGAAGGTTCAATCCCTGACATTTCCTCGTAGCTCCATTCGAAGACATCACAAAATTCCTTGAACAAAGTGGTATAAGAGACCACTTCCTCGGGTGTGCAATTAGCACCGAGGTGAATGTTTTCCATGACACCTTCTTTGATCGAAATATCAATAACGATCGTAGTAGAGATGTTACCCATGTTCCCCTCAGAGAGAGTATCTTGTGTGAGGATCGGAGATTGCAGAGCATCGATAATATTGGGAGGGAAGACATAGAGTATGTCTTGATGAATTTCTTCCAAAGGCAGAAGAAAAGAGGATCGATGATGGTTGTCATCCCAAGGCAGATCGTCAATGCTAAGCATTTCCATAATAGATTCGTCAGAAAGAAAAATCCAGGAAATGTAACCAACGATGGACGATAGGGAATCTAACCATGAGGGCACCGAGTATGCATCCGATGTCAATAAATGTGGATTGTCCGAAGAGGGAGAGGCGGATTGAATAGCTACGTATGTGGCCTCGGCTGGGCTAAGTGGCATAGTGTCACTGAGCACATCGAATTCCAGGGGACTAGGTACAATCCAAGGGTCAGATGATTCCAAGGATTGATAAGGCATAGTCAAGATCATATTGACGGCGGAAATATGATGCGCGGTGGGTGGAAGTGGTGTAGGGAAAGTACCCATGAGGCTAGAATATTTCAGTAAGACAACACCAACACTTTCATGCGTAACTGGATGGTCTCCCAAAAAGGGAATGTTGTTGGTGGCAGGGATGCGAGCATCGGGTGTGAAGAAATCAAGCTGATCGATGGTGACAATTTTTCCTTGATGGGGGAATTGTACACATCGAAACACCGATGAGGCGACTGCAGTCATACCGTAGAACCAACTTATTTCGAGTAGTATGTTGTAATCAAGGGGAGCATCGACCACCTCGACATCACTGGTAACAATTTTGTCGCCCAACTAAATGGCTAAGGATTGTAATAATCCGTGAGGATGAAAACCTCGTCCATCGAAAGAGCGTAACATCATAGTGGATTTGTTAAGGGCATGCGATTTTAGGCCCTTCCAACAAGCTAAGGACATGACACAAGTAGAGACTCCCTCATCCAATATAGTTCGATGGATTTGTTGATTGTGAACAACAACATCGATTTGGAAAGCTAGTTGGTGGGAGAGTCATGGTTGATGATCATCTAGATTAAACGTGAGATTATTTGATGACTTGGGATCAAAATCGCCGATAGCAGCTAAGAGAGTTTTACATTGACTGGGACAGTGTTGTATAACTTCCAAGGCAGACATAGCGCACGGTGCTTGGGCCAAATCTTCTACAATGTTGTAGTTTTGGGTAGCTCGTGAATTAGGATTAAAGGTAGACTTACAGATGGTGCTCTTAGGAGGGTGTAAGATAGAGTCAAATGAAGGTTTCTCAATCTGAAGTGGCCCAGATGGAGTACTAACAAATGGAGGATTAACGGAAGAGGGTAACGGCTTCGATGCAGAACCATTAGTAGTCTTCAGTTTATCAGGTTTAACTGGCATGTCATACATCGTGGAGTGAGTGGTCAGGTTAACCCCATTGAACATGTAAATGTGGGCACTTGTCAAGGCCTCATCATGGGGTGGGTTGGAACTGCCCCTATCAGGGGGGGTTTGAGCAACCAAAGATTGCTGCTGTGGAAAAGGATGAGTAAGCACAACAGGTTGTGAATTTCCATTAAAGATCTTGGCCACTTCATTGCGATGTGGACAGTCTCGGGTGTAGTGATCGTCACCACAAATGAGACATGGGAATTTCGTTTTTCATTGTGGTTGTTTTCCAGTAGCAGGGGTTTGTGGTTGATTTTTTGGTTGTTCATTATTGTTTTTCTTTGGTTTGTTTCTCGCTTTCTTCTTGCCCCCGGGTTGTTGTGAAGTGGTCGATTGGACCCCATTCACATCAGAGACCTGAGTTTGAGGGGGGGTAGAAGAGGGTGAAGTCAGGCTGGGAGAAGATGTCGAAGTGGGCCACTGAATCGTTCCAGCCGACTGGGCAGTAGATTGGGTTTTGACGGAGCCAATAACTCCATTCGCATGGGAAGCAGACGATGGTTTGGATGGATCGTTAGTGGCACAGGTAGCATTCGGTATCAACTCATACAGTGTACCGGATTGTGAATAGACTAAGTCTAGGTACTGATCTTGGGTAATGGCTTCTTCCTCGGTGACTATGCCACCCATGGAAACATCACGAGCAATCTGGGGTAGCAATGATTTGGTGAACCATTCCGCTAACAATTGGCCAGGAATGACCGCTTTGATTAGCCTTCATCGTCGTCTCCATTCATGGATATGATCAAATATATGTATGGACGTTGTCTAACGAAGGGAGGTTAATAGTTCAGTACCCGTCTCGTATCGAATAGGTAGTTGGAAGTGCATGAGGAAAGACATGGTGAGAGAGTTGAAATTGTGAAAAGATGCACGTGGTAATTCAATATACCATTTCTCCACAGAACCCATAAGCGTTCGTTGGAAAATATGCAAGCGTATAGAATCATCCATGAGGGAGTTGGATGAACACCACAAATGGAAAGTCATCACGTGGTTGTTTGCGTCTTCTCCGAACTTTCCGTCGAATTTTGGGATATCAGAAGGAAGTTTAGCTGGAATAGCTGGCCAAACCGGAGAATGATAAATAGGATCATTCGTTAACCAAGACAAGTCTGGAAGTTCCAGGGTATCTAGAAAAGGTAGTTGTCGGTTAATCTGTGGGTAATGCTGGTGTGGCATGAGGACACCAGTGGGGCCAATCACTGGGTTATGTGGATAATTGTAACTAGTGGGCCCTCTTGTATGAGGTTGGTTTTGACCAAGGTACACAGGATTTGAGGTGTTTTGAGAAGCATGTGTGAGCGGAGGATAACCGAATGGATTTTGAGGGTTATAGGTTGGGTTTGGAATTTGTCCATAAGGAGGTTGTTACGGAGTCTGAGAATTGTGTCCTGCCGAGAACTGTGGATTTCCCTGGAAAGGGACATTCCATGGATTGGGTGCAGCGGACACATTTTGTCCGTATGGTTGGTGGTGGAATCTATATTGAGGCTTCCCCCCAGCATGAGGGTGCCCCTCGAATGGAATTTGTCCTCTGGTGGGAGGATGCCCCCCAACTTGAGGGAGAGTGCC
This sequence comes from Picea glauca, assembly GCA_000966675.3. NCBI lineage: Eukaryota > Viridiplantae > Streptophyta > Pinopsida > Pinales > Pinaceae > Picea > Picea glauca. Next base: position 57,409 of record JZKD02S1936309.1, on the reverse strand, counting down.
TGGAATTTGAGAACCAGACGTAAGTGACTGACCGGTGCCACCAAGCGGATTAGGACCACCAAGACTGGTCCCTCCGAGTTATTGGATAGGTATGGAACTTCCTGGCATAACTTGGGTAGTAGTGGTTTGGGTCGTAGTGGCAGTGGAAGTATTCAGTGCTCTAAACCCAAAAGGGAGTGTAGGTCTTGGTGTTATAGGTGTGCCAATCACAGCTTGGTTGACCACCGCATTACTGGCAGGAATAGTTGGAATGTGAGGGACCATTGTAGAATGGGCCATTTGGAGGGGAAGAGTAGACCTTGGGCCAACGGACGGTATGTTCGGACCAACGGGTGGTGTGGCCGTAAATGTGGTGGTACCAGTAAAATGGTTTAGGGGTATGGTGTAGGAGAAGGGTGCATCGACACCTTCCCCTATTCCATAAATATCCCGCACCATGCATGGTGGACTTCGAACAATGTCTGTGGTCCAAAAAGGGTCATCAGCTAAAGGGTTTTGATGAAACCCAGCGGGGATGTCAGAAAGATTGATGACGATAAATTGACCAGCGGAATTGAGTTGGAGGACACATCGTTCATATCCCTCTGGAATGAGAAAATCTTCTGGAGACTCTGAAACAATCCAAAAATTCTCCAAAGGAGTGGGAACTTCTTCCTAAGAAGTTGTAGTGTTTTGAACCTCGCTCTGTTGAGGAGATTCCTCCATAGAATGAGGGGGTAAAGGGGTGTTTCCTTCCATATTTTCTGGAGGAAGTCCCTGTAGCCTCCGCGAACAGCGTGGAGGTTCGATGTTGGTGAAAAAGAGTCGGCGAAAAAGATCTATGGCCAACTACTGAAAAGAAGCAACATGTGCTAATAAAATATAAGAATCGCAACCAAGCAAACAGGACCTTCTCTCGATGACCGTACTAGTTGGTGATGAAATCCAATGTCGTGTGATCAAGTCAAGAAGGGGCAAGGATAGGGTGGAACAGTTACAATGGCAACCTGCTTAACGGACTTACGCCTTGGTGCAAGCTTCCACGCAGTAATTGTGGATTTACCCTCCAAGGATCCCGAGTGAGTTTGACCAATGTCTGCTCCAGGTATAGTGAGACTTCCTATCACTGTCACCTTGTGTAAGACCCTAAATATTATGGCCACTAAGGTTACCAATTTGTAGTCAGCCCCTGGGCGGGAACAGTCGACAGTCCGATCCGAACGTACAGTTAAGGTATCAAGCCCGAAATCAACTAAAAGACTTCCACACAGTAATTGTGGATTTACCTTTAAGCGATCCCCATAATACGATCTGACCACCACAATTAGTTAAACCACAGAGGGTTAGTCCCCGTAGCTTACCCGAATGCGACCTCGTGCGTAACCCCTATGTTAGAGGGGGATCCCAGGCAGACTTATACGATGATTGGATTTGACTCTCGCTAACTCAGGATGCTAATGTTTGTTTTGGAAACTTTGGAGAGTTATGCTCACAGCCTAATCCAAAGTACTAAGCCTAATCTACTGTTGGTGGAGGATCCTAGAAAAGAAAAATTTCTAGATAATTTTTAATTAGCGTTTCTTTTAGAGTTGTTCTTTACTCAAATGGGGTGCATGGAAGTGAAACAAATGGAATTATAACTCAGTCCCAAAAATGCATCAAATATGATAAGCAGTCATTTCTTTTCGATGAACATCTATCTAAGGGAGAGAGAGAGTTCTTTTCACTATCAAGCACAAATAAGGAATGTCCTCAAACAAATTTTTCTCAATCAAATCCCGATGTGTTGCTAAAACTTTTGAGATACCTTCTAATATGCACAATCAATCATGAAGATTCCTTCTATCGTTTGCACATGAATAATGATTAATTCAAAATAATTCTTGTCTTGCTAATTATCTTTTTGGATGAATGAAAATCAGACCAACACAGGCAAGAATCATACAAACAATACACCTTCTCGTTGTAATAAAAAAAAGAAGCGAAAGAAAAGAAACAATCAAAGAAAAATCAAACTTCACAGCCAAAAGAAAAAGTTGAAGAACAATGATCTTAACTAAAACCCAAATGAAAAGATCTGTAGGCCTTTGATGATTTTCACCAGAGTTTTTTGTTCAGTCAAAAAGAGAGAAAGACAATGCATGGGTTTTAGACTCCAAATGGTAGAAAAAATCAGCAACAATAGTGAAGAAGGCTACAAAATCCAAACAGCAAGTTGTTTTCTCTTCAATAAAAAGACAGATGTCAAGGATGGAAAGAAGAAGGATTGACTCACAAGGTTACCCAGCAAGAGAGACACAGAGGAAAAACCCAGAAAAAGCAATTCTGGAGGGTTTATTGGCCAAAAAAGGGTTGGCGCTCTGTTTCCAAAGGCAAGGAGAATTATAACGCTCTGTGTAAGGCTATTAGGGAGCGTTGGCACTCTGTTAACATGGGGACAGGGGCACCAGGTTCAAAAACTCCAAAAAAAAGTCAAAAATTCAAAAATTGCAGTTCAATTTCGATAATTAGGCTGGGTGTGATCGGGTAGGGAGCCATCAATCTTATGAAACCAATCAAAAGAGGAGTGAACCAGGTATGAAATGATCGAGGGGTAAAACAAGGTCTATGAGGAGAAACCAAAATAAGAAGTTTCGATTTGAGGACTCCCGAGTGGAGTTGCCAGTTTCTGTTGTAGGAAAATCTCCCTGCGGACAGGTAGACTACCTCAAAGAGCTATACCCTACTCTAAGAGAGAAAGTGCTTATTGTGGATACTGACTTCCTTTCAAATCCATACAAACTAGCACATGAGAAGTAATGAGAGGAGTAGTACCTTTTTATCAATGTTTGTCCCTGCACGCTCCAAATCGAGCTCCGAACTCTCGCTCCTCGCTGAGTCCTGTAGACAAACAAAGTACGATCGCTTCCTACTCTATTGATGTTAGCTTGAAAATAGATCTATCTATCAATGATAGGTTCATGTGAGGTCAGACAAAAACTAGAAAGAAATAGGCCAAGCATGTCATATTGATGAGAATAACAACAACAGTACTTACAATCGTAGATGCGAATGCGACAACTTCGTCAAGTCCCCTTTGTCTAACCCTTGCTCGAAAGATCCACAACCTGAATGATAACAACTTCACTGATCACTTCTTCTTTGACTGACTGTGTGTTACCTATGAGATCATAGGTTTGATGCTAGCAATTCTTCCCCCTTTTCACCATCATAGAGATTGCTTATATAGGTTAAGAGGAGCTTAACCTCTTGAATTATCTTTAGAACAAGTTGAGGAACTTCCTCCTTAGATCAGGGATCTTCTAATGGAACCAAGAATTCGAATGCAACTTCCTTCTAAACTTGAAGGATCCTCTCCTTATTCTCCTCAATGGGCCAACTACTACCTCAGATTAGGAAGCACTCCCTCAAAAGGGGCATCAGAGCGCTGTAACGCCCCCTAGGAAGCTTGAGGGGAGCGCCAATGCTCCAAAGGTGGATAGCACTCCTTCATATGGGTAGGAAAGCGTTATAATGCTCCTTGAGGTCTTATACGGGAGCGCCAACACTCTTAAGGCTAATGTAGGGGAGCGCTCACCCTCAAAACCTTTGTTTAAGAGCTCTTCTCAGGTGATAAGAGTTCCTTGACTTGAGTTAACCAGTTCCCCTTCTCCAAATCAAGTGTATGAGATGTTTTAAGTGCCTCCTTAGTGTCATCGTTATGGCAGTATGCTTGAGCAACGTTTGCGACACTTGTGAACAACTTACGACACTTGCGAAAGTTGTAAGGAAGATGAGACACTTTCGACAATTGAGAGGAACATGCGACACTTATCCAATTGAGTAATTTTGACGTGTAACAGGCATTATCCTTGGTGAAGTTTGTTCGCAAAAGAAAACGTTCATTCACCGATGCCGATGAGGATCTGTGGTCGGCGGCTGCGGTGTTCTCAAGTGATTTTATTCCTCCTTTAATTCTTTCTGAAGCCAAGTCTGCGAGTGCATCAAGAAAAATTTTGGTTGTCGATTCTTCAGTTCTTTAAGTTATAGATTTTCGCATGTCCAAGCAAACTTAAAAAACTAAAATTGAAAATAAAATGATAAGCACAGGAAACATTTTCATACTGAGGTTGAATTTAGATAGTGAAAATATCAAGTGGTACCCAAAAAGTAAAAATTTGAGATAGGATTTTTAGGGTGTGTTGAGTGCTCAACAAATGGAGAATTACTGGCCAAAGGATAATCTTTGTTCCTCCTTCAGGGATCGACTGATGTAAAAATTTCGGTGGAGAACTTACTGGTTTTAAATCAGAACCTCTTTTACCCTTGCATTCAAAATTATCCAGTTGATTCTTTATGGGTCTGCCCATGGGGTTTTAACCTTTACTCCTCCTTCGTTTCCTGTAACCCTGACTCATGACCCTTTTACAAAAGTATATCAAAGCATTTACTGGCATGGGAGAGTATGGTGTCTGTTTATTTTGCAAAGTGATATGGTTTAAGTTGGATCCTTTGCTATCTTTTTCTTCAGGGTTCATGTAGTCCTTTCTAGTTTTCCTTCTTTCCTTCAAGGTATTACGAAACCAATAAGCAGACAGTTCTAACATTCCTCCGAAGTTGTTCATTTGCACAGGTTAGATAGAGGGCTCCTCAAAACAACCTCAAGTCTCTTAATTCTTCTTATGTTTTAAGTGAGCGATGAGTTAGGAAAAGGGTTTGCTATGTCACATGATTCAAATTAAACCATTGTCTCGCAGGACACAAACTTAAAAATCACAAAAGTACAGAAAACGTAAAGAAAACAACAAAACCATTTCGTAATCATGAAAACACTCATAGAAAACATAAAACACACACACACACACACACACACACACACACACACACATATATATATATTTATTGGAAATATTTTTATATGGCTTGGCCATTTACTGGGAGGGCATTAGGTTCCCCCCTTAGATTCTGCAATCAAGAAGTGCCTGCACCAATATTCTCAACCACCTGGAAAGGTCCAAGCCATAGATTTTGAAACTTATAATGTTTCCCTTTTGGCTCATTTGCTCTATCCCATTTCAGGACTAAGTCTCTTATTTCAAAATTCTTCTCTTTAGCCTTATGCCTATCAAACCATCTTTTCACTATCTGTTGGTGGGCTATGAATTTTGATTTAGCCTTTTGTTACAGGTATGAACTAACTGAGAGGGGGGGGGGTGAATCAGTTAGTGTAGATTATTAATAATTTCTCTTCTTTTCTAACTTTGAATCATTAATCTTAGTGGCAGTGAGTC
>JZKD02S1936309.1:26049-52110 GCA_000966675.3 Picea glauca | reverse complement strand
AAGACCCAATATTTTTCTCTTCTACATACTTTTTGATGTAATCCAAACATTTCAGTCACGCCATATATATATATATATATATATATATATATATATATATATATATATATATATACAGTTTCGAGTTTTTTACAGTGCTATTGATTTGTACATGTTGATGTGTGTGATGTGTTTTAATTTACATGTAATGTACAAATTTTTTTTCCTTAACTCTTATATGTGGGCAAGATACTGATCCATGATATAATTAGCTAACGAATCCGAAACACTATTAAGTTCTCTTGGAATGTGCTTATATTCAATGTAATCGAACATTCGTTCAAGGCGGCAAACTTGTAAGTGGAGATGTAGCAGGATAGGACTAAGGATAGCGTATATACGGTTGAGTTGATAGACCATGAGTTGGGAGTCTAAGTACACAATGATATGAGAGATACCTAGGGAGGAGGCTTGGGTCAACAGTCCGATGAAAGCATGATATTCTGCCATGTTGTTGGTTGCTGGTCCTAAGAAAATGCCTCCTGAACTCAACAACTCATCAAATTGGTAAATAACCCATGTTGCCGAAGCAATGTTCCGGGTATGTCAACTAGCACCATCCGTGAACCCAAAAAAGATAGGAAAGGAAGACGTCATCTGCACATGAAAACACAAGCATAGTCATGAGTGGCAATAGTAAAGACTTGAGCACGTGAAAGAAATAAACACACCAAACTAAAAATACAATAATGTACAAAGTACAGATGCTAGGTGATCTAGGCATAGTAATTTTTAAGGTAAAGCCCGTTTCGGGGCTCTCCTAGGGAAATTCCATCATGATCAACTAATTAGTAGGCACCTCTATGTAAAACATGCTTCACGATCTTAGGACCATGCCACAGAGGTTCTAACTTTCCTGTCCCCAATTTGTTGTGAGCTTGGTCATAAATGAGGACTAAGTCTCCTTCTGTGAAAGTCCGAGGGTGGACGGATTTGTCATACTGACTCTTAATTCGTTTATGATGTGCCTCATTGGCGAGAGCAGCATCGCGACGTGTTTCGTCCAATTTGGATAGATACAAGAATTGTTCTTCTTCAGCAGAAGTATGGGGTAGGAGTTCTACTTTCAGTTTGAGTGATGGAATCTCACACTCGATTGGTAGGACAACTTCAATGCCATATACCAACTGGAAAGGGGTGAATCCAGTTGAAGTTTTCACAGAGGTGCGATAAGCCCAGAGAGCGGAGAAAAGTTGTAAATGCCACGATGTTTTGTTTTCCCCTACCATGCGTTGGATCATGGTTTTTAGGACTTTGTTGATGGCCTCAACTTGTCTGTTGGCCTGTGGGTAGTAAGGGGATGAGTTTTCATGGATAAAACCCAATTTGACATGTAACTCGCTCATCATCTGGTTTTTGAAGTGTGCACCATGATCAGTGACAATGGCACGTGGTACACCAAAACGAGTTATGATATGGTTGAAAAGGAATAGATATGTAGTGCGACCATCGTTCAGGAAGGTAGGCATAGCCTCAGCCCATTCAGTGAAGTAGTCGACGACGACGATGATGTAACTATGACCCCCGGCTGAGGTAGGCTTACATTGCATGAAATCGATGCCCCACTTGGCAAAGGGGCCGATGGCGATAATGGGGTGCAGTGCAGTAGGGTCGGTGTGTGCCTTCTTGTTAAAGAGTTGGCAGGGTGGACATTTTTTGAAGGCCTCAATGCAATCTTTGAAAATCGAGGGCCAAAAGTAGCCGACACGTAGGATTTTTTGGACTGTGGCCATCCCAGAGAGGCGACCGCCATAAGCACCAAGGTGAAAATCGTTCAAAACGCGTTCAACCTCCTCGTGAATCAGACATCATTGAAGGATGGTGTCGATACCATGGTGATATAAGGTGTTGCCGATGATGAGATAGTGACAAGAGTGGTGACGAATACGTCGACGCTCTTCACGAGAAATGTTTGGGCTGAAAACGTTGGGTTTGAAGGTAGAGGAGAATGTCTCCGTACCAAGGATCGGAGGTGATGATGAGGAAGAGAGATTGATCGGGGAGAGAATATCTAGGTTCAATGTTTTCATCGGAACAAGGGAGAGCACAGATAAGCTCTTCAAACACCATGGATTTTTTGGCTTTGGCCTTCATAAACTCAAGATCGAATTCTTGAAGAATAACGATCCATTTTGAATATTTACCCCCAAGTACTTGACGTGTCAAGACGTGGTACATGGGGTTGGAGTCTACGATTATTGTGGTAGTGCGTAATAAGATGTAGTGGCAGAATATTTGGACAACGATGACAGCTGCTAGAACCAGTTTCTCGACATGTGAATATCGGAGCTCGGGTCCAGATAGACTTTTGCTCAGGTAGTAAATCACATGTTCTTCACCATTGGGGTTCTCCTGGACTAACACCATCGCAATAGTGGAAGCAGAGGCGGCCAAGTAAAGGATATAGTCCCTTGTATACTCCAGAGGGTGTAACAAGGGAGCATGGGTCAAGGTGTGCTTGAGAGCATCGAATGACCATTGGGCAGTGTCATCCCAGATAAAAGGGGTGTTTTTCTACAGTAACCGCATAAATCCTTTAGTTATTTTGGCATAGTTGCAGATGAAATGGTGAAGGAAGTTTGCTTTGCCTTGCAAACTTTGGAGTTGGGTTAAGTTGGTGGGTGGGGGTAAGGCTAGAATGGCCTTAATCTTTAAGGGGTCCACCCGGATCCCATCTTTGGAGACAATGAAACCAAGGAGTCGACCAGATTCGACAACGAAAATGCACTTATGTGGGTTCAAGCGAATACAATAGAACCAACATCAAAGAAAAATTGCCCGCAAGTGATCGATGTGATCAGATCGATCAGATGAATGGGCAGGTAAATTGTCGAGGTAAGGCTCCGCAATATGCTTGATATCATGGAAAGCGTACGACATGGCCTACTGGAAAGTGGCACCAGCATTTTTTAGGCCAAATGGTAACTTTCGATAAGAAAAATTTCCCCATGGGTAGATAAAGGCTGTCTTATGTTGATCAACAGGTAAGATTTCAATCTAGTTATACCCAGAAAAGCCATCCATGAAAGAGAAGATTATGCTCCCTGCGCAATTATCGATGATTTGATCGATGAAGAGAGTAGGGTAGTTGTCTTTAGGACAAGCCTTGTTGAGATCTCGATAGTTGAAACAAACACAGATGGTCCCTTGTTTTTTGGCAATCGAAAAAAGGTTGGAGACCCATTCGGTTAAAGGGATGGGGTAGATAAAGCCAGATTTGAGAAGTTTTTCAACTTCTGCCTTTATAGCTGCAATTTTCTTCGGATGAACTGGGCGAAGCTTTTGGCGAACATGTTTCACGTCAGGGTAGGTTTTGATTTCATGTACGACGATGGAAGGGTTGATCCCTGGAATTTCCTCATAGCTCCATTCGAAGACATCGCTAAATTACTTGAACAAAGTGGTATAAGAGACCACTTCCTTGGGTGTGCAATTAGCACTGAGGTGAATGTTTTCCATGACAACTTCTTTGATCAAAATATCAATAATGATCGTAGTAGAGATGTTACCCATGTTCCCCTCAGAGAGAGTATCTTGTGTGAGGATCGGAGATTACAGAGCATCGGTAATATCGGGAGGGAAGATAGAGAGTATGTCTTTATGAATTTCTTCCAAAGGCAGAAGAAAAGAGGATCAATGATGGTTATCATCCCAAGGTAGATCGTCAATGCTAATCATTTCCATAATAGATTCGTCAGAAGGAAAAATATGGGAAATGTAACCAACGACGGACGATAGGGAATCTAACCATGAGGGCACCGAGTATGCATCCGATGTCAATAAATGTGGATTGTCTAAAGAGGGAGAGGCAGATTGAATAGCTATGTATGCGGCCTCGACTGGGCTAAGTGGCATAGTGTCACTGAGCACATCGAATTCCAGGGGACTAGGTACAATCCAAGGGTCAGATGATTCCAAGGATTGATAAGGCATAGTCAAGATCATATTGACAACGAAAATATGATGCGCGGTGGGTGGAAGTGGTGTAGGGAAAGTACCCATGAGGCTAGAATATTTCAGTAAGACAACACCAACACTTTCATACGTAACTGGATGGTCTCCCAAGAAGGGAATGTTGTTGGTGGTAGGGATGCGAGCATCGGGTGTGAAGAAATCAAGATGATCGATGGTGACAATTTTGCCTTGATGGGGGAATTGTAGACATCGAAACACCGACGAGGCGACTGTAGTCATAGCGTAGAACCAACTTCTTCCAAGTAGTAGGTTGTAATCAAGGGGAGCATCGACCACCTCAACATCAACAGTGACGATTTTTCCGCCCAACTCAATGGCTAAGGATTGTAATAATCCGTGAGGATGAAAACCTCGTCCATCGAAAGAGCATAACATCGTAGTGGATTTGTTAAGGGAAGGTAATTTTAGGCCCTTCCAACAAGCTAAGGACATGACACAAGTAGAGGCTCCCTCATCCAAGATAGTTCTATGGATTTGTTGATTGTGAACAACAACATCGATTTGGAAAGATAGCTTGTGGGAGAGTCATGGTTGATGATCCTCTAGATTAAATGTGAGATTATTTGATGACTCAGGATCAAAAGCACCGATAGCAGCTAAGAGCGTTTTACGTTGACTGGGACAGTGTTGTAGAACTTCCAAGGTGGACATAGCACACGGTGCTTGAGCCAAATCTTCTACAATGTTGTAGTTTTGGGCAGCCTGTGAATTAGGATTAAAGGTAGACTTCTGAATGGTTCTCTTAGGAGGGTGTAAGATAGAGTCAAATGAAGGTTTCTCAATCTGAAGTGGCCTAGATGGAGTACTAATAGATGGAGGATTAATGGAAGAGGGTAACGACTTCGATGTAGAACCATTAGTAGTCTTTAGTTTATCAGGTTTAACTGGCATGTCATACATCGTGGAGCAAGTGGTCAGGTTAACCCCATTGAACATGTAAATGTGGGCACTTGTCGAGGCCTCATCATGGGGTGGGTTGGAACTGCCCCTAGCAGTGGGGGTTTGAGCAACCTAAGATTGCTGCTGTGGAAAAGGCTGAGTAAGCACAATAGGTTGTGAATTTCCATTAAAGAGCTTGGCCATTTCATCGCGATGTGGATAGTCTCAGGTGTAGTGATCGTCACCACAAATGAGACATGGGAATTTCGTTTTTTGTTGTGGTTGTATTCCAGCGGCAGGGGTTTGTGGTTGATTTTTTGGTTGTTCATTATTGTTTTTCTTTGTTTTGTTTCTCGCTTTCTTCTTGCCCCCGGGTTGTTTTGAAGTGGTAAATTGGACCGCATTCACATCAGAGACCTGAGTTTGAGGGGGGGTAGAAGAGGGTGAAGTCAGGCTAGGAGAAGCTATCAAAGTGGGCCACTGAATCATTCCAGCCGACTGGGTAGTAGATTGGGTTTTGACGGAGCCAATAACTCCATCCGCATGGGAAGCATATGATGGTTTGGATGGATCGTTAGTGGCACAGGTAGCATTCGGTATCAACCTATACAGAGTACCAGATTGTGAATAGACTAAGTCTAAGTACTGATCTCGGGTAATGGCTTCTTCCTCGGTGACTACGCCACCCATGGAAACATCACGAGCAATCTGGGGTAGCAATGATTTGGTGAACCATTCCGCTAACAATTGGTCAGGAATGACCGCTTTGATTAGCCTTCATCGTCGTCTCCATTCATGGATATGATCAGAGATATGTATGGATGTTGTCTGATGAAGGGAGGTTAATAGTTCAGTACCCGTCTCGTATCGAATAGGTAGTTGGAAGTGCATGAGGAAAGACATGGCGAGAGAGTTGAAATTGTGAAAAGATGCACGTGGTAATTCAATATACCATTTTGCCGCAGAACCCATAAGTGTTCGTTGGAAAAGACGCAAGCGTATAGAATCGTCCATGAGGGATTTGGATGAACACCACAAATGGAAAGTCATCACGTGGTTGTTTGGGTCTTCTCCAGACTTTCCGTCGAATTTTGGGATATCAGAAGGAAGTTTAGCTGGAATAGCTGGCCAAACCGGAGAATGATAAATAGGATCATTCGTTAACCGAGACAAGTCTGGAAGTTCCAGGGTAGCTAGAAAAGGTAGTTGTCGGTTAATATGTGGGTAATGCCGGTGTGGCATGAGGACACCAGTGGGGCCAATCACTGGGTTTGTGGATAATTGTAACTAGTGGGCCCTCTTGTATGAGGTTGGTTTTGACCAAGGTACACAGGATTTGAGGTGTTTTGAGAAGCATGTGTGAGCGGAGGATAACCAGATGGGTTTTGAGGGTTATAGGTTGGGTTTGGAATTTGTCCATAAGGAGGTTGTTACGGAGTCTGAGAATTGTGTCCTGCCGAGAACTGTGGATTTCCCAGGAAAGGGACGTTCCACGGATTGGGTGCAGCGGACACATTTTGTCCGTATGGTTGGTGGTGGACTCCAGATTGAGGCTTCCCCCCAGCATGAGGGTGCCCCCCGAATGGAATTTGTCCTCCTGTGGGAGGATTCCCCCCAGCTTGAGGGAGATTTCCTGGAATTTGAGAACCAGACGTAAATGACTGACCGGTGCGACCGAGCGGATTAGGACCACCAAGACCGGTCCCTCCGAGTTGTTGGATAGGTATGGAACTTCTCGGCATAACTTGGGTAGTAGTGGTTTGGGTCATAGTGGCAGTGGAAGTATTCAGTGCTCTAAACCCAAAAGGGAGTGTAGGTCTTGGTGTTATAGGTGTGCCAATCGCAGCTTGGTTGACCACCGCATTACTGGTAGGAATAGTCGGAATGTGAGGGACCATTGTAGAATGGTCCGTTTGGAGGGGAAGAGTAGACCTTGGGCAAATGGACGGTATGTTCGGACCAATGGGTGGTGTGGCCGTAAAAGTGGTGGTACCAGTAAAATGGTTTAGGGGTACGGTGTAGGAGAAGCGTGCATCGACACCTTCCCCTGTTCCATAAAGATCCCGCACCATGCGCGGTGGACTTCGAACAATGTCTGTGGTCCAAAAAGGGTCATAAGCTAAAGGGTTTTGATGAGACCCGTCGGGGATGTCAGAAATATTGATGACGACAAATTGACCAGCGGAATTGAGTTGGAGGACACGTCGTTCATATCCCTCCGGAATGAGAAAAGCTTCCGGAGACTCTGAAACAATCCGAAAATTCTCCAAAGGAGTGGGAACTTCTTCCTAGGAAGTTGTAGTGTTTTGAACCTCGCTCTGTTGAGGATATTCCTCCGTAAAATGAGGGGGTAAAGGGGTGTTTCCTTCCATATTTTCTGGAGGAAGTCCCTATAGCCTCCGCGAACAGTGTGGAGGTTCGATGTTGGCGAAAAAGAGTCGGTGAAAAAGATCTATGGCCAACTACCGAAAAGAAATAGCATGCGCTAATAGAATATAAGAATCGCAACCAAGCAAACAGGGCCTTCTCTCGATGACCGTACTAGTTGGTGATGAAATCCAACATTGCATGATCAAGTCAAGAAGGGGCGGGGATAGGGTGGAACAGTTACAATGGCGACCTGCTTAACGGACTTACGCCTTGGTGCAAGCTTCCACGCAGTAATTGTAGATTTACCGTCCAAGGAGCCCGAGTGAGTTTGACCAATGTCTGCTCTAGGTATAGTGAGACTTCCTATCACTGTCACCTTGTGTAAGACCCTAAAGATTATGGCCACTAAGGTTACCAATTTGTAGTCATCCCCTGGGAGAGAACAGTCGACAGTCCGATCCGAACGTACGTGCAGGGTATCAAGCCCGAAATCAACTAAAAGACTTCCACGCAGTAATTGTGGATTTACCTTTAAGCGATCCCCATAATATGATCTGACCATCACAATTAGTTAAACCACAGAGGGTTAGTCCCCGTAGCTTACCCGAATTCGACCTCGTGCGTAACCCCTTTGTTAGAGGGGGATCCCAGGAAGACTTATACAATGATTGGATTTGACTCTCCCTAACTCAGGATGCTAATGTTTGTTTTGGAAACTTTGGAGAATTATTCTCATAGCCTAATCCAAAGTACTAAGCCTAATATACTGTTGGTGGAGGATCCTAGAAAAGAAATATTTCTAGATAATTTTTAATTAGCGTTTCTTTTAGAGTTGTTCTTTACTCAAAAGGGGTGCATGGAAGTGAAACAAATGGAATTATAACTCAGTCCCAAAAATGCATCAAAGATGATAAGCAGTCATTTTTTTTCGATGAACATCTATCTAAGGGAGAGAGAGAGTTATTTTCACTATCAAGCACAAATAAGGAATGTCCTCAAACAAATTTTTCTCAATCAAATCCCGATGTTTTGCTAAAAATTTTGAGATACCTTCTAATATGCACAATCAATCATGAAGATGCCTTCTATCGTTTGCACATGAATAATGATTAATTCAAAATAATGCTCATCTTGCTAATTATCTTTTTGGATGAATGAAAATCAGACCAACACATGCAAGAATCATACAAACAATACACCTTCTCGTTGTAATAAAAAAAAGAAGCGAAAGAAAAGAAACAATAAAAGAAAAATCAAACTTCACAGCCAAAATAAAAAGTTGAAGAATGATGATCTTAACTAAAACCCAAATGAAAAGATCTGTAGGCCTTTGATGATTTTCACCAGAGTTTTTCGTTCAGTCAAAAAGAGAGAAAGACAATGCATGGGTTTTAGACTCCAAATGGTAGAAAAACTCATAAACAATAGTGAAGAAGGCTACAAAATCCAAACAGGAAGATGTTTTCTCTTCAATAAAAGGAAATATGTCAAGGATGGAAAGAAGAAGGATTGACTCACAAGGTTACCCAGCAAGAGAGACACAGAGGAAAAACCCAGAAAAAGCAATTCTGGAGGGTTTATTGGCCAAAAAAGGGATGGCACTCTGTTGCCAAAGGAAAGGAGCATTATAATGCTTTGTGTAAGGCTATTAGGGAGCGTTGGCGCTCTGTTAACATGGGGACAGGGGAACCAAGTTCAAAAACTCCCCCAAAATGTCAAAAATTCAAAAATTGCTGTTCAATTTCGACAATTAGGCTGGGTGTGATGGGGTAGGGAACCAATCAGTTTATGAAACCAATCAAAAGAGGAGTGAACTAGGTATGAAATGATCAAGGGGTAAAATAAGGTCTATGAGGAGAAATCAAAATAAGAATTTTCGATTTGAGGACTCCCTAGTGGAGTCACCAGTTTCTGTTGTAGGAAAATCTCCCTGCGGACAGGTAGACTGCCTCAAAGAGCTAGACCCTACTCTAAGAGAGAAAGTGCTTAATGTGGACACTGACTTCCTTTAAAATCCATACAAACTAGCACATGATAAGGAAGGAGAACAATAGTACCTTTTTATCGATGTTTGTCCCTGCACGCTCCAAATCGATCTCCGAACTCTCGCTCCTCGCTGAGTCCTGTAGACAAACAAAGTACGATCGCTTCCTACTCTATTGATGTTAGCTTGAAAACAGATCTATCTATCAATGATAGGTTCATGTGAGGTCAGACACAAACTAGAAAGAAACAGACCAAGCATGTCATATTGATGATAATAACGACAACAGTACTTACAATCGTAGATGCGAATGCGACAACTTCGTCAAGTCCCCTTTGTCTAACCCTTGCTTGAAAGATCCATAACCTGAATGATAGCAACTTCATTGATCACTTCTCCTTTGACTGACTGTGTGTTCCCTATGAGATTATAGGTTTGATGCTAGCAATTCTTCCCCCTTTTCACCATCATAGAGATTGCTTATATAGGTTAAGAGGAGCTTAACCTCTTGAATTATCTTTAGAACAAGTTGAGGAACTTCCTCCTTAGATCAGGGATCTTCTAATGGAACCAAGAATTTGAATGCAACTACCTTCTAAACTTGAAGGATCCTCTCCTTATTCTCCTCAACGGGCCAACTACTGCCTCAAATTAGGAAGCGCTCCCTCAAAAGGGGAATCAGAGTACTGTAACGCCCCCTAGGAAGCTTGAGGGGAGCGCCAGCGCTCCAAAGGTGGATAACACTCCTTCAGAGGGGTAGGCAAGAGTTATAACACTCCCTGAGGCCTTATAGGGGAGCACCAACACTCTTGAGGCTGATGTAGGGGAGCGCTCACCCTCAGAACCTTTGTTTAAGAGCTCTTCTCAGGTGATAAGAGTTCCTTGACTTGAGTTAACTAGTTCCCCTTCTCCAAATCAAGTGTATGAGATGTTTTAAGTGCCTCCTTAGTGTCATCGTTATGGCAGTATGCTTGAACAATGTTTGCGACACTTGTGAACAACTTGCGACACTTGCGAAAGTTGTAAGGAAGATGCGACACTTTCGACAATTGAGAGGAACATGCGACACTTATCTAGTTGAGTAATTTTGACGTGTAAAAGGCGTTATCCTTGGTGAAGTTTGTTCGCAAAATAAAACATTCATTCACTGATGCCGATGAAGATCTGTGGTCGACGGCTGCGGTGTTCTCAAGTGATTTTATTCCTCCTTTAATTCTTTCTGAAGCCAAGTCTACGAGTGCATCAGGAAAAGTTTTGGTTGTCGATTCTTCAGTTCTTTAAGTTATAGATTTCCGCATGTCCAAGAAAACTTAAAAAACTAAAATTGAAAATAAAATGATAAGCACAAGAAACATTTTCATACTGAGGTTGAATTTAGACAGTGAAAATATCAAGTGGTATCCAAAAAGTAAAAATTTGAGATAGGATTTTTAGGGTGTGTTGAGTGCTCAACAAATGGCGAATTACTGGGCGAAAGCATAATCTTTGTTCCTCCTTCAGGGATCGGCTAATGTAAAAACATTGGTGGAGAACTTACTAGTTTTAAATCAGAACCTCTTTTACCCTTGCATTCAAAATTATCTAGTTGATTCTTTATGGGTCTGCCCATGGGGTTTTAACCTTTACTCCTCCTTCATTTCCTGTAACCCTGACTCATGCCCCTTTTACAAAAGTATATCAAAGCATTTACTGGCATGGGAGAGTATGGTGTCTGTTTATTTTGCAAAGTGATATGGTTTAAGTTGGATCCTTTGCTATCTTTTTCTTTAGGGTTCATGTAGTCCTTTCCAGTTTTCCTTCTTTCCTTCAAGGTATTACCAAACCAATAAGCAGATATTTCTAACATTCCTCTGAAGTTGTTCATTTGTGCAGGTTAGATAGAGGGCTCCTCAAAACAACCTCAAGTCTCTTAATTATTCTTATGTTTTAAGTGAGCGATGAGTTAGGAAAAGGGTTTGCTATGTCACATGATTCAAATTAAACCATTGTCTCGCGGGACACAAACTTAAAAATCACAAAAGTATAGAAAATGAAAAGAAAACAACAAAACCATTTCGTAATCATGAAAACACTCATAGAAAACATAAAACACACACACACACACACACACACACATATATTTATTGGAAATATTGTTATATGGCTTGGCCATTTAGTGGGAGGGCATTAGGTTCCCCCCTTAGATTCTGCAATCGAGAAGTGCCTGCACCAATATTCTCAACCACCTAGAAAGGTCCAAGCCATAGATTCTGAAACTTATAATGTTTCCCTTTTGGCTCATTTGCTCTGTCCCATTTCAGGACTAAGTCTCTTATTTCAAAATTCTTCTCTTTAGCCTTATGCCTATCAAACCATCTTTTCACTATCTGTTGGTGGGATATGAATTTTGATTTAGCCTTTTCCCTTTCTTCTTCTAGCTTGAGAAGAGTGTCAATTCTTTGTTGTATGACTGATGAAGGCTCCCCTATGGAATCTTGGGCTAGTTGAAGAGATGAGAGGTAAAGCCCATTCGAGAGAATAACTTCATGTCTGTATACCAAAAAGTATGGGGAATTACCTATATCCTCTTTGGGTGTGACCCTATCGGCACATAGAATGTTATGGAGTAGATTATGCCAATTCCTATAGTTTTCTGCAACCTTTTTCTTTAATATTCTCACTAGGTTCTTATTAGTTGATTTTGCCACCCCATTTCCCCGTGGATAATAATTTGCAGAGTACCTAATTATGATTCCTTTGTCCATAGAAAACTCTGTCAATCGGGTGGAAGAAAAATAATCTTCATTATAAAAAACCAGGACAGAGGGGACACCCAAACTTGTGATTAGTTGTTTCTCTATAAATTGGATCACCACATTCTCATTTACATGAGTCAGAGGGATGACCTCTGCCCATTTCGTGAAGTAATCGAAGGCAGTAAGAATGTACTTATGTTGTTTTGAATATCTTGGCGTAATTTTGCCTATGATATCTAACCCCCATTGCTTAAAAGACCTATAAACAATAACATGTTGAAGTGGGACTGCTTCTTTCTTTTCTCTCCCGATGCTCATTTGAAAAACTTTACAGTTTCTAGCATATGTGTGAGCATCTTTGAAAAAAGTGGGCCAGTAATAACCAACTCGCAATATTTTATGAGAGGTAGTGTCTCCTACGGAATTTCCACCAACAGGGCCATCATGGAGTTCCTTCATAACTTATTTTGCATATTCATGTCCAATACATCTTAATAGTACCCTATCATAGTTAACCCAGAAGAGTATAGAATTTGTGAGGTGATATTGTGCAGATTTTAACCTGAGGGAACTTCTTTCCCTAGGGTTGAGATTTTCTAGGAAATTCCCATGGTGTAATATATAAGTTAGCTTCCCATACCAAGACTCTTATCTTGGGGAATTGTATTAAACTTAGCCACACCATAATGCCATTTCATTCTCCCATCCAAATATTCATCTAATTGGTCCTGGGCTTCGGCTGCAAGTTTGCATAATCCTTAACCTTTAACCAGTTTGGCATGTTTTCTATATAGATAAAATTCTTGAACTACTTCCATTCAATTCCCTCTTCTTTCCCCCATCTCCTGTTGAGTAAATAGGGATTGGACCGCAGGGTGAGGAATGATTACTTTGGTGTGGTTCTTGAGGATGTAAGACCTGAAGTGTTTTACCTCTTTGTAAACTGCATAAGCCTATTTATCTATGGAAGGGTAATTTAGTTCGGCTCCTTGGAGGTTAGTACTCATGAACGACACTGCGGCCTCATTGTTATTATCATCCTTCTGAGTCAATACCGCAACTTACGATTGGTCATAGGCAAAAGCATAGATGAGGAAATCTCTATTGAAATCGAGACTTCGCAACATAGGGGCTTGTGATATAGCAGTTTTGTTGTTGCTAAAAGAGTCTTTTCTCTCATCATCCCACTAAAATTAGGCATATTTCATAATCATCTTTTGCAAAGGTTTGATATTTTCCGTGAAATTGGGAGTGAATTTCCTCACAAAATTGATTTGCCCGAAAAAGGATTGCATGGATTTCTTGTTATGAGGCAACAAGAGTTGAGATATGCCCTTAATCCTTTCTGGGTATATATGAATGCCTGCTTGAGATATGATATTACCTAAAAACTTACCCTCCTCGACACCAAAGACAATTTTCTTAGGATTTAAAGATATATCGTATTTCCTACACATTTCGAAAATCTGAGTTAAGTGTTGGATGTGTTCTTCTCTATTATTTGAATACATAGTTATGTCGTCCAGATAAACTACCACACACTTGTTGACTAGCCCCAAAAATGCTACATTAATGGCCGTTTGGAAGGTCTCTCCTGCGTTAATTAACCCAAAAGGCATGCATTTATAAGCGAAGGTTCCCCACTTGGTTCAGAAAGTAGTCTTCAAACGATCTTCCTGTGAAACCAGAACTTGGTTGTAACCTAAGAAACCGTCCAGTAGAGAGAAAATCTCTGAACCAGGAGTTGCTCCATTGGTGGGACTGGGTAATTTTCCTTTTCCGAAGCTCTGTTGAGGTTCCTAAAATCTACGCATAAGTGGATTTCTCAAGTCTTTTTCCTCACCCGAACCAGATTTTCTACCCACGTGAAATGCCTAACCTGGAAGATGATTTTGGCATCCAAAAGTTTCTTTAATTATTGATACATGAGAGGTTCCAGGGATGGGTGTTACTTTCAGAGCTTCTTTTGGTAGGGTTTCACTTCGGGTTTTAACGGGATCGCGTACGCGGGTATCATAAGTTTTGAGATCTTGATAGGACCATGTGAAGACATATTGATATTGTCTGAACAGTCTGAGATAAGCCTTCCTTTCCTCCTTAGATATGGTCATACCGAGGTTTATATTTTTGGGATTTTCTAGGGTTCTGAGGTTTATAGTTTCATGTAGGGAAAAATAACTACTAGTCTTTTCATTTTTAGGCCCCTTGAATCATTCTTTCAGGTCAAAAATATTTTCCAAATTAGTTATTCCTTTTGGGATTGTATGAGACTTTGATTTGTCAATGGGTTGACCTGTCCGAGGATCAGTCCTTGTTGATTTCTCTTGGAATACTTCATCGTCAATAGCCAAGTCTTTGAAATTATCTTGGTTAGTCAAAAACATTATGATCTGTTCATCCCCTTCAAAGACTTTCCAATTAGAAATATTGTTGGGCACTGATGGTTTGTAGAGTAGTTCCACAGTGAACCGGGAGGCTTCATAATATTCCAGTGGTGATATCCTTGAGGTGGCGGTAGCTAGAGAATCAAAAAGAATGTTTTTTTTTCTCAGGATGGCTATGATAATGAAATCTTGAAAATGCTCCATTAACCTATGCACTTCCTATTGATAATTCTTTAGGTGTGGGGAATTGCAATGTATAGTATTCCTTACTTGTATAATGATAATTTCAGAGTCTCTGGAAACCTTCAATTGTTTGGCATTCAAGTCTATGGATTTCTTCAATCCTTGCACTAGAGCTTCATACTCTACGATGTTGTTTGTGCATTCAATTTCTAGCCTACAAGATAGGAAACGACGTTTGCCTTTAGGATCAATGAGGATGCACCCTGCTCCTACCCTTCTTGCGATTTAGATCCATTGAAATATAGGATCCAACATTGAGGGAAAGATGTGTCGGATTCCTACTCCCTATTACTTTCTTCTTTCCGTACTGCTCGCTCCGGGATTTCTAACACAGGTTCTTGGCAGAAGAGGGTTTCTTCTATCGATATTGGTGATTTCTCTTGAAACACCATTTCAGAGTTATGGATGAGAGGGATATCAGAAAATAGAGGGGAGAAGTTCCCAAAGTAGGAGTCGCAGGAATAATTACCTAGCACAGTGAACTCTGTCGATGACGGTTCATTCAAGGCTTCTAGGTCAGTGACGGTATGTTTCATATACCTTTCCCCATCGATTCTAATCATTCTTTTGTATCCCTTCAGTGGTAGCCAAAGGCATGCCTAGTCTGTACTAAAGTATCCGTTTAACTTCTTGGACCAATCTCAACTTAGTAACAACCCATAGGCCTCTAGGATATCTACTACAATGATGTCAATCACTTGCACGAACTTGAGATGTGTCGCTATTCTGATTATTACATCTTTGAGATTCCCCATGACCTTAACTTGGGTTCTGTCTAGCTGTATTACATGTTTATCTCTCTTGAGAGGAATGACATTTACTTTTTTTCAAACAGACAAGGGCATAATGTTGGAAGATTCTCCTAAATCGACCAAACAATTATGGAGGTTCCTGTTGAAGACTTCAAACGTTAAGAGGAACAGTGGAACAAAAGGTTTTTCCTTCATATCCGCCAAGCATGTGTTTACAATTGGTTTAATCACCAGATCTGCAGGAGATAGATTTCTTTCCTAACCATTGATAGTCGTAGGGTTTTCTACTGAGTTTAAAGCTTGTAGAAGAAAGTCCTTCTGCTGAGGGATCCTGCATATGTCCATTACTGATATATTATCCTTTGACTTCTTCAAATCTTCAACTATGTTGTAATCCAGTTTGGGTGATTCTCGGGTATGGATGCTTATAGGTTTTTTACTTGGAGAAAAAGGTGGTTTCGGGTGGTTGGGAGTTGTCTTACTCTTCAAAGTTTGGGTGGTAGTGATAGATTTTGAGACAGGTGGACCTTTACTTCGTTTTTGCGCAACCAAGATTTATGTGGGTTATTCTTGAGATTCAAACTGGTCGTCAGAAGGCATGATTAGGTTGGGGTCCCATATCAACATGGTTGTATCTTCTGGTGGATCAATATCTTCCTAATTGGAAACATTCATAACTGAACTGGTTGGTTGTTTGGTTAGGGAGACTTCGTCTAGAAATCGATTGGCCATCAAATTCATGGCATGCACCCATTGAGGGTAGTCTCTTTCAGAGTGGTTTTTCTGGTGATAAGTATAGAAAGAATCAGACACTACATTTCCCAGATCAATATTTAAGTTAGCTGGGGGAGGTTCAATTGTTTGAAAGATGGATTTATTTTAAAGAAAGGCTTATAAGGCCTTTGGCCCTAGTTTCCTTCCCCTGCGTTTCTCTTCATGTCTATGATCTTGTTCAATAACTTCTTGACCATGCATTGTAGGTCTTCTATGTCTCCATTACCCTTGTCGAGAATCTGTTATGATTGCTTTCTTGGTGGGCTAGTCAAAATGAGTCCTCTCTTGGAAGGAGGTTGAACTTATTTCTTAACTAAAGATACTTGGCCTTCCTTACAACATTTCATCTAGAATTCTACCATTTTGGCTTCTTCAAAATTCTCATCTAGGGTTCGTTTGGTAGCCCTTTTCACAAACATGTAAATAGAGGCTGGGAGTGCATTAGCATATACTTCGATTTGTAGCTCCTGAGTAGGTTTGGCTTTAGGATAGAACTTTTTTAACATGGTTGTGAATCATTGATTGAAATATTTGACCCTTTCTTTCAAACTCATGGTGGTGGTGAAAAACTCAGTCATCAGAGATTCCATAGTAGTTTCTTCGGAAAATTTACATAGAAAATCTTTCTGGAACTTTGTCCAGCTAGTTATAGATCCTATCGGCAGATTAAAATACCACGTGGATGATGAATTTTCAAATGTATAGGGGAAAATTCTGCATACTACGTCTTCATGTTGGACATTCATAATTTTGATCACTAGTATGAACTTCTTGTTATGATCTTAAGGAAATCCTAAAGTCTCAAGGTCAAATTTAGGAAGTAGCTTCTCTGGGTGTCGGGGAAGATTATGGATTCGTCCTGGGATGGGAAAAGCATCTCCAGCCAACCAAGGTTGATTGTTCTGGGGTGGGTCTCCCCTTTCTTCATCATGGGTGTTGTTTTCTTCCATATCCTTGGACTTTGAGTTAAACTCCTCTTCTTTCGAAAAATCATCTGGCTTAGAGACATCGTCGGCTAGCGTTTCATGGATCAGATTAAGAGGATGTTTGATTTCGGTGATCACAAAATCTATTAAGTCTTCTACCGTGTGCACGAAAACCTCATCGGGAGTATTGACTACCGATATGCTTGTTTGTTTTCTTCGAGGGAGTATCAGAGCTAAGGGTAACACACCGATCTGTCAGATGTATGCTCTTGTGATTCTTCTAAACCGATTTAATTCCTTGTGAGGAAGAGCATAGGGTATATCAGGGAACAATTTTTATTCCTTGGGCTGAGGTGATTTACTCATTTCAGGAGTACTCAACATGTGTGGCATATCTTGGGAATGACTAGCCAAGCATGTGGGTTGTTATGAATCTATAGCCTATTTGAAATACTATGTAAAATATATATTCAACCATTCATTCTCAGGCCCTCCTTCTAGTGCCAATTATGTTGATGGGTCCTAGATCCCTTGATTCAATAGTAGGAACCAAACCTGCCACCAAGGCCCAATTAGACTCTACAATGTTTAATAGTGGAATGGTTCTCTAGATCTTGCGATCCAACCAAATTATCAATGGGCTTTACTTTTCTTGTGAAGGATCTTCCTTATGTTTAGACTATATCTTTTGTATTTTCTCTTGGGTGGGACCTATATGAGATGTAATTCAGTATAAACCAACTTGGTAACAAACATGAATAATTTTTTACTACTGGGGAAGAGGCTGAGCTATGTATAACCCATTGCTCGAGCATGCAGATGACAATTTTATACCACATGCCTAGTACTAATACATTAACCATGTGATCATCCAATTACTATATGAGATACTAATTATCAGAAAGAAAACAAATATGCGATAAGATAATGGCAGAAAAAATAATTCATCTACCATAATCATTCATCACAATAACACAACGATTCATCTTCATCTTTAAAGAAAATAAAAACAAAAACATTGCACCTGATAACTTGAAAACAAAATTAATTGCTCTTACTCATTACAAAATCATTCATGAAACAAGATAGGAAATAATTCTTCCCCAATTCCAATCACACATGCAGACGATGAAAATAACTTTTTCTCTGGTCTAGAAGGATTTCTTTATTAATGGTAGCTCATAAATAATTCTTAACAAAACCAAAATAGAATAGTTTCTTGCAACAACCATCGACCTGGTACTAGTTGGTCGATGCTTTTATTTATAAAATAATGGCTAATTGCAATTTGACAAAACAAAATTCATCATGTGGCGTCCTCTTCTAACATTTTCTTTAACAGTCAACTCAAGATATCACTTGAAAGGGGTGAATTTTCTCATACTCTGACCAACTGATAAACATTTCCTCGCAAGTTTGGGCGCATGCAAATCTATGTTGTTCCATCATAGGTGCATAAATTCCTCTGACCTCCACCGCATGCACCTGATACTTCACCACACTAGTGTTAAACTGTTGTAGCACAGTCAGAGCCTTCATCATATGTTCCATAAATCGTTGCACTTGTATCGGCGGTGCATCGGTCACCTTCACTAGCTCTTCGACCCATAATGAATCCTGCTTGGTATGCGATTCGACTATGTCACACAAGTCGACTAAGTTATCGGGGTTGTCGAAATCGGGGAGATTGATATCCTTCATCACCTTGTTGATCCTCTGACCCAATTTCTCTCAAGTTTCTTGGTGAAGTCACGGAGCCAATTTTTCTCGATGGTCGGAGGGATCTTTCTTGAAATCGAAATTAAAATCATTTAGAAATTTCTTACCAGGCAAAATATATGAAGAAAATGTAAGCGGGAAGAAACGCGACTGATGCATACATGTAAATCTAAGTAAGATTGATTGTTTGATACTTATGTGATCTCTACGACCTTTCAAATTACCAGCTCCATCTCTGTTAGCACTGCCACTTTTCTTCAGTTAGGGTGAGTTACATTCGCACACCATAGCATGGTATATTAGGTATGGAAAACCCGAGAGTTAAAGTCACACTAGTGGTTGGTTGGCCCTTGGGGTAGAGAAAAGATGTCAGAGATGAAAATGTGCCGAAAGTATGAGTAAATTACCAAACGATTGGATACCGTCATAAGGAAAGTCGTTAAATGCTTCAGATCGAGGCATGTTTCTCAAACATATGTTGCATCAACAAGCACACCATCGATCATCAGCTCATTATGGAGGCTAGGAAAATTAAAGGAGTTTGAGATGATCATACCACACATCCTCTACAACTCCTATCGGCTACATCTCACACGTCCCAGATTATAACCGTAGTGCGTATGTGACGTAGTAATTCTTTAAAAAATCCCATCGCAAGGCATTTAGTGTTCCTTGGCACGTTTTGGCTTACTACCCTACTTCGCTTTAAATTCTAGATATTTTGTATGTGTTCCACGCATCAGTTGAGCTTATGCACCATTGGTGACTTGTCTTGTGAGCCCAATCCGATCAAATTTTATGCTTTGAGCCTTTGTTAAGTCATTCACGCATAAGGTAGATACTCTATCATACTATGGGGACTCCTCCAAATGTAAGATGGGACTTGCGAGGCAGCCAAAGCACTAGGCTTGAGCCACAAAACACTTGGGACTCATTCTTATTTGCAGCGGGTGTCCCCAAGGCTTCAAAAGGAGGTTCCTACCTTCACTCGGAAACGATGGTAGCACCTCAAGAGGAGGTCAATGTGGAGGAATTTATGTCAGAAGGGTACAAGTTGGAAGCCATGTCCTCTCAACAATAGACATCGTGGAGAGGAAGGCCTAGGAAAAGTAAGGAAGTAGGAGGGGAAGGTCACATTCCAACTGATTCGTGTGCACAATCATCCACTGAGGAGTTCCTAATGCATGCTATTTGGATAGAGACTATCGAAACCACTAGTTGAGGAAGTAGGAGTCAGATGAGAAGGACAAAAGCCTCAGTTTCTAATGCTTGAAATCCTAATGAGCAGCTGGAGCAAGCACAAGTCGCCATAGCCGAACTTTATTAGGATAATAAAGAATTATGGTGACATTTGGCAGCAAAGAACCTTGAGGTGTCAGCAACGAAAGTTCATGAAGGAAGTGAAACTTGGCTTAAGAGGCGGCTTCGAGAAGCATAAGATACGATTGTGTAGTTGTGCGTAGCACAAAGGGTGTTGGAAGAAAAGAAAAATAAAACACTACACGGAGCGCCGAGCACCTCGAGAGAAAGTCCGTGCATAGAAGAGACATGATTGGCGGACTCTTTTTTGTATTCTCATATGTGATGCATAATTTTGATAATTTTCCCTGTTTGTTGTAAAAAATTTCACGTTCTCAATGTAACCGGGTCAGTTGGCCAAAAGGTGATTGTAGTGTTTACTGTATGTAACCTGAGCCCGACCGGAATCTTAATATATAAAACCTCGAAACATTTCCGAAAGGATTCTAGTCATAGCAGTTGAATGCATCGTTTTCCCTTTTTGTGCGTAAATATATTGTGTTCTTTGTCTAATCCTCTTATAAATTAGCCTTGTTTTTTTAATTAGCGTTTCTCTGAGTTGCTTTGCATTTTCGTTGATATTTTTCTTAAAAAAAACTTTCGACATCGATTGATGCTGACGTGGCGTCACTGACTCGGGGATCATCAAATAAAACCTGGAACTCATCTCGTGGGTAATGGTTAGAATCTGGACTTTGTTTATGTTGAAAGCATTAAACTAAGCTTGACATTATGATTGTTGATGTCGGGTGAGTATCGGGGATCGTTCTTCAGAAATAAAATTGACGTGTAGTTTCCTTGTGGGTTATCGTCCTTCGAATCTCCCGATACCGAAAATGTTTCGAAATTCGGCGATTGGTGATTATTATTTCATTTTAGTTCAACGCTTATTATTTTAACCTTTCGTCAATGCTGAAGGGATCGAGCGTCAGCGATATCCTTGGTGAAGTTTGTTCGCAAAAGAAAACGTATGTTCATTGATGTCGATGAGGATCGATGGTCGACAACTGTGGTGTTCTCGAGTGATTTTCTTCGTCCTTTAATTATTTCCGATGTCGAGTCTGCGAGAACGTCGGGAAAAGTTTTGGTTGTCTATTCTTCAGTTCTTTAAGTCATAAATTTTTGCATGTCTAGGAAAAATTAAAAATCTAAAATGGAAAACAAAATTATAAGAACATGCAACATTTTCATACCGAGGTTTAATTTAGACAGTGCAAAGATCAAGTGGTACCCAAAAAGTAAAAAAATGAGATAGGATTTATAGGGTGTGTTGAGTGCTCAACAAATGGTGACTTACTAGGCGAAATAAAAATATTTGTTCCTCCTTCAGGGCTTGGCTGATGTAAAAAATCTGGTGGAGAACTTACTGGTTTTAAATTAGAACCTCTTTTACCCTTTCATTCAAAATTATTCGATTGATTCTTTCCAGGTCTACTCATGGGTTTTTAGCCTTTATTCCTCCTTTGTTTCTTGTAACCCTGACTCATGCCCCTTTTACAAAAGTCTAGAAAATCATTTACTAACATGGAGGCTTTAGTTATCTTTACACACTCGCTTTATTGTTGCTCTGTTTCCAGCAAGCGCCCATAGCCCCAATAGAGTCACCCCGACATCACAGACCTTTCTTCACTACCAGCGAGAATCCATATCCCTGATGGAGATATATGAATACCCCCTCCTACTGTTCACTCTTTTGATAATGACAATTTTATCTCGGCATAATGCTCTGAGCGAGTGGGAGAGGATGGTGTCTATTTATTTTTCAAAGTGAGATGGTTTAACCTGGAATCTTTGCTAGCTTTGTCTTTGGGGTTCATGTAGTCCTTTCCAGTTTTCCTTCTTTCCCTCAAGGTCCTACCAAACCACTAATCATACACTTATGACATTCCTCTGAAGTTGTTCATTTGCGTAGGTTAGATAGAGTGATCATCAAAGAAACCACAAGTCTCTTAATGCTTCTTATGTTGTAAGTGAGCGATGAGTTAGGAAAAGGGTTTTCTATGTCGCATGATTCAAAGTCAACCATTGTCTCGCGGGACACAAACTTCAAAAGCACAAAATTCTAGAAAACGAAAAGAAAACAACAAAACCATTTCGCAATCATGAAATCACTCATACAAAACATAAAACACATTTTAATTTTAATTTTTGTTTATTTTTATTGGAAATATTGTTTTAGGGCTTAGCCATTTACTGGGAGGGAATTAGGTTCCCCCATCAGATTTTACAATCGATAAGTGTCTGCCCCAATCTTCTCATCCCCCTAGAAAGGTCCAATCCATAGATTGTGAAACTTATAATGTTTCCCTTTTGGCTCGTTTCCTCTGTCCCATTTCAGGACTAATTCTCTTATTTCAAAATTATTCTCTTTAGCCTTATGCTTATCAGACCATATTTTCACTATCTGTTGGTGGGATATGAATTTTGATTTAGCCTTTTCCCTTTCTTCTTCTACCATGAGAAAAGTGTCAATTCTTTGTTGTATGACCGATGCATGCTCCCCTCTGGAATCTTGGGCTAGTTGAAGAGATGGGAGGTAAAGCTCGTTTAGGAGAATAGCTTCATGTCTGTATACCAGAAAGTATGGGTAATTCACTATATCTTCTTTGGGTGTGACCCTATCGGCCTATAGAGCGTTATGGAGTATATTATGTCAATTCCTTTGGTTGTATTCAACCATCTTATTTAACATTCTCACTAGGTTCTTGTTAGTTGATTCTGCCACCCCATTTCCCCATGGATAATAATTTGCAGAGTACCTAATTATGATTCCTTTGTCTAGAGAAAACTTTGTCAATTGGGTGGAAGAAAAATAAGCTTCATTATCAAAAAACATGATAGAGGGGACACCAAACCTTGTGATTAGTTGTTTCTCTATAAATTTGATCACCACCTTCTCATTTACACGAGTCAGAGGCATGGCCTCTACTCATTTTGCGATGTAATCGGTGGCAAGAAGAATGTACTTGTGTTGTTTTGAAGAGCATGTCATAATTTCTCCTATGATATTTAACCAGGGGTGATTTTAAGAACCCCCCCTAAATTTATATGTATAATAAATGGGTGAATCCCCATGATACATTGGAAAAATTAAAGGCTATTTTATCAATAATATAAAATGTATATATAATTTTTTGGTGAATCTTTTAGTCAATTATATAATCTTGTAAAATATTGGTGAATCTTTCACTGAATTATAAAATATTGTAAAATATTGGTGAATATTTCATTGAATTATAAAATCTTGTAAAATATTGGTGAATCTTTCACTAAATTATAAAACCTTGTAAAGTCTTAGGGGATCTTGCCTTAATGAGAATTTAGTTTTGTTTTATTTTTACATACATAACTATGTGATGCACCACCCACTCACCTCCATGAACCCTAATTTCAAAAATGGCATCCCCATACCCACAACCACAAACTCTAGCTTCTTAACAAAAACCAAATTCAACAACCCAACAAATGCAAAGAAATACCAATGCCATTCTTGATTGATTAACCCAACATTTTCAAAAAAATTCAAATTGAGCATGGTAAGAAACGCTGACACTTTCTGAACCTTCACAATTGGGCCTTAAAAGTTTTCTTGGAAATATGTGTCACTTAGATTCAGTCATACTCTAGCAATCCTAAAACCAAACATAATCTAATCTGATCTACTCCTAACCTAACATACAAAAGTTCTAATATATAAATACTAAACTTAGATAGCCCACTCTTAATGAAAAGTACCTAATGGCAACAGATATATGTGATAATACCTATTCAGGCCATCAAATGTTTCATGCATGCCTAAATATGCTATACCAAGCTAACAAAATTTTGTTGCACTCAAGATTAATTACAAAAAGCATACTTCCTTGAAATTTAGACTATAGTAAGCAGGTTCCTACAAAGCATAGACCTATAAGAACACCAACTCTTTTACATAAATGCAAGGATAAAAAACACAAATGCACTTGTTCTTACAAACACATTCGCATTTCAAACATTTACCTTACAAGAAAGTGCAAAGTTCAAATCTATTCACATTTGCACCTCTAACAATAAATACTCACTTAGAGGAGGACAAAATCAGGTTAGAGTGGATTGCAAAAACCAAATTCAACAACCCAACAAATGCAAATAAATTTTGATGCCATTCTGGATTGAGTTAAACCCAACATTTTCAACAAAATTGAAACTCAGCAGTGTTAAAAAATATGTCACCTTCCTCCGTGCCTTCACACTTGAGCCTTGGGACTTGCCCCTGTATCATATTGTCATGTTCTTCTTCTGTGCTCTGTTTCACTAAATGTATGTGTCTCTTAGATTCAATCATACTTGACACCTTCCTCTGTGCCTTCACCCAACATTTTCAATAGAATTGAAACTCAACAGTGTTAAAAAAGATGACACCTTCCTCTGTGCCTTCACACTTAAGCCTTGGGACTTCCCCTTGTATCATATTGTCATATTCTTCTTCTATGCTCTGTTTCACTTAATGTATGTGTCTCTTAGATTCAATCATACTTGGATAATCATAATGACAAACAATAACTCAATCTAATCCACACCTAAACTAAGATATATAAGCCCTAATACACAAATGCTAGCCTTTTAGATATCCCACTCTTAGTATAGGTTTTTCCTAGTTGGCACTTGCATGTAGTCTAGAGTCTAGATGATATCATAGGTATTTACAATAATAGGAAAAATATTCTCCAACTCTCTAAAGGCCACATTTCTCCCTAACTCAAGATGTTTTGCAAAATTTGAAAAAGGGAAACTCAAAAGCCACTTCTATCATACAACAGATGAAGATATCCTTTACAGATACCAGTAAGGTAAACATGCTTTGCAAATCATAGTACACACACAAGTTCAAAGAACACTTTTATAATGTAAATGACAAAGATTTAAAGCTTAACAATGTTTCTAATATAAATGAAAAATATTTAGAGCTTAACAGTGAAAATTATGAAGTATTTTCTTGATTTCTAACTTAAAACCACTAATTCCACAGACTAATCCTTGGTAGTGAGTAGTAGAGAAGTATTCTCGGTCTATAACTCAATCCATTCAAATATCCAGCTATGCTCTGGAAAAAAGGCATTGTAAAAGGAGTTCAACATGGGCATCCTTAGATACAAATATAAAGGAGCATGGTTAGCACTAGTAGAAAGCATATCATATAATTGCATCATTAAAATGAGCTTAATGAGAAGTCTACCAACCCATGCTCAATGTTCCTATTAGTCATTTATTCTATATAGTAAAATTTCTCACATTCACATTCCTTCAATTTTTCCCTTTTCTAAGCATATGCTTATGTCTATTATGCTTTGCATTTGCCACAGGTAGATGATATGTGATCCCTTTTCACATTTAAACATCTAATCATGAAAATATATTTACAAATTCTCATTAAGGCAATCTGTGAGTATATACAGGTCTTTTTTAATGTAGAATGGGTTGGGGATATAAACTGTAGAAATCTACAAGTGGTTATGTTTTTAACATATTTGGTGGAGAAATCAGTTGGATGAGTAAGAGGCAAGGTGTAGTTGCATTGTCAACTACAGAAGTCGAGTACATGGCATCCACTCATAGAAGTAAGGAAGTTCTATGGGTGCAAAGATTGTGTTCGAGTATTGGTTTTGTTCAGAAAGAACTAACAATAGGTTGTGACAGCTCAAGTTCAATTTTTCTTACAAAGAACTTATATCGCCCCAATTTTGTGGCTTGCTTGGAAACATATCTCCCCACCCTCAAGAACTTATGTGAGAGTGAGATTATTGGTACCTTGCCAGCCTTGACACACAATTGGAATACATGTCACAAGTGGGATTTGAACCTGGGTGGGGAGGATAACGACTCTTCCTCTTAACCACCCAAGTTAGATCCCATTGACTGTCCTATCTTATCTTATGTGTCTTCTTTCATTTGGTTTAAGGAGTGTTGTTATGTCATTGATGTCGTTAATGCATCCTTCTTGTC
>JZKD02S1936309.1:9978-22409 GCA_000966675.3 Picea glauca | reverse complement strand
CCTTTTTAATGAAGCAATTTATATTGGAGAACTTGTAAAACTGGAACATAAGAGAAATTTCTATGACCATCATGTAGTGTTGATCTTGGCAGTGAAATCAAGTTGTCACGAGTCTTAAAAAGATGAAGTATGAAAAATTTACGAATGATTGATTTTAGGTAAACACTTAAGCAATTTTGAATATCATGATTGTCATATATAAAAAATATTAGACCTCAAACAGATCATGTACAAAGACAAAATTTAGGAGAAAACAAGGACATTAGTGAAAAACATCAACATGTGTATTCATTTGAGTACATGAAGTTGGAGTGTCTAATGAATTTGTAGATAAATGGTAAATGGTTGAGTAATTTATCTGGAAACAAGATAGCTAGCTCTTGTAGCAAATCTAAAACACATACTTTATTTGTTTTATAGTGCCACTTCCAACAAGGAATGCATCAGTATATCTATACAAAAGATACCATATTATGCATCCTTTATTGTTTGATTAGTGCCCAGATTCCAGAAAGGAATAAAAAAGGGAAAATTTAAAGAATATGATCTTATATTGCACTTAATTCTAAACAAGTGTACATCATGGATTACATGAGGGGGAAAAGGAGTTAGTGATGAAGCACCTTCTCCCTAAATAAGAAAGAATAATAATAAAGAGAGGTTACTTCCATCTCTAAATTTGCCACTGTTGCATTCGTGCAGGATCCTTCATCTAGAGTTAGTGGTACAACATATATATCTTGTTTTCTATCCTTCTCCAATATGACTTGCTTCCCTTGTTTTACTATTTCAAAGTAACACCTCCAAAACTCCTTCTCCCCCATTTTCTTGGGTACATGTTTTGTACTCTCATTCTGCAAATTTCATTCATGTTGTTGTAAATACAAGCTATTATGGTTATCTCAGGTAGAAACTAGATTGTAAAATCTGAAAATCAAACAACCACTACCTCATAACAAGAGTCTATACTTTCTCATACAAAATCTATGTTCCTATCATATACATCAAGCAAAAAATCAGTTGTATATCCCTACAACTGATTTTCACCAGGTATAACATCTTCATGTTGTAACGAAACCCTGCAGATCACATGAGACATAATCAAAACATGACCTAAACCAATGCCTCAAAACTGGAGATGATGGTAGCCTGAACTTAGCAGATCGATCTCCAAGTCTTCTCTGGAATGCACATAACAATGACCTTTAGAATAATCCTCATAAATCTTCTACCTCAAAACTTCATAAACCCTGTACAATTGTCACCCTGACACATTAGCACATGCCTTAATATGCATTTTCTTTTTCAAAATGACAAAATCGATGGTGGTTAACCCTGAATATATGTCAATATTATGTCATCTCTATCAAATTTGTATTTACTCAGGTCGGATCTTCATTTCCACAATTTAAACTATACTGGGATAGGTCAGCTTAATGTCTTCAATCGAAAATTTCACCAACAATATCATCCCATCTATCAACCATAGTATATGGAGTAAGGCTACAACAGTGTTAGATATTAAGGTTTCGTTGAAGAGGAATTTAGTTAGGAATTTATCTAACTCTCTTATGTTCCTATTTCAAGCATTTGTGGCATAATATACTGATCATTTCTAGGTTGGATGATGCCCAAAAATAATGAACAAAACCTTCAAGTTACCTCAATCCTTCTACTGCAAAATCTAGGTAAGAAACTTTCATTTTCTATGCAATGTCCTCCTCTTTTTTGGATAGAAAATGAAATTTAGATTGCCATAGGCAGCCCAAAAACAATGTGGAACAAAGGTCATACTATCAACCATATCTTTTGACATTCTCAAAAAGAACAGATCGGAAATACTTATAGTGCATCCCTGAACTGTTGATCCTAGCATTGGTTTAGTGCTAACATGAATTTTTTCTTATAGTTGTTGTTACAAGCCCATACCAAATTGCATACCATTCTCTAACATCCTTACTTGATCACAAGATACACAAAAATGAAGATCTAACCTGTCCCCTGCGTGATCAACTCTGGAATGAATTGTTTACTTATACAACCAAGGGAATCTTTTGAAATATGCTTATGAAAGCAATGCCCAATACTGGAAATAGATAACAGGTCCACCATGCTTCAATTATGAGGTAAATATGAGGTCTGATGTTGTTACTATAGGCCTGAAAATATCCAATCAAGAAATGCAGAAGGGACACACCAATAATGAGGATGTTCTAAGCCAAATTTGCATATGTTGGTGATGTGATGCTTTGTTTTCAGTGACCTGCTGGTGCTTTCATTCTCATTAATTTTCCAGGACATATTTCTACATTATAGAAAACCAATCTTAGCTTCCTGGGCCAAGCATAAATCTGTATGATAGACATCAAGTGTGCTAGTTCATGCAATGTGAAATGTAGCACTAATAATAATATCATCCGAGAACCATGATGTGATAGAGAATGTATCATAAGAAACCAAAGAAATCAACCAAGAGCATGAAATCATCAAGAATAAACCACCAAGAACACCAAAGGATCCTTCTAAGAGGACCAGTATGCTCAACCACCCTCAAGCCAAAAATTAGTGTGTATATCCCTACAACTGATTTTCACCAGTAATGAAACCCTGAAGATCACATGAGACATAATCAAAACATGACCTAAACCAATGCCTCAAAACTGGCGATGATGGCAGCCTGAACTTAGCAGATCAATCTCCAAGTCTTCTCTGGAATGCATAGAACAAAGACCTTTTGAATAATCATAAATCGGTTACCCCTGAGATTTCATGAGAAATTTTTTGATCCCATGCGCCTGAATCATTTCCATTACCATAAAATGGGGGCAAAAAACCTCTAAATCATTTATATTACCATAAAATGGGGTAAAAAACCTCTGAATCGTTTCCATTACTAGAGAATGAGGGCGAAAAACCTCTAAATCATTGTCATTACCAGAAAATTGACGTGAATGGGAGGATCTGGTTCGAATTTTAAGGGGCGAAAATGGATCTCTATGCTCTTCCCTCACAAATATATGTGGGCTAAGGGTTATATATATATATATATATTTGGAAATAAATTTGGGGCTATATATAGGTAAACCCAAAAAACCTCCTTATGTAAACAATTCGCCCAACCAAAATTCCAAATCTCTTAATTTCGCCCCTAAAATCACCTATGTATTTAACCCCCATTGCTCGAAAGGCCTATAAACAGTAACAAGTTGAAGTGGGACTACTGCTTTCTTTTCTCTCTCGACGCTCATTTGACAAACTTTACAGTTTCTAGCATATGTGTGAGCATCTTTGAACAAAGTGGGCCAGTAATAACCAACTCGCAATATTTTATGAGCGATAGTGTCTCCTGCGAAATGTCCACCAACAGGGCCATCATGGAGTTCCTTCAGAACTTTGTCTGCATATTCACGTTCGAGACATCTTAATAGTACCCCATCATAGTTAAATCGAAAGAGTACCGAATTTATGATGCGATATTGTGTAGATTTTAACCTGAGAGCTCTTATTTCCCTAGGGTTGAGATTTTGTGGGCAAGTCCCATGGTGTAGGAGATAAGTTAGCTTCACGTATAAAGACTCTTGTCCTAAGGAAATGTATGAAACTTTTCCACACCATAATGCCATTTCATTATCCTATCATGAATCTTCATCTACTTGGTCCTGGGCTTCGACTGCAAGTTTGCATAATCCTTTCCCTTTAACCAGTTTGGCAGGTTATATATCTAGATCAAATTCCTGAACTACTTCCATCCAATTCCCTCTTCTTTCCCCCATCTCTTGTTGAGTGAATAGGGATTAGACCGCAAGGTGAGTAACAATTACTTTGGTGTGGTTCTTGATGATGTAAGACTTGAAGTGTTTTATCGCTTTATAAAATGCATAAGAATGTTTATCTATGGAAAGATAATTTAGTTCATCTCCTTGGAGGTTAGTACTCATGAACAACATTGGGGCCTCATTTTTATTATCATTCTTCTCAGTCAATACCACAACTAATGATTGGTTGGAGATAAAAGTATAGAGGAGGAAATCTCTGTTGAAATCGAGACTTCGTAACACGAGGGCTTGTGATATAGCGGTTTTGATGTTACTAAAAGTGTCTTTTCGCTCATCATCCCACTTAAATTTGACATCTTTTTGGATCATCTTTTGCACGGGTTTGATAGTTTCCACAAAATCGGGAGTGAATTTCCTCACAAAATTGATTTCTCGAAAAAGGATTGCATGGATTTCTTGTTTTGAGGCAACGTGAGTTGAGCTATGGCCTTAATTCTTTCTTGGTCTATACGAATGCTTGCTTGAGATATGATATGACCTAACAACTTACCCTCCTCGATGCCAAAAATAGTTTTCTTAGGATTTAAAGATATATCGTATTTCCTACACCTTTCAAAAATATGAGTTAAGTGTTGGATGTGTTATTCTTTGTTCTTTGAATACACAGTTACGTTGTCCATATAAAATACCACACACTTGTTGATTAGCCCCCAAAATT
Source organism: Picea glauca (assembly GCA_000966675.3). NCBI lineage: Eukaryota > Viridiplantae > Streptophyta > Pinopsida > Pinales > Pinaceae > Picea > Picea glauca. The sequence continues at coordinate 17,915 of JZKD02S1936309.1, read as the reverse complement.
CTATGTCCATGGCCCTATGGAAGGTTTCTCCTACATTAATCAACCCAAAAGGCATGTGTTTATAAGCGAAGGTTCCCCACTTGGTTTGGAAAGTAGTCTTCAAACAATCTTCCTCTGAAACTAGAACTTGGTTGTAACCTGAGAAACTGTCCATTAGAGAGAAAATATATGAACTAGACATGGTCTGTAGGAGTTTATCCATTGGAAGGACTAGGTAATATTTCTTTTCTGAAGCTCTATTGAGGTTCCTAAAATCTATGCATAAGCGCATTTCTCTAGACTTTTTCCTCACCAGAACTAGATTTTCTACCCACGTGGAATGCCTAACCTAGAAGATGGTTTTGGCATCCAAAAGTTTCTGCAATTCTTGATACATGAGAGGTTCCAGGGATGGGTGATACTTTCAGAGCTTATTTTGGTAGGTTTTCACTTTAGGTTTTAATGGGATAGTGTGTAGAATGACACAGGTATCATAAGTTTTGAGATCTTGATTGGACCATGCAAAGACATCTTGATATTGTTTAAATAGTCTGAGATAAGCCTTCCCTCCTTATATATGTTCATACCGAGGCTTATATTTTTTGTATTTTCTGGGCTTCCGAGGTTTATAGTTTCATGCAGGGGACATGAACTACCGGTCTTTGGAATTTTAGGCCCCTTGAATCGTTCTTTCAGGTCAAAAAGATTTTCCAAATTATCTATTTCTTTCTAGACTATATGAGACTTTTATTTGTCAATGGGTTGATCTATCCGAGGATCGGTCCCTGTTGATTTCTATTGGAATACTTCATTGTCAATAACTAAGTCTTTGAAATTATCTTGGTTAGTCAGAAAGTTTACGATCTGTTCATCCCCTTCAAAGAATTTCCAATTAGAAATATTGTTGGGCACTGATGGTTTGTAGAGTAGTTCCACAGTGAACTGAGAGGATTCATAATCTTCCAGGGGTGATAGCCTCGAGGTGGTGGTAGCCATAGAATCAACAAGAATGTTTTTTTCTCTGGGGATGGTTGTGATATTGAAATCTTTAAAATGTTGCATTAACCTGTGCACTTCCTGTTGATAATTCTTTAGGTGTGTGGAATTGCAATGTATAGTATTCCTTACTTGTCTAATGATAATTTCAGATTCTCCGAAAACCTTCAATTCTTTGGCATTTAATTCTATGGATTTCTTCAATCCTTGTACTAGAGCTTCATACTCTACAGTGTTTTTTGTGCATTCAAACTCTAGCCTACAGGATAGGAAACAACGCTTTCCTTTAGGATCAATGAGGATGCACCCTGTTCCTGACCCTTCCTTCGATTTAGATTTATAAAAATATAGGATCCAACATTGTAGGTAAGGTGTTTCGGCTTCCCGCTCCCTGTTACTTTCCTCTTTCCCTACTTCTAGCTCTGGGATTTCTAACGTAGGTTCTTGGCAGAAGAGGGTTTTTCTGTCGGTATTGGCGATTTCTCTTGAAACACCATTTCATATTTCTAGGTGAGAGGGACATCATACAAGAGAGGGGAGAAGTTCCCAAAGTAGGATTTGCAGGAATAATTCCCTAGCATGGGGAACTATGTCGATGAGGGTTCATTAAATATTTCTAGCTCAGTGATGGTATGTCTCAGATACCTTTCCCTATTGATTATGACCATGCTTTTGTATCCCTTTAGTGGTATCCAAAGGTGTTCCTGGTCTGTAATAAATTATTCGTTTAACTTCTCATACCAATATCAACTTATTAGCAACTTATAGGCCTCTGGGATATCTACTACAATGATGTCAATCAATTGCATGAACTTGGGATGTGTCGCTATTATGATAATTACATCTTTTATTTCCCCCATGACCTTAACCTAGGTTCTATCTAGCTGTATTACATGTTTATCACTCTTGAGAGGAATGGAATTTAATTTTCTGCAAATAGAGAAGGGCACAATGTTGGAATATGCTCTTGAATCGACCAAAAAATTGTGGAGTTTCATGTTGAAGACTTCAAACGTTAAGAGGAATCGTGGAACAAAAGGTTTTCCCTTCCTATCCTATGAGAAGGTGTTTATAGTTGGTTTAATCACCTGATATGTGGGTGATAGATTTTTTTCCTGAACATTTCTAGTCGTAGGGTTTTATACTGAGTTCAAAGCTTGTAGTAGAGAGTTCTTCTACTGAGGGATCCTGTATATGTCCATAACTGATATATTAGCCTTTAACTTCTTAAAATATTAAAATACATTGTAATCCAGTTTGGGCGATTCTATGGTATGGATGCTTATAGGTTTTTTACTGGGAGAAAAAGGTGGTTTCGAGTGATCGGGAGTTGTCTTACTCTTCGAAGTTTGGGTGGCAATGATGTCTTTTGAGATAGGTGGGCCTTTAATCCACATTTTCTCAACTGAGACTTCTTCAGGTTGTTCTTGAGATTCAAACAGGTCATTGGAAGGCATGATTAGGTTGAGGTCCCATATCAGCATGGTTGTATCTTCTGGTGGATCAATCTCTTCCTGATCGACAACATTTATAATTGAACTAGTTGGTTGCTCGGTCAGGGATACTTCATCTAGAAACCGATTAGACATAAAATTCATGGCATGCACCCATTGAGGAAAGTCTCTTTCGGAGTAGTTTTCTTGGTGATAAGTACAGAAAGAATCAGACACTACATTTCCCAGATCAATATTTAAGTTAGCTGGGGGAGGTTCAATTGTTTTGAATGACAGATTTATTTTAAAGAAAGTCTTATAGGGCCTTTGGCCCTAGTTTCCTTCCCTTGCATTTCTCTTCATGTCTATGATCTCATTTGATAACTTCTTGACCATGCGTTGTAGGTCTTCTATGTCTCCATTACCCTTGTCGGGAATCTGTTATGCTTGCTTCCCTGGTAGTCTAGTCAAAAGGAGTCCTCTCCTGGGAGGAGGTTGAACTTCTTTCTTAACTAAAGAGACTTGACCTTCCTTACACCCTTTCATCTGGAATTCTACCGTTTTGGCTTCTTCAAAATTCTCAACCAGGTTTTGTTTGGTAGCCCATTTCAAAAACATGGAAATAGAGGTCGGGAGCACATTAGCATATACTTTGATTTGCAGCTTCTGAGTAGGTTTGGCTTCAGTCTGGAACTTGTTTAATATGGTTGTGAATATTTGATTGAAATCTTTGACCCTTTCTTTCGAAGTCATGGTGGCGGTGAACAACTCGGCCATCAGAGCTCTCATAGTAGTTTCTTCGACAAATTTGTCTAGAAAATCTTTCTGGAACTTTGTCCAGCTAGTTGTAGATCCTATCGACAAATTAAAATACCACGTGGAAGATGAATTTTCAAACGTATAGGGGAAAATTCTACATACTACATCTTCATGTTGGACATTCATAAATCTGATCGCTAGTATGAACTTCTTTATTTGTAGAAACTATTTTGTTTCTCCATGGAGGAAATTATTTGTTCTAGAAAATACTTGAGGCTACAATGATAATTTTTAATTTGTAAGTGTCAGGAATGTGTTATATTATTTGCAAAATTGATCCCATATATTGTACATTGATATGAGAGAATAGGGAGTTTGGGGGGTGCTTAGCACCCCCCAGCTAGGAGGGTTTTGGTGGTTCAGGAGTGGGCATTGCCAAGAAAAACAAATTGGTCCAATTTTTTTTGGCCATTTTTTTTGTCTATTTTTGGTTGTTTTTTGGCACATGGTTTTTTCTAATGGTTTTCTAATTTCGGTTAAGGAATTAGGGTTTTTGACTAATAAAGGTCAATGCATTAGGGGCGTATATGTTGTGGGCTCCTATATGTATATTATATTGTAAACAACGAAGATAATAATGAATGTAATATTAGAGACGTGACTCTAAACAGGTTGTTGGTTTTCCCAGTTTGGGTTCCCAGGGAAACAATGTCAGTGTAATGTGTGTGTGTGTGTGTGTGTGTGATTGTATCTTTTTTGTTTTATTAATAAGTTGTTTGAAGTAGTTAATTGTACAATGTTAACATTTATAGGAATCATTTCCCCAATAGATAAGGATGCTAGAGATCCACTGGATGTAGAATAACTAACATTTCCTTTTCATAGGTTTGGCCCAAATGTCACTCTGACATTTGTTTTCTAGTGAAATCCAAAGGTCATCCATCTTTGATCCAGGTGGATATTGGTGGTCACCCACCTATTCCAACTGGCTCCTCTTGTTCATTTTTAGTTCAACACGTTCTTCTGTACTTCTTTGTAATTGTGGTTTGTACACTTCCAAGGTTGTCTGAAGCCCTACACATATTCCAATGGATATTGGTGGCCTCTCACCTAATCCAACTATCTTATTTTGTATATTTTCATGTCAACACATCTTGTTGTACTTCCAGGGCCATTTTGGATCCCTAAACAATGTTTTTTTGGCTCGCCACAGCCAAACAATAGACTAAGTTAGATTTTGATGGTGTAATGTGTAGTTCTTTGAAATACCTTTCCAACAGGCTATCACATGCCTAAAATGGAGGTCGTATGCAAACGTTACGACCTTGGGAAGTTGAGGTACCAACTTACCCATAGGGGCCCACATGGATTTTGGCATTTCACCTCCTAGGGTTAGGTTTTTGGATGTATAGAGTTTTGGAATTCATGAGTAATATCAAAAAGGCCTATGGAGACTCATTGTAATTATTCTTCTCAGACAGATGCATGTAGCAACCACATCTCTTCTTAGAGATAGCTACCACCATTCGAGCAAGTGTTTCAGTTCTGCAGTTTTACAGTTTCAACCTATTTCATTTATTCAATAGAATATATTGTTCACTAGATATCTATGTTTTTATTCATATATCTATGTTTATTATATTTGGTTTGTTAATCAATTCGTTCTTCTCCTAAATCCAAATCAATCTTGCATGAGGACTACTCCAATTCATTTTCCTGAAGCATTGCATTCTAGGACAAAAGTCTTGGTGAATTATGGTAGTTCTGGGAGAGGATTTGTACGCACAACCTCTTTTGAGGCTTGGAAGGATTGATCGACTACTAGAGTCCAACTAAAATTATTCTTTTTAAGGAAAGAAATGAGAGGAGTTGCAATTTTCCATAATTCTGAACAAACTTATGATAATATCCCGTTAGACCCACAAAACCATGCAATATTTAAAGAGTTTTAGGGTGAGGACAATACTTCATAGATTCAATTTTCTTATGATCCAGCCATACACCATCATTGTTGACAATATGACCTAGGTACTCAACTTTAGAGGCTTCAAAATCACATTTAGACTATTTGAGAAAAAAATTGTGCTTAGAAAATAGATGGATGACTTGATCCACATGGGAAAGATGGGCTTGACAAGTTTTACTATAGATAAGGATATCATCAAATAAAACTAAGACAAAATGATGGAGGAAGGGACAAAAGACATGATTCATGAGACTTTAAAAAGTGGAAGGGCGTCACAGAGGAAAATGGGCATGACCAAGAACTCATAGTGACCCTGATGAGTTCTAAAGGTAGTCTTGGGATTTCTTTCCTCTTTCATATGTATCTAGTGGTAGCCAGAACAAAGATCAAGTTTGGTAACGTATTGAGCATCACTCAATTCACCCAAAAGGTCATTAATGATAGGAATGGGAAATTCATCTTTGATTGTGATTTTGTTGAGGGAATGAAAGTCAGGGCACATGTAGAAAGTGCCTTATTTCTTGAGTACCATGATTACTGTAGAAGAATAGGGGCTGGAACTAGGATAGATAATAGTCTCTTATAGAATTTCTTGAACAATTTTCTGAATTTCATTTTTCTAGGTGAAGGGATGATGATGAGGGTGAACATCGAGAGGAATATTGCCTAGTACTAGAGGAATGGAATGATCATGGATGTGACGAGAAGGGGAAATTCTATGGGGAGTGTTAAAAATAGCTTGGTAGAGAGAGGATATATTGGAGTTCAGGGTGTACTGAGGGTATCTCAACAACTTGAATGGAATGGAGTTGGGAAATAATGCTAGAATGCACTTTTTTAGTAGCTTTTCTATTTGGTGGGAATTGATGATATCTGATGAGCCTGTTGTTATGGATTGGAACTTATATTATTGTCCTTCCTTTTGGAATTGTGTGGTGAGGTCCTTAAAATCCATTAGAATGGGGAAGATAGTGTGTAACCATTCAAAACCTAGAAAAATGTCAGAACCGCCCATGTCGATAGGAAACATGTGATATTTCAGGTAGTACTTACCAATTTGTAGGTGCACATTTTCACAAGGCTCGCCACATTTCATGAAACTTCCATTGGAAATCATGATTTGAAATTTTTTGATTGCATGGATATAACAATTTATTTCTTGGGAGATGCACCCCTGAATAAAATTATAGGTTCTTCCACTATCAATGACGATGGTGAATTTTTTATGTTTAATGTAGCCAATTAACATGAGGTTTGGGGAGGAGAAAATCCAATGAGGGCATTCAGTGAAATAAATGGTTCAATTTTTGGTGGATCAGAGGGATGATGAATATCATATTCTTTGGGTAGCTCTTCAACATGGGAAACAACATCATCCTTATTAGAAACATCCTTAGAAATGGCCATAATGTTTTTTTTCTTTACACTTTTTCCCAAAAAATATTTGTCATCACAATTATAGAAAAGAACCTTGAGTTTGTGTTCATTCATTTTTACTTGAGTTAATTTTTGGATCTTGAGAGGAGTGGCCTGAGGGGAAATATTGGTGAGTCTAGGGAAAATAATAAAAGAGGTTTTTTTTCTCTATGAAGATATGACTTGTTGTACCTCCTTGGTGCATTTAGTGGCTTTCAACCAAGTGTGGGGGCAAGCCATTATGACATGGGCTTGGATTTCATCCTTTATTCCACTGATAAATCATTCCTTGAACAAGGAATCTGACATATCCTCTGTTATGAAAGTCAAGTGCTCAAAGGTGGCCATAAATTCTTCCACTATGCCATGCTATTACAACTTGGTCAAATGGACCAAATGGTGAGTATCAGTGTCAAAGTGGTCATAGAGCTCGACCAGAAACTGTGTCCAGAAACGTACCCTTGACATGAATTTCTACATGATTGCCACCATTGCCAAAATTATAGATCCAGAGAGAGGATACCATAATGGAGTTTGGAAAAATAACAAGTGATGCCATGCAAGGAGAAATAATGTTCCATTGGAGTGACCCAACCCATGGGATTTGAGCCATCAAATTTGTTCACATTGACTCTAGGAAGACACAATTCATGATGAAGGTGATTGTAATGAGGTTTTTGGAAATGGGAAGAGTTAACATCTTCCTGATAGGAATTCTACTCAAGTGAGGAAGGGTTCATGGATTGACTTAGCAATGTGTCAAACATCTCTTTGATGGAGGAATATTGGTCCTTGAGAGTAGCAACAAATGAATTGAGGGAGATAATGTTGGCATTGATTTCTGAGATGTCCTTCTTATGTTGGGTGCTTTCTATGAGTAAGGTAAAAATTTCTTGGTTGTAGGTGAGAACCATTTATGAATAGAAGAAATAGGCAGGTGGGTTTGCACAGAAAAAGGGTTACAGATGAAGGGTATCACTACGAACAGGGAAAATAGAGGAAACCAATAGGATAGGTGGAAAATGAGGGTGCTAGGAAGGGTGGGTAGGTCCATGGAGAAAAAGGTATTACAAGTAATGGGTACCACTATGATTAGGGATAAGATATGAATCTAATGGGATAGGTCATAGATAAGTTATACTCCGACCTGAAGAATATTGTAGTGACAAAATGCCCAGATTATTAACAAGGAAAATTGTGTAAGAATTTCACAACCAAGATGCAGCAGGAAGAGTTTCACAGCAAAATGTCCTTTCTATTCCTTTTCAGTTATGTTCCATTCCCAAGGGTTAGGTTTTTCAGGGTTTCTACAGACAAGGGTTTTCCCTATGCTATATCTCTTTGATATACGAGTGGGTTTGAATAGTAGTTTTCAACCCAATATCTCA
>JZKD02S1936308.1:1329844-1357765 GCA_000966675.3 Picea glauca | reverse complement strand
GTAAAACACTGGTGTACTGTGTATGTGTATGATTGTTCATTTGTTCATTGCTTATTTACTCTGCAGTTATTGGATAATAATGCTTCATTGATATAGCACTTGGATTATATGGTCAAAAGGGACTAAATTACTCTATTACTGATTCACCCCCCCTCTCAGTAATCCAACAATAGGTCCATTCCCCACAATGTACTTCTTTTTTCTTTTAATCGTCTGATGTGTATTCCCATGGGAATTTGAGTTGGTTGCAATAATATTTGACAACTTTATTGCGATCATGCCTTTTGAATCTATATTCTTTGAAGTGGTATGATAGTAAAGTATCCACCTAATCCTGAGCCTATTTAGTGGTTCCGAATGAATTCGAACCAATCCATAATGGAAGTGGAGGCCATATAACCTTCTTGTCCCGATAGAGAGCTTGTCCGACTTCTTGGATCACTATTTGGTAGGTCACTTCTTGAAGTACCTGTTTCTCTGAGAAACATATTGGTAGTAGATGGGGAGCCTTGTTAGCCTTGTATATCCTAATATAAGTCCCATGTTACATCAGATAATAGTTCCATATGTTTCTTATTATTGCTAGTGCTTTATCTATCATGCACGGGGTTGGTGTGGAAAAAATGAATTCATACAAAGGAGCAAAGAAGTGATCACATATCTTGTGATATTTTGACCTCTATTAGTGCTCCAAGAGCTCCTTGCAGCAGATGTGTATGGCTTGGTCCACCAGTTTCCATTCCCAGCCCATCGTAGGATATTGATGCTCCAGACACATAATATCCAATAGGTACGATGACATGTGAAAAATTATAAATTCCCAGGCTCGGTATTCTTCATGACAACGTTGGATTCTGTCATATTCACTAATAGGATTTCAGTCGAGTCAAATGTTTTCTGTTCATCTATGCAATATTATATTAATGGAATTACAGAAAACATAAATGTGAAGGCATATTTCTCGATGTATAGCTTGCAGAGTATCACCACCATATATTGATAGGGAGTTCAGAGTGTCATGGTGGGATACTTTCTAGATGGCATGTGCTTGAAACATTTGTCTAGTTTGTACTATACCTTGAATAACTCTTTCACTTTTATCCTAAAACCACTGAGGATCTACTCATCTAACTTTGAGGTTCCCTTCTCCAAGTTATAGTTCTTTGCTAGTTCAACTACTTGGAATGTTGCTATGGGTTCTCCCCTAGAATTGAGTATATATATATATATATGTTTTCTAAGTCTACATGATTAAGGATACAAGAAATTGCATTTGCACAAGGTACCGCTCCAACATGAGTTTCCACCCTATGTATTCCAGATGTATGAATATTATTGAAAATTTGGAGCTCGTCTTGGTTGTCAACTTCTACTAAAAACATTTTTATTTTGAACATTTGAAATAATTCACGCCATTTGAGCGAGTCCCATCCCATTATCATACACTGCTCCTAGAGAATAGGCTCTTTGATGCAGGAGCATAGATCCAACTCAGCAATACGCCAACAAGACAACACATAGACGCGCAATGGAGAAAGGGAGAGGCATTGACCCTCCCATTTTTAAATTCGAAATATGATCCTATACAGATTTTGAGTTGTAAGGATGATAAATGCCAAGCCATACCTTTGTACATGTAATGGATAGGGTCACCTTAAATTGTTGACTGTAAGCAGGTCTAGATCGTAGTCAGGTCTGGATCTTCATTTATGTAATGAGTCGTAGGAGTATGGTGTCTTAAATGAGACAGTGATGGCACTAAGGCGGTGAAGAGGATAAGCTCATAGAGCCCACTTTTGTAAAAAAAGAAGAAGAGAGGGATCTATGTAGAGAGGTCGGAGAAGTTGAACTCAGGGATAGAGTTAGGTTAGGAGAGCTTGAGAGAACTGGGACTCTGTCACATTCCTGTTTTTATAAAACATCTGTATAGACACACACAAACAATATAAAAGAAGTTTTCCTGCACATAGTGTGTTTATCTATTTGTGTTAATTGTTATGGTTATATATGTCATTCATGTTTTGAATGTATGAACTGGTGAAGTATTTTATAAGTTTCAATTGTTTCTCATCTTTGAGTTTCAATTTCAAGGAGTGCACATTTTCCGCAAGGAGTGCATTGATAGAGGTTAGTTAATCTCAGAGAAGATCAAGAGAGATATCATTGAACCTTCATCAGTAGAAGTGCAAGGAGTGCACATGAAGAACCCTGTGTTGAGTTCAAAAAGAAACAAAGTTACTGAGAACTCTATAGAGATCTTCTAGGTGGGCATCGAGCGGGTGCAAGTGTGCATATAGAGAACTCTTTGTCGATTTCAGGGAGAAGAGTATCATAGGAAGATACTCATAGAGTTATTGAACACTCAGTAGAGCTATGGAAGGTGTGCATTGAGAAGGAGGAACACCAGGAGGGTGAGAATAATTTATTTTCAAGAAATCCTTCGGATCTGAGTTTGACGAAATCCCAGAAATGCAAGGAGTTCATGGGAGATTGAAATCCTCAAGGAGATCAAGCTCAGAAGGGATAACACAAGGAGTGCGTAGGATACAAAATTATTCCAAGTCCTAAAACTCAAAATAGATAACATGTTTAATATCACAAGGGAGACCTAGAAAATCGAGGTCGCAAGGAGAAAGTTCAAATATCAAAGCCTTTGAACATTGACAAAAATCTACCAAGTTAGAAGAAATCAAAAGTTCAGGAGGAGGAGCGACAACAACCACCAAATTAGTTGCGGAAGAAGAGATATGGATCATCTGATCTACATCCAATGAACAAAGGAGAGCACTGAGGAGAGGAACAAATTCCATCTGTTGGATCTGATCGTAGAGGACCAACAACTGTTGTATCCATATGTAAGTGCATGAGACTTAATCCTTGTGTGCATAGGCGAGTGGACTTGTCAAAGTCCCGAAGTGAGCAGGGACCGTCCATAGTCAAGGAGGATAGGTGGCGTAAGATCCACAACTCTGAGAGTTTGTGGACAAGGAGAGACCAGAATCATTGAAGACCCAAAGTGGGTCCTCATCGTTGATCACCAGGGGGATACATGTTGGCAGATCTGAGACTCCAGGTAAAAGAAATATGGGAGAAATGAGTGCATAGGAGTTTGAGACTCTTGAAGAGCGAAGTGGCAAGACTCGAACAACCAAAGTAGCTGGGAGCTATTGATATGGGTTGGATAGGTGTCACCATATTGTGAACTCCACAGACTCATACTCCAAAATTTTGTGAAGTTGTGTTTTGGAAAGTCCCAAAGTGCCGAAGCCCAAAATGTCTAAGGATCGTTGATCCGAATGAAGGAACGTGGATCGTTGATCTATGAGGGGATACATGGAGGACGAATATTCACTCCGTTGAACAACTATTGGATCAAGGAGGATAGGTGTCAGAGGATCCAACACTCTGGAAGGATTCCCTATGGATATTTGTGGTTGTTGAGATTTGAAATCGTCGAAGTTTGAAGTCTGGAAGAGGACAAAAACCATTGATTTGAAAGTGGATGCGTGGTGCCAGATCTAGAACTCCGGGTACAGATCCATCCGGAGGAAAGAAGAGGGTGTAAGCGTCGAAGTCTTGAAGGATATCTCAGTCATTGATCAAGGAGGAGGTTGAAAGACAATTGATTTGGTTGAGGAGTCCAAAGTATCGAAGCGGGAGAAAAACCGTCGATTGAAGGGGATGCGTGGCAGACGATCTGCCATTTTGGAGAAATCTCTCCGGAAGAAACAAGAATTTGAGAATTGAAAGTCTCGAAGGCTGTACTCGCAGAGAATATTGTTGTTACACATCAATATTACTCGATTTGATAAGTGTCACCTGTTCCTCTCAACCATCGTAAGTGTCACATGTCCCTCGCAATTGTCGCAAGTGTCACATGTTGTTCACAAGTGTCGCAAACATCAAACAAAACATACTACCATGATGAAGACACCAAGGAGACAATTAGAATACCTCAGACACTTGAATTGGAGGAAGGAGAATGTTCCGCTGAAGTCAAGAATCTTTTTCCATCTGAAAGGAGCTCTTGAACTAGGGTTTTAAGAGAGAACGCTCCCCTACATCAGCCTTAGGAGTGCTGGCGCTCCCCCACAAGCTACTAGGGAGTGTTATAACATCAAACCAGCTCTCTGAAGGAGCGCTATCCATCCTTAGAGCGTTATTTCTCCCCTTGAGTCTCCTAGGGAGCACTATAATGCCCTGATGCCCCTTTTGAGGGAGCGCTGTCTAATCTGGGCAGTGGTTGATTTGTTGAGGAGAATAAGGGGAGGATATTCCAAGTTTGGAAGAAATTTGCATTTGAATTCTTGGTTCAATTAGAATATCCTTGATCTAAGGAGGGAATTCCTCAACCTACCCTAAAGATACCTCAAGAGGTTAAGCCTCTCTTAACTTATATAAGCAGGCTCTATGATGGTGAAAAGGGGGAAGGATTGCTAGCATGAAACCTATGATCTCATAGGAAACACATAGTCAACTAAAGGAGAGTGATCAGTGAAGCTGCTATCATCCAGGTCGTGGATCTTTTGAGAAAGGGTTAGATAAAGGGGACTTGACGAAGCTGTTGCATTCACATCTATGATTGTAAGTACTGCTGTCATTGTTCTCATTAATATGACATGCTTGTCCTGTTTCTTTCTAGTTTGTGTTTGATATTACATGAACTTATCATTGATAGATAGATCTGTTTTCAAGATAATATCAATAGAGTAGGAAGTGGTCGTACTTTGTTTGTTTACAGGGCTCATTGAGGAGCGAAATATTGGAGCTCAACTCGGAGCGTGCAGGGACAAACATCGATAAAAAGGTACTTATATTCTCCTTCCTTCTCATGCATTAGTTTGTATAGATTTGAAAGGAAGTTAGTGTCCACGTTAAGCACTTTCTGTCTTAGATTTAAGGGTATAACTCTTTAAGGAAATCTACCTGTCCACAGGGAGATTTTCCTACAACAATTGTGGCCATAGATTAAGTGGGACAGGGGTCGATATATATTCCACTCTGGAATATTGTCATATGAGAAAAGCAAATTTTGAGAGTCGAAACTCCCGAAGGCCAGAAATCTGTAATCAGACGCAGTTGTTGATCTAGAGGGGAGCTACGTGTCAACATATCATGGAGATCCAGAATAACACGTTTGCATAAGGACACAGCTTGAGGAAACATGCAAAGAAGGGGCTTAGCAAAAGGAGATTGTAGAGCGTGAGAAATTGAGATTTCCAAAGGCTGAAAACCTGAAGTAAATTAGGGTCGTCGATCTGAGAAGGGAAATCGACGATAGGGATTCATTGCGGGTAGAAAAATTGAAACTAGTAAACACACTAGTTCACATTCCGTAGTGAACTGGAGTTATTGATCTCATCGGGGTAGGAGATCAATGGGCACGATCAAAACTAGATTGGGTGAGAAATTTCAGATTGCGGGGACATGGCTCTTCCGTAAAGGGTGAGAATGTTGGCGGCCCACAATTTTTGTGAACCGTTGATCGACGGGGAAGATTGATAATGGTTGAATCATGACCATAGGAACCAGGCGGGTCTGAAAGGACCTACGCACATAAGAAAAGGGGACCCATGTAAGATTAATAGGGCTCTAGAAAAGGCCCGAAGAGTCAATTTGATTTAGAAGAAAGAAAGATCCTTTACCGGGAGGTTGCAAAACCCCAGGAGGGTAGGGGGCTTGCATCAAGTGGTATCAGAGTCAATTTTCGCTTGTAGATTTCAGACGAAAGAGAAAGAGGAGGAGGCCGTTATTTTTTTTCCAGACAACAAAAAAGAGAGAGATAGTGAAAAGGATGATCTGGTAACATTAGATGATATTAGAGGTTCAAATTTTTCTATAGACAGTAGGAAAAAGGAAGGCAGAGGATTGATGCTCTATGATAAGGTTATTATATGTGCAAAACAACACAAATTTAAACAACCAGGTGAGATGTAAGAGAGTATAGAGATGCTCTCAGATGTAGAGTAATCCATAGACTTGCTAGGAGGGCAGGTAGAAGGTGAAAATGGATATTGAAGGCCATGAGCATGGTCGAAGAAAAGGCCACAAGAAGAAATGAAATCCAGAGATGGATCTGGAGCTTAATCGAATAAGAGAAAGGATGGTGTTGGTATTAATGTCTGCATCTGACTGTTAAACGACAAAGCTAGGCCACCTATCAGTTTAGAAAGATTGTTTCTTTTAAATTTTTGTCGGTTGGTCAGAGGGTTATTTTATCAAGACAAAGGCAAGGTTGGGTTGGAAGAACGATATGGATGAGGGATCTCCTTGGCTGATGGCACACTAATGACAGACCAGTGAAATTATCGAAAATAGACATAAACAACAAACTACTCAATGAATAATCTGCTGCAAGAAGTTCAATACTTAAAATATCATTTCAAGACATCAAACATGTATCAAAACACAACAATTCCCATAGGTTGCAGAAAAAAATCTTCACCAAAGAAATTATTTGTTTGACATGTTGCATATCAATAAAAATAAGTCATACAATAGCTGAAAGGAAATCAAATGTACGTTGCACAAAAATAAAAAATTGTATTCAAGATAAGAATGAAAACACATGAAGAGTGGAATGAAACATTGTCATCAAGAGTATGTTCACTAGGTAGAGAGATTTAATCCATGCATGAAATGGGTCCAACTAGTCTGTTGTATTGCTATTCCTTCCTCAAAAATATTATGACCTTTACAATATCGAAAAAATAACTATTTAAAAGAGTTGCAGAGGCTCTCGTCCTTAGGGGACTGAGACCTCAATTTAGGGAAATGTTTGGAAAACAAATTATTAACTTCACTAAGGTACTGGAATTAATCAACAAGAGTGGTTCTTATCACACACAAAAGATCACTCTTGCATCTAATATAGGAAAATGCTGGACTAATTCAAATAAAACTACTACTGTCTCTGAGATAGAACTGATGCATGTGATGGAAGAACTGAGTTGGCTGAATATGGGCCTCAGATTGATAGAGCAGAGCTCTATGTTGAACAATGACATGTATGTGAGTTATTGGAGGCCACTATAGATAACCAACTGCATGAGAAAAGTTTTCTGAAGTGTCTTTGGCACTAACCTATGTCAACCTGTAACTGAGACTTAGCTCTCTATCTATGCTTGAGATTTCAGAAACCAAGCACACTCTTTATTACCCCTACCAAATTCCATCTGTACCTATGAAACAACTTCACTGGAATTGTTTTTGGCCCATTTTTGCATGAGTGGAGATGTCGAGGCAAGCATCCAATCGGGAGATAGGATGAATGGATGTGAGGGTAGATGACGTGTAGTGAGGGGAGAACAAGTGGCAAAAGGCAAGAGCGGTGGTATTGAGAAACAACCCAGGAGGAACTCAAATGGGGGTGCAGGCGGTAAGTGGATTAGAGAGGGGGAGTTGGAGTTTTTGAGGAGCCTCCACGTTAGGTAGGGCCTGTGGTGGGAAAACCACTTGCTCGGATCCCCCCTCGATCGTTAAAGGTAGAATGGTTGGGGGGGTCTGAGATGCGACAAGGACCATTGATATGGAGAGGTGGGCCATCATCGATGGAGATCAGCGTGTAGTTTAATGGGGGACAAGTGTCGAGTGGTGAGAGGAGATAGAGTAGTGAGTGGTATGAGGGGATATGAGGGGTGAGGTGATGTGGTGATCTGACGTCATTGAAGAACATTATTGTGGGAGCTATTGAGGGTGGTTTGAGTTAGAATATGATGGATTGTGCTCATTTTACCATAGAAAATATCACTATTGTCACCTAACCATAGGCCGAAGCCACCCTCCGAGCACCTTAACCTTCACAGAGAATCATTCTGGAAGCAAACCCTAGGCTATATAGCCAAACAAAGGATGGCGCACTTTTCTCCAAGGATAACACACCAAACAAGAGATGATCAGATAGTCTAAACCATAACCAAGATATAGTCCAAGACAAAATGTAATCTTCTAGATGCAACAGATGCAATGATAAATCTCCTCCAAAATTGCACACAAACTGGCTAATTACAGTGCACACAAGTGAGCTCTACAGTTATGAGAAATGCCTTCCAGAGTGAAGATTGGCCTCCTATATTTATACTAAATCTGGCAAATTGTTTGGGCTGAATTCTCATTCTGGGTGTCTATTTACTTAGTATATAATATTTTCTTCAACTGACTTCTTCTCTTGGAGGATAATAACTTAATACAAATTATCCTCTTGAGATGAGTTGTCTTCTAGGGTTATTAGCCAACTAATTAGGGTTTCTTCTTGCTTCCCAAAATATTCTATTCTTGCCAGGTTTACACGTGGAGGTAAATACCTCCCATAACTACCATAATATCAACACTCCCTCCTAGCTAGGGAGGTATTACAGGTAATGGTATTGAGCACAAACATAACATTCACTTGGTAGCATCGACATAGTTGTGTAAATCATGAGCACTATCATCACCATCAGTGTCATCAACTACATCATCTCTCGAAACCATAGTCTGTTTGAGTAATTAGACATGATGTTGGATAAGTCACTCATTCCACAAAGTGACACAGTAGCCATTCTTCTAATCCAGACATATGTCCTAGAAGAATAAATGACTTGAACCATTTTCCATCTGGGAAATATCTGTCCATTGATCATCCATATAGCTGATAATCATTTCCAACAATAGTGATAATTTTCAAGGCAATCAGAACAATGCCATTCAATAGAACAAAACTGTGTCTATCCATAGTAGTACACAACTACAATCCAGTGGTACACTACCACACCATGTAGCACATAGATACTTGATTAGTGACATATAGTCATAATCAGTGGAACACATCCACCACAATAGAATACATCTATTGTCTAGAGACATACCATCTCCATAACAATCATCTGATATCAACATGCACATAAAACATTGTTATGATATAAACTATATCATTTGGGCCATTCTTCAAATCACATCTGTGAGATCTGGAAGAGCATCTTCCCTCAGAAAGGTAAAACGTCAATGATGAGCTATCTGGACTATTCTTCGCAAGAAAGGAAGAATAACTCTCCCAATTTCTGAGCCTGGACCATTTGTTCGACACTAAACAAAGTGAAACCTGGTGTGAATGAGTCTACCCTAGGGAATGCCTGTCCCTGATTGTTGAACATGGACCATTCTTCTATATGGGCCATTCCTCCGGCACTAAACAAAGTGCAACCTGGAGAGAGTGAATCTTCCCTAGGGAATGACTTGCCAAAACATTTCCTAAGGAAATGACTATCCTACACCAACCTCCAAAAAAAAACCATTCTTTGAAACTGCTCACAACTGTGAGCTTCGAAAGAATGATCGTCCGACAAGGTGGACTAGTCTTCTTGACCACTACTAAGAGTGACTGTCAAGAAGAGAGACTATACTAGACCATTCCCCATGTTAACAACAATGGGAAATCACTATCTATGGTACATCAACAATCCATCGAATCATTTTCATTACGAAAAATACCCATTTGATCTGGACCATTTTCCATATTGGAAAATGCCTATCCGTTAGAAATATCAAACCACTTTCCGAACTGGAAAGAAAATTCTCATCCTGGACCATTTTTCGAACTGAAAAGTGACTACCCATAAATCAATAACACATCAGTGCTCCCTCCCAACCTAGGAGTCATCTCTTCCTTTTTCAATAAGGAATTCGTCTCCACGAGCTCCAACTTGAGTACACAAACTCTTTCATATTGGACAAAGTCTTTACAAAAATGTCTTCTTATCTACTCATCTGTGGAGATATATATTGGAGAACCACTTTCTCCTTTATGGACTTCATCATGGAGAATGTAATGCTTGATCTCAAATGTACTTCGATCTTTCTAGAACACTGGTTTTCTCTAAAGGCTTCATATAGCTCTGATCAATAAGGTATATCATTGTTGTATTATTCTTTGTTTCTTTCTAGCTCATAACATTGTGGAAAGGGTCAAGCTGGAACATATCCAAGTGGCATTTCTTCTGCCATCATGAGAGTTTGTCATGGAATAGCAATCCATCATCTTGAGCTTATGAGTAGCCATTATGATACAATATCTTTGTTATATAAAGTCTTCACCACACTTTTGTTGTGAATTAGAGGTTCTCCACCAAGTTGTGTTCCTCCATATACATACAAGGGTCTCTTTCTTTTATACCTCAAATCCTTGAGGTTGCTCTTTATGTTCTCTTTGTTCAATTTCTCTGGAGAACAATCTTTTCATTCATTTGATGTAAACTCCAACCCATGGATATTGCAGGTGATATAATGGCTCATGTAGAGGTATGTCTAGTTTACTAGAACAAGCAATCATCACAGTATTATCCCTCCATCTGGGAGAACCTCTAGTTATATATCTCACAATGCTTACATTCATAAGTCTTTCATACATTGTTCTTCAACACAACTTTCAGTTCCTCTGATTGATTTCTTTTAGTGAGTTCATATCAGGCTGGTGATCTTGTGATTCTCGATACAATGACTGGTTGTTCTGGCTCTTCTTTCTTTATTGGAATCCTCATGTTCTTCCTTTCATCATAGTATCATGGATGTGGATGGACAACCAGGGATATTTTAAGGATTCTTCTAGATTCAAACTGAACACGTACTATTTTTCATGGCTTCTACCATGGATATATACTTCATCATATTCAATGGATCATAGGATTAGCTCCATCCTAATCCTTGCTTCATGTATGAGTGCATGTTTTTCTTTTGGAAGCATATAATTGGCTCCCTCCATAAAACATAATCCATGCTTCCGTCTTCATCCTTATATCCTTCTGCAAGGTGTCATAAGTCCTTTTCCAGTTTCCTCTTGATTGCTGACTTATTTCTATCTTTACTTCTTCTGGGTTTCTTCAAGATTGATTCTGAATTCGGCTTATCTTTGAGTTGTTACTTATGTAATAAATTCCACATGAATTGCTTGATTTACTTCATCCTTTCATGTGTATTGTATGAATTGTAGTCATTATGATAGAAATCCTTATCTTTTTGTTTCTTCCATAGGTATAGTTTTTCTTTAAACATATTATCTTATAAGAAATAGATATGCAAGATATGTATAGAAAGCATGGTATGTTCAAGAACTATGACCAGTATTGTTACCTTGTCTTAGAAGAAGACGTATGGTTTATCCTTCTTGGTCTTCTTTGTAGGTTCCTTTTCTTCGAAAATTGAGGCTTTAGCTCAGGACAATGATTCTTGTAGTGACCATACTTTCGATAGTTGAAGCATTGTATTTCTGACATATCTTTCTCTTGATTTGGTCTCTTCTTTGAACCAAATTTCATTTTGTTCCTAAAATTATTGAAACTTGTTGTGAAGGCTTGATCATCGTACTTATTTTGGGGTTTCTATTTTTCACTGATCGTTGATTCTTTTTTAGCACAATAAGTCCAAAGTTCTTCAAATGTAGGATACTCCTTCCTTATGTTCATGCTCACGACAAATGCATCCCATGTCTTGGGAAGAACATTGAGTACTATGTTTACCATTTCCTTCTCTGAAATGATCTCTTCAATAGCTTGTAAATGATCTCTTAATTGAGATATTCTCATAAAGTATGATGTTATGTTTTCATCATCATTCATCTTCATGTCATGGAGCTCATTCTTCAGACTCATTACTTGTCCAATGTTTCTGATTGAGAAGAGTTTTGTTGGGACATCGTACATCTTCTTCGATGAGTCAAGATGGGAGATGTAGGGTATCAAGTGGTATTTTATAGAGTCCACTATGATACTCATGGCACTGATGTCATCGTCTTTGAAATTCTCCATAACTACAACATTCTGTGGTTCCTTCTCTTTTCCTTCTACAAACTATGGTTCCACAATATTTCCTTTCACGATATCCAACACTTTATTCTTGGCAAGGATGAGGTCAATCCTTGTCTTCCATTCTCTAAAGTTAGAAGCTCCATATAACATTTTTTCTGACTTCATAGAGTAAGTCATCGCTGCTTTGATTTGGTCAACCCCAGATTTGGCCAAAAACTCAAACTTGACATCTTGGCTTGCTGAGAGTACCCAAAGATGCGCTAGGGTAGGGTGCACTAGTATATTCATAAATTAGGTCAATCCCTTCACCTAAGGTGCCTCAACAAGAGGGTTAGGTATTCTGCAACTACACCTGCTAGTAACCCTAGCGACAATGTTTTAGTAACTACTCCTGCTAGAAACCCTAACAACAGTTCTTCAATGAGCTTAGTATCCTGATGGCTATGCTCCATTGCAGTGGTTAGACTAAATGAAGGAGGTGTGGGCCCATAACCTATTAGAATATGATGGATTGTGCTCATTTTACCATAGACAATATCACTATTGTCACCCAACCATAGGCCAAAGCCACACTCTAAGCACCTTAACCCTGACAGAGAATCATTCCAGAAGGAAACCCTAGGCTAGATAGCCAAGAAAAGGGTGGAAAACCTTTCTCCAAGGATAACACACAAAACAAGAGCCAATTAGATAGTCCAAACCATAATTAAGAGATAGTCCAAGCCAAAATGTAACCTACTAGCTACAGCAGCTGCAATGACAAATCTCCTCCAAACTTGCGCACAAACTGGCTAACGATAGTCGCACAAGTGATCTCTGTAGTTCTGAGAAATGCCTACCAGAATGAAGAATGAACTCCTGTATTTATACTAAATCTGGAAAACTTTCTGTGTTTACTTCTCATTTTGGGCGTCTTTTTATTTAGTATATAATATTTTCTTCAACTGACTTCTTCTCTTGGAGGCTAATAACCTAATACAAATTATCCTCTTGAGCCGACTTGTCTTCTAGGGTTATTAGCCAACTAATTAGGGTTTCTTCTTTCTTCTCGAAATATTCTATTCTCGTCAAGTTTACATGTGGAGGTAAATACCTCCTGCAACTACCATAATATCAAAAGTTTGGATCTAGTCCGCCTTTGGGCCTGGAACCCCCCACAATCTGCCATGTACCCTTCCAATAAAAACACGGTTTAAAATTGTGGTACTACTCTGGAATATTAACGTTCGAGCAGTTTTCATCCCCCAATGAACTATAGCCGTCAATCTGATTACGATCTAAGATCTGGGTGACATTTACTTGCTACAAGGATCAACGGTTCTCGTTGACCCGGGATCAATGGTCTAGATTCACTTCGAACTTTTGGGCTTCGGGTGTTTTAAGTGTGAAACATGAAACATCTCCCGAAGGAAAATATTCGAAGTGAATGATCTATCGTCACGTGTCATGATGGATGAACAGTCCATATTCACTTCAGAAGTCCAAGCTTTGGAAGTTTCAAAGGTCAAGCGTGAAGATCTGCCAGAGGAAAATCGTCGAAGTGATGTGGCGGTCTCATGTCATATGATGTCACAGATACCGAGGTGTATTGGAAATAATGGTGACACATGTCACATGGAAATGGGTGAATGACACAACCAAATGACCTGATATGAATGCGACGCGTCCTACCTCATGAGTGTGCCACGTGTCTCAACTGTTGGTTGCCACATGCTTCAACACTTCGGGAGTTTCAAAATGTTAAGCGTGAATATCTCCCGGAGGAAAATCGACGAAGTGGTTGATCTACTTCCACGTGTCCCCTATGATGGATGGTCCTGATTTACTTCAAGACTTCGGGTCTTTGACTCGGGACTTTCAAATGCGAAACCTAAAAATCTCTCGGAGGAAAATCCTCGAAGTGAATGATCTGCTACCGCGTGCCGTGACTGACAAACAGTCCAGATTCTCTTTGGAAATTCGGGCTTCGAGAATTTAGGAGTTTATGAATGTTAATCTTGGAGAAATCTTGAAGGAAAATCACCGAATTGACGTGTCAGGTTCTCGAGACTTTGACTCTTTAGGTATTCGGCATTCAGGTCTTCTAAAACTTAGTACTTCGAACTTGATATTAAAACCTGCATGATTATAGAACCTGAATGGACGATAATTGTTGATATATGATTTGATTGGTGGATCTTTATTGTCGAAACTTCACTTGTCTATTCCCACAGTTTGAGCCTGAAATTTGTTGCTCTAGATTGTTGCATTGTGTGCATGGGCATTTCCTATGCATAGAAAAGGCTTGGCAGACCTGCGGTGAGCTCAATCAATGGTCCACGCGATGACAAGCATTTTGAAACAAATATGACATGTATTTTATCCTTTCAAAAAAATAGAAACAAAAATGCATGAAGACTCAAAAACGAATAAGGGCCATGACACTAAGTAGTGGGAAACTGACTTAACCACCAGAAAAAGGAAAAATTGATGAAGGCGTAGAGAAAAAGAGAGGAGAGGAAGGGGATGCAGACCTAGGTTAGAACATTGGCTCCAACTGGAGATAGCTCATCCCTGTGAGGTGCTAAGAAATGTAGATCGGTGCCTTGATATTAGATAACTACTCTTACCTTTCATCACTTACCCTCATTTTTGTCTACCAGACCTGTGTATCTATTACTGTCCCTCAACCATGCATTTTATTGAATTAAAAACTGAAAATACACCCCAGTGCCTTGTTGGGCTATGGAGTCTTTATTCACACACAACTAACTAATCAAAATAAATAATAAAGGAAAGCATCTATGATACAAGAGGGACCTTTCCCCATCCTCAAGCAAAATAGTGTTTCAGGAAGCACCCATTTACTGGGCCTCCAAATATCTTTGTATCATCTAGATTGTGCAGGATGAATGTGTTGTTGTCTAGGACTTCAATCACCTTAAAAGGGCCAAACCAGAGGTTGTCGAATTTACCATGCTTGGACTTGTCATCCCTTATGGCATCCCACCTCAAAACCAGGTCACCTTCCTGAAAAATATCCTTCTTGTTTTTCTTATCAAAGGATGATTTGATATTGATATGGTATGCCTATGTTCTCTGATCAAGTGCCTCTCTTTTCTTCTAAACTTCTATAATCTGGAAGATCCTCTGTTGGATGTCATTAGGCTCGTCAATATCCTCTTGCAAGAATTTCAGTACTGGTATATCGACCTGAGTAGGAAAAGCAACGTCTATTCCATAAACAATATGGAATGGTGAGGTTCCTAGAGACTTCTTAGTGTTGATCCTGTCAGCCCATAAGGCATATTTCAGTTTAGAGTCCTAGGATTTCTTGCTTTCAGTCAACGACTTTTTAATGACCATGATGAGAGTCTTGTTTGATGATTCTACCAGGCCATTTCCTTGAGGGTAATAGGCTGTGGAATGTGTCAAGGAAGTGTGGTGATTGCCATAGAAGTCAATCATGGCTTTGGACTTGAATTCTTGGGTATTGTCTGTTACAATCTTATTGGGGCAACCAAATCTGGAAAAAATATTAATTTCCAAGAAATTCATGATTACCTTGTCAGTGGCATTCCTGGTGGGAAAAACCTCAATCCATTTGGTGAAGTAGTCGGTGGAAGTGAGGATCCACTTGTGTTGTCCACTAGAGGGTGGATGTATTTCTTCAATGAATTCTAACCCCCTTTGATGAAATAGACTACCAAATTTGATAGGTTTCAGGGGCAATGATAGTAACTTATGTTTCGCTGCAAACATCTGACATTCATTGCAGGCTCTAACAGTGGAAAACACATCAGAGAAAATGGTGGGCTAGTAGTATCCTTCTCTCAGGATCTTTAGAAATGTGGCCTTCCAATGCTAGTTCCCTCCACACACCCCTCTGTGCATTTCTGCCGTGACTTGTTTAGCTTCATCTCCATCAAGGCATTTTAACAGAATGCTAGTAGGATCCCTCCAATACAATCTTTGTTTTGAAATGTAGAATTTGGTGCCTTTCAACTTGAGAGACTTGGCCTTTGTCTTCTTCACATCTGGTGGACATTCAAAATGTTGTAGAAAATAGATGATGTTTTTATACCAAGGTGAAGAGGAATATTTTTCAAATACCTGTTAGTTGTCTTGTCCAGGATGTATGATGGGTGCATCTAATTGGGTGAAGATTTGATGCAACTCTATCACCTTACAGTTTGATTCTGATAGAAACTTGGCCAATCCTTTCCCCTTGATCAGTTTGGTGGGATTTATGTTCAAATCAGACTCCAAAATCTTGGCAATCCATTTTCCTCTCTTCCCCTCTCTATCTGGCTGGACCAGAATCTCTTTGACACTACTGCTAGGAACAAAGGCCATTATGCTAGACTGTAGCATGTAAACCCTGAAGGCCTTGAGTGCTTTGACCAGTGCATAAGCCTGCTTCTCTAATATATCATACTTGAGCTCAACATCTCGGAGGGCTCTGCTGAAAAAGGCTATTGGCTACTCATGCCCTTCCTCGTTTTTCTGCAGTAGTACAACAACAATTGTTTCCTCTGAGGCAAAGCGAAAGATGAAGAAATATTTGGCATAGCCGGGGCTGGCCAATACAAGTGCTTCAAATAAATCTTTCTTGATTGTTTGGAAAGATGATTTCTCCTCCACAGACCATTTTATCAAAGAATCTTTCTTCAACATGTTAGTAATAGGCTTCAGAATTTCAACAAAATTCAGCACAAAGCATCTGAGGAAGTTTATCTTACAAGTAAAAGACTGGAAAACCTTTTTATTTATGGGAATCTCAATTTCTTGAATGGCACAAACCCTCTTTGGATCAATTTTTATGCCTCCCAGGAGCTTTCCTTCTTGCATGAGAAAGTGAGATTCCCTAGGATTGAGAGATATCCCATACCTCCTGCATTTCTTGAAAACTTGCTCCAAATGCTACAAATGTTCCTCATCATACTTGGAGAAAATGGTAATGTCATCTAGGTATATGACCATAAATTTGTCTTTCTCCCCCACAAAACCTATGTCCATGGCCCTCTGAAAAGTGGCCCCTGCATTCATGAGCCCAAAGGGCATCTTGTCATACATGAATGTTCCCTATGAGGTGGTGAATGTTGTCTTTTCTTTGTCTTCCTCACAAAGTGCTATTTGGTTATAAACAGAGTATCCATCCAACAAGGAAATTTTGTTTGCACCTACCACCCTTTGTAAAATATGATCCATCTTGGGGAGGGGGTAATTGTCCTTCAAAGAACACTTGTTTATATTTATGAAATCAACAAATAAGCGTATCTTCCCACTCTTCTTCCTTATGGGTACTAAGTTTGCCACCCGGTTTGAATACCTCAATGGTACAATAATCTTGGCATCCAACATTCTTTTTAGCTCTCTCTCAATTATAGACATTAACATGGGATTAAATTGTCTAATCTTCCGTCTGAATGGATTGGAGCCAGTTTTTAGAGGGATCTTGTGCTGGATGATGTCAGTATCAAATGTATTAAAATATTCATAGGACCATGCAAAAGTATCAACAAACATTTTAATGAGACTGGCATACCTGTCTTTTTTTTCTTCATCCAGTGCTTTGGATAGCTTGATTATCTTGGGATTCTCAGTGGTCCCAATGTTGCACTCTGTCACATCCCGTTCTTGATTCTTCAGGGTGGTTCCTTTGTAAAAATCATTATTGTCTAACAGTGTTTCAAAGACACTAGACCCTTTGTAATATAATTGGTTTTCATCTCCACAATATCATGACTAGCCATTGTCTTTTGCAGATGAGAACATTGTTAATCTTCTAATTTCTCATTTTCATATTCATGACTTTCTTGATCAATTGACATATTGGAGAATTCATCAATGGTGTGAAGAAATATATGCAAATCCAAATTGTCACTAAAGACTTGCCAATGCTTTATGTTGTCTGGTATGGTTTTTCTACATTTGATTTCCACCTGATATTTAATATTTGGGCCAATGGGAGGCCTGACCGTGCTAGCATCTAAGGACAAAGAATCAACTTTCTAATTCTGTTCTCTGGGAATGGAAGAGAGGTTAAATACTAGAAATAAATGATCGATCAAGTCCCATACCTCATTTATGTACTGCTTGAGCCTCAGTTGCTTGGTTTGATAGATATTCCTCACTTGATTGATGACCAACTTAGAATCGCCAAAAACTACTAAACAATCAATGGCCATGTCTTTGCCAGCCCTCAATCCCAATACCAAAGCCTCATATTCAGCTATATTGTTGGTAGTCTCAAACTCCAAGTTATAAGAGAGGGTTATAACTTCTTCTGAAGGGGAAATGAGAAGAATACATGCACTAGATCCTTCTTTTGATGAAGATCCATCGAAATACATCTTCCAAACCTTATTCTGTTGACTAGTCATTGGCTTATCTCTGCGTTGGATGACATATATTTCAGGTTCATCATCATTTAAATTAAAAATAGGCAAACCCATCCCATCCTCAATAACATAAATGGGGTGATTTATTGGGTTCTGATGATCATTGACTATGTAGGATAACCCTACCTCTCTATATAGCCTCCTGTGCTCAACACCAAACACAAGAATGGTGGCATATGTGAGATCCATTTGCAATGATCCCCCAACCTTCTTAGCCCAAGTTATGGATAATAGAATGCCAAACAATGTCCATCACTACAATCTTCATGGGTAATTGTGCTAGAGAAACCACAATATCCTTTATCAATCCCATGCATTTTACTTTCTTAGAATCGAAGGAGTATAGGTCTTGGTAAGGCTTGGTAATTTACAAACCTAGTTCTTCCATAATATCTTTGAGAATGAAATTGTGAGAGGCTCCTAAGTCCATAAGACATTTGTGCAGGATCTTATCATGGACTTTCAGAGATATATAAAAAGGAGGATAAGCATCAAAGCCATCCTCAATATGTGGACCCACAATTATGGTTGGGTTTTCATCCTGTAGACTAATGACATACGACGATACACTAGAAGGAGTTGGATGAAAAAATTTCATGATGGATTTCTTGAAAGGTTCTTTTTTTAACAATTATGTCAAAGGGACAGGAGTCTTGATTTTGCTCAGCTCATGTTCCAAGTTGAAAGAGGTTGGTGAATTATCAACTTCATTTGTTTTAGGGGCAAGAGGTTTTTATAGTGGAGATGACTGAGTTTTAGATGGCATACCTTTATTTGGATTTGGCTTGGGAGGAGCTTCTGCCTGTTTTCTTTGATCATAGGTAGTGGATTTGGAAGCTCCATTTCTTGTCCTCAAATTGTATTTCTTCTTGGGTTGTCCTTGGATAACTCCCTCCTTTCCTATCTAATCATCAAATTGATTTGACAATTGTGTTTCCTCATATTATTGTTGTGTTAAGTGACTGGTATAATAATTTGTCTCATTGAAAAGAACAATGGTATTGTCCATGAAATCATTGTCTACATCTATCTCATTGATATGATTGTTTTGGAAAGGGGGCACGACCCTTTGATCATCAACATTTCTTCTTTGAATTTTACTCACTGAAGTTGCCAGGTGAAAGATGGCAGTCTTTTGGTGTTTGATCTTTGTTCACCATCAAAGCTCTGAGCTGATCAATTGTAATTCTCCTAGGGAAATATATTTCGTTACTTTGTTCCCTAGAAACGGTGCCAGAAGATGTTGGTCCTAAGGTCTGCACCTCACTGCTAAAGGGAAAAGCTAGGCCACCTATTAGTTTAGAAATATTGTTTCTTTTAACTTGTTTTTGGTTGGTTAGAGGGTTATTATATCATGAAAAAGGCAAGGTTGGGTTGGAAGAACAATATGGATGAGGGCCCTCCTTGGTTGATTGCACACGAGTGACAGACCAATGAAATTATAGAAAACAGAGGGAAACAACAAACTACTCAATGAATAATCTGCTGCAAGTAGTTCAATACTTAAACTATCATTTCAAGACATCAAACATGTATCAAAACACAATGATTCCCATAGGTTGTAGAAACCGAATCTTCACCAAATAATTAGTTGTTTGACAGGTTGCATATTAGTAAAAATAAGACATACAATAGTTGAAAGGAAATGAAATGTATGTTGCACAAATATAAACTTGTATTGAAGACAAGAATGAAAACATGTGAAGAGTTGAACGAAACACTGTCATAAAGAGTATGTTCATTAGGTAGAGAGCTTTAATCCATGCATAAAATAGGTCCAACTAGTCTGTTGTATTGCTATTCCTTCCTGAAAAAAAATCTGACCTTCACAATATCCAAAAACTAACTATTTAAAAGAGTTGCAGAGGCTCTCGTCCTTAGGGGACTGAGACCTCAATTTAGGGAACTCTTTGTAAACCAAATTATTAACTTCACTAAGATACTGGAATTAATCAACAAGAGTGGTTCTTATCACACACAAAATACCACTCTTGCATCTAATCTAGGAAAATGATGGACTAAATCAAATAAAACTACTATTGTCTCTGAGACAGTACTGATGCATGTGCTGGAGGAAAATAGTTGGCCAAAGATGGGCCTCAGATTGACAGAGAAGAGCTCTATGTTTAATGATGACATGTCTGTGAGTTGTTGGAGGCCATTGGAGATAACCGACTGCATGAGCAGAGTTTCCTGAAGTGTCTCTGGCACTAATTTATATCGACCTGTGACTGAGACTTATCTCTCTATCTATGCCTGAACTTTGGAAGCCAAGCGCACTCTATATTAACCCCGCCAGATGCCATCTGTACCTATGAAATAGCTTTGTTGGAATGATTTTCGGCCCATCGAGCATGAGGGGAGACATGGAGGTGAGCATCCAATCGAGAGATGGGACAAATGAATGCGAGGGTAGATGATGTGTAGTGAGGGGAGAAGAGGTGGCAAAAGGAAAGAGGGGGTGGTTTTGAAAAACAACCCGTGAGGAAATCGGAGGGGGTGGAGGTGGTAAGCATATTAGAGAGGGGGGGTCTGAGTTATTGAGGAGCTGTCACATTAGGTAGGGCCCACGGTGTGAAAACCACTTACTTGGACCCCCCCCCACCCACCAGTAAAGGTATAATAGTCACAGGGGGCGGGGGGAGGGTACGAGTTGCGACAAGGACCATTGATATGGAGAGGTGGGCCACCATTGATGCAGATCAATGTGGGGTTTAATGGGGGACAAGTGTTGGGTGGTGAGGGGAGTGAGAGTAGTGAGTGGGATGAGGGCATATGACGGGTGAGGTGACGTGGTGATCCAATGTCATTCAAGCATGTGATTGTGGGAGCTATTGAGGGTGGTTTATATCTAGACCACCTTTGGGCCAACAAACCACCAGAAGCTGCCACGTACCCTTCCAAAAAAACCATGGTTTAAAATTGCAGTACCGCTCTGGAAAATTAACGTCTGGGTATTTTGCGTCCCCACAATGAACTACAGTTGTCGATCTGATTACAATATGACATCTGAGTGACATTTACCTACTGCAAGGATTGAAAGTTCTTGTTGACCTGGGATCAATGGTCCATATTCACTTTGGACTTTTGGGCTTTGGGTGTTTTGAATGTGAAGCATGAAACATCTCCCAAAGGAAAATCTCCAAAGTGAATGATCCGTCGTCATGTGTCATGATGCATGAATGGTCCGGGTTCACTTCAGAATTCTGGGCTTCGGGAGTTTCAAATGTCAAGCGTGAAGATCTCCCAGTGGAAAATCGTCGAACTGATGTGGTGGTCTGATGTCGTATGATGTCACGGTTGTTGAGGTGTCTTGGAAAGAATGGTGACATGTGTCACATGGAAATAGGCGAATGCCACAACCAAATGACCTGAGATGAATGCCAAGTGTCATGCCTCATGAGTGTGCCACGTGTCTCAACTGCTGGTTGCCACGTGCCTCGGCACTTCGAGAGTTTCAAAATGTTAAGTGTGAAGATCTACTGGAGGAAAACCGCCGAAGTGGTTGATCTGCTTCCACGTGTCACCTTTGATGGATGGTCCTGATTTACTGTGGGACTTTGGGTCTTTGGATCTTTCGGACTTTCGAATGTGAAACCTGAAAATCTCTCGGAGGAAAATCCCTGAAGTGAATGATCTGATGGCGTGTGTTGTAACTTATGAACGATCTAGATTGTCTTCGGAAATACGGGCTTAGGGACTTCAGGAGTTTATGAATGTTAATCTCGGAGAACTCCTGAAGAAAAATCACCGAAGCAACATGTCATTTTCTTGGGACTTCGGCTCTTCGGGTCTTCAACATTCAGGTCTTTGCCAACTCAATACTTAGAACTTGATATTAAAACCCACGCGATTCTAGAACCTGAATGGATGAGATCCATTGATCTATGATTTTCTTGGTGGATATTTATCGTTGAAAGTTCACCGGTATGTTCCCACAGTCTAAGCCCAAAATTTGCTTCTCTGGATTGTTGCGTTGTGTGCATGGGCATTTACTGCGAATAGAAAAGGATTGGTAGACCTGTAGTGAGATCAATCAATGGTGCACATGATGAAAAGCATTCTGAAACAAATATGACATGTATTTTATCCTTTCAGAAAAATAAAGACAAAAATGTGCGAAGACTCAAAAACGAATACGGGCCAAGACACTCAGTAGTGGGAAACTAGCTTAACCACCAGAAAAAGGAAAAATTGATGAAGGCATAACGTGAAAGAGAGGAGAGGAAAGGGATGCAGACCTAGATTACAACATATGGAACAACTAGCATTGAGGATGCAATAGGAGGGAAAGGTACACTAGAGGTACGAATGGCCAGAAAGCAGGAACAAGAGTTGAGAAGGTGGCTGACGGAATTAGAAAACCTCAGTGACATAGAGGAGGAATTGATTCACATATGTGAACTAGAGACAGGGAGACACCTCAGTGATGAGGAGGAGGTGAGATAATTCAAAGATATCATAAACTGGTAGGTGGGTAGAAATGGACTTTCAAGTTGCTAGGTGGGCAATAGAAAGAGATCAGTGGACCGTCTCATATACTTCCAAAGGAGAAGTACTGGAATTTCAAGTTTCTAGGTGGGCAATGACACAGGATAGATTGATCTCATAGACTGGCAGGTGTGTAGAAAAGAAGTATCGAATTACCAGGTGAGCATGGGGAAATAAATGAGACTATCTAAAAGTCTCAGGAGCTCAGAAGTGAGTTCATATCAACAAGGATTTTTGATGGATGAAGGTTCATGTGGATTTGTAGACCATGTGAATGAAGATGATGAGAAGTTAAGTACATCCGCCATCAAAGAAGAGGATAAGAGGAGCATTCTAATTATTGGAGGGATCAATACATTCCTACCAAACAACGAAGTGGAGGCCAGTGCACATGATGAAGGTGCAGAAACAAAAGAAGAAATACATCCAACATAAATTGTCAAAGAGGAAGAAATGGAGCAGACATTTATGTCTACCCAACAGAAGGAGATGAGCATTCAAAATAATGTCTCAAAATTTTCATCCAAGAAGCTAAACAGGAGATGAATGCAAAACTGAATCTTGCGGCAGAAGAGGAAGCATACAGCAAGGATTTTGCTGATATGTATGAAGAATTGGAATCCCTAGAAGGAAGAGTTATGGTGCAAAGCTTGCACATCCAACAGGCTAAGTTGGAAGCATATGGAGGAACCTACCAGCCATAGGAACAATTGGAGGGAGTTAGAGATATGCCAGCACAAGAAGAGATGACATAAGCTAATATGTCAGAGGAGGGAGCTAAGCAACATGTGATGAGACTACAACACTGGAGAATGCAACAGGGTGGCAAGATAATGCTGCAAAAGAATAAGAAAATGTTATGGGGGATCAAGATGATCTACCCACTGATAAGGAAGAGTTGTAGCTGAGAAGACTGCATAAGGAGAACCAACCATTCGAGCAGCTGGTAGGGTCATAGAGGATATACTAAGGCTGATCTTTAGGTTATCATAAGCAATCAACAAAGGGAAGCTAAACTTGGGATAACTTGCAACAAAAACAGGGAAGAAATAGAATAAGAAGCAACAACAAAAACAACATAGCTGGAGAGGAGCAAGAGGACATCTCCAAGGGAGAGTTTGGGATCCAAGTGTTGAAATATTGTAACTACAAAGAGTATTCTTATTATTATTGATATATTATTCATAGGATCAATCCCCATTGTGGATTGATCATGTCAGTGATTGTAATAGGAACAAATCCCCTTTTGCGGATTGGTCAACAGACAGTTATAATAGGCAGAATAAGAAGTTGGCCCCAACAGTTAATAAGGAGACCCATAAATATAATAAAGGTGGGTTTACCCACCCAGTTGGAGAAGTTGGCCCTGTTAGTGAAGAGACACTTCACACGTGCCAGACTTGTATAAATAAAGGAGGCTAGCGCCTCACTTGGACATAACTCACTTGCTCAGTTTGAGAGACAAGTTCTGATCTATTACCGACAAAGGAGAGAGAGAGTGGTGCATATCTTGGGAGAGGAATTTCTAATTTAGCATAGAGATCTCTTGGCATTGTATTGGTTATCTATATTAAGGAAGTTTTTGCTAGGTTTTCTTCCCCTATAGGGCTTCCCAGGATAAATGTTGTGTCTCTTGTGATTGTGTATTTCTCAGTGATCTTGGATTATGGTACTGTTATCTAATGAAATGCAAACATCTATAATAATGGCTTAAACATTAACATGGTATCAGAGCCAAGCTGAAGGAAGAATATTTCGCAAGAGGAAAAACATTGTTGTTGCAGTACCTGCAAATTAGGGTTTTTCAAAAGTGAATCTTTTCAGCCCTAAAACTAACTAGAAAGTTGTGCCCTCCCCTAAGGATCAATTTGGCATCATCGGTGCACCTTTTCAGTGGCTAGATCTTCCAGAAAGTGAAACCCTAGTTTCACAAAGTACCAGAAAACCAGAGTACCAAAAGTACCAGAAGTACCAGAGTATCAGAAGTACCAGAAGACCAAAAGCACAAGTCCAAAAATCCACATATCAATTTTGAGGAGGTAAAAGTTGGATTTTCAAAATTCCGACTAGACCAGCATGCTCGCCTCAACTCAACACATCTATTCCCTGGATCAGAATTTCAAAATTTGAAGTTTGAAAACTTTGGGTTTCCTCATAAAACCCTAAGTTACAGTCGCAGTTGCAGTCTCAGAACTAGTTGCAGTTGCAGTACCAGTTACAGTTGCAGCCATAGAACCAGTTGCAATCACCCTTGAAGTTTTCTTAAGAGTTGGTAATGATTAACACTGCTACCATATGGAGCCACTACCTGCAAATTCCATCAGAGGTATGTACTCACATATGTTTAATGGTTAAACCCTAAAGAGTATTTGCAGGAGAAGGGATCTCTTTCCATAAATCCAGAAGGGTATCAATATCCAACACATTCAGAGGAATGATGCAACCCAGGTGTGATTATTCTGATATGCATCTATTTGTCATAACATTATCTTGATCAGTGTTGCATGTTGAAGCTATGATGAAATTATTAGAAGGATTAAAAATTGATCATAGAGCTTATCCTCTAACCTAGCCTTCTGTCAAGATAGCGTATTGTCTTAGTACTACAGACAGGTTGAAGAATGCACTTGTCACTTGAGTGAAGGAGACCTAGAAGAAAATAAAGCACTCATCCTTGAGGACAAGGCTCCAGGTTTGATTAATCAAGATTAATAAGATTCAAAGGTACACATGACAAGTTGATGACTATAGTTGAAATAACAATCAAGTATTATACTTGATAGCATGTGAGCATATAGAGGTAAATACTCTGCCTAATACAACTAACACCTCCTCTAGGAGAAATCTCATGTGTTAGTTCCAGGTTGCCATGGAAGAATGCTTCGTCACAACACTATGAGAGTGTTGACCTCATTTCATGTTGTATTCCTTACCTTTAGTATTTGCTTTAGATAAATTATAAGTGATAGCTCTAAAGGAGCTACTGTGATGGTTGTTCGTGCTATTGCTTTATATTATTAGAATGATATTATTCTTGCTTGTTGTTTTGTTGACCTTGCTCCAGGTCACATGAGGAAGCTATAGCAAAGGTTGCAGAAGGAAACATGCTAAAGGAGAGACCATAAATAAAGAAATCATCATTTGAAAAGAAGAAGGTGGCTCGTATAAACTAAAGGGTCATTCAGAAGCTGCCATGACCATTGAAGAATCTTGGCATAAAAGATTAGCTCACTTCAACTACAAGGTGCCAGGATACATATGAAAAGCGGTCACAGGTTTACTGAAACTCAAAGGTGACCATGAAGGTGTATGCAATGGATGTGCACAAGGGAAGAACATCAAGAAACCATTTCCGAAGAGGGATAGCAAGACAAAAGGAGTCCTAGAACTCATTCATTCAGATATGTGTGTCCCAGTGCCATCATCCTCTATTAGTGGGTATGTATACTAGGTATCCTTCATTGATGATTCTTCTCATAAGACTTGGATATATTTGAAGTGTTCAACAAGTTCAAGGAATTCAAAGCCTTGATAGAGAACCTTTCTATAAGGAAGATTAAGATACTCAAGTCAAATAATGGAGGAGAATATACCTTAAAAGAGTTCGTGAACTTCTGCAAAGATGTTGGGATCAAGATCCCCAACAAAACAGTGTAGCTGGACGAAGGAACTGAACCATGCTAGAAGCCATGAAGATCAAGATATTCCTATGTGCTTATGGGTAGAAGCAACAATGGTAGTTGTTTATGTGTAGAACTGATTGTCCCATAATGCACTTGGGCTCAAGACACCTGAAGAGATGTTCACCAGAAAGAAGCCAGAGGTAAGCCATCTAAAAATATTTGGTTGTCCAGTGTTTATTTATATACCTAAATAAAAGAGAAACAAATTGGACCCTTCAGGAAAGAAGGGAATATTTGTCGGATACTGTGAGGTCTCCAAGGCCTTAAGAATCTATATACCAGGTCAACATCACATTGATATCAGCAGGGATGTGACCTTTGATGAAGATGCAGTGCTCAAGAAATCTAAACTGAGCCAGCTTGAAGAGGTATATGAAGAGGAACCCGTAATCCCCAATACTGCAATGAGGGAGGTTCCTAGAGCTGCAGAACCAGTGAGGGAAGTCGTAACTTTCCCTGATGAGGAACTTCTAGAAGACCATGATATAGTAGAAGTGCAAGAACCTCCTCAAATGAAGATCCTCCATAAAATAAAGCGAACCTAGGCTAGAGAGATTATTCAATATGGAGAGAAGTACAATGTTCCCAAAGGAACTACGACACAGGTGAAAAGACCAAATCCATTCTCCAGTTAGACGGCTTTGATGTGTGATCTCCTAGAAGAGGAGCCTACCTGCTTTGAAGAATCCATTTAGAGAAAAGAATGGGCAGATGCCATGATAGAGGAATTGTAAAGATCCCAAGCCAAATTCTTTCTTGGAATCACTAACTACTACTAATTTATTGAGTTTTTAAGTGCATACAAGATTCATCAACACATGGAGATCACAATATATTAAAGATGTAGAAGCACAAGCAAAGATCTGACCTTTTTATTATGAGCAATGTAAGATCAATACAATAGATGGCCGATCTGTCATAAACCTCAAATGGCCGTACAAGCAATAGATATGAGCTGCTACAAAATGCTCCCGACAATACAAAATGAGCCTCCAAAGGCTGGATATACAATGAAGACTAAATCAAGTAGATCTGAGCCGTACTAATGCTCAACCTCCAAGCTGGAAAGTGCCACATCCTGCTAGAATGTTGAAGCCCTTAATAATTCTTCCCTGCTACCAAAATTGTCCAATCATCCCGAGAAATATGCCAAATGATAGATCGGGCAATTGCAAGGAAAACCCAGATGTCCAAATTCCCAAATCCACTCTCGAACTCCGTAGATTTGAATTCTCCATTGAATGATGTGCCCCACTGGATGACTAAAACCCTAGCTAGTTTGACCCTGATGAAGTAGATCTCCAAATGATCTGAAACTCTCCAAGAATATAGATCGGGTGATGGTAAGAACAACCCAGATGCCCGAATCTCCAAGATCCCTCTCAATCATTGTAGATCTGAAATCTCCATTGAATGGTGTGCCCCACTAGATGACTGAAACCCTAGCAGGTTGGGACCTGATGAAGGAGGCTTCCAAATGCTCTGAAACCCTCCAAGAATATAGATCGGGCTATGA
This sequence comes from Picea glauca, assembly GCA_000966675.3. Classification (NCBI taxonomy): domain Eukaryota; kingdom Viridiplantae; phylum Streptophyta; class Pinopsida; order Pinales; family Pinaceae; genus Picea; species Picea glauca. The sequence continues at coordinate 1,329,915 of JZKD02S1936308.1, read as the reverse complement.
GAATCCCGTGGGAGAATTTTCAGGCTCAGATCTCAAGCAGATCTCCCTAGATCTGAGTTTTACTGAATCAC
>JZKD02S1936308.1:1309468-1325409 GCA_000966675.3 Picea glauca | reverse complement strand
TGTAAAGAGCATCATGAGCCTAGTTGGGGACATATCTTGCACCATCACTGCCAACCTCTGGAACTCATCAATGTATGCCTCAGTCGTACCTATTTGCTTGAGTTGGGTGAGCTCCTGGAAATGTAACTTAGGATCTCCTATATCAAATCTATCAATGAGCCTCTGAGTGAATTCCATATAGGATACAATCTGGCTATGGACGAGTGTGGTGAGCCCATGGTACCACCAGTCGTGGGATTTTCCATCCAAGTACATAGTGGCAAACTTGATGGCCTCCATCTATCTCATGGGATTAAGCTGCAGGTAAGTATCCATCTTCTGCACCCATGCTTGTGCTGTCATATTAGCCGTACCATCAAATTATGGAATCTCTATCTTCCCTGCCATTCGCTCAAACTCAAAGCTTCCCCTATGGTTCGTCCTAGGCTGGTTTCTGAACCTGAGTTGAAAATACTGGTCTAGGGACATCTGTCTTTGAACTTTCATATCCAAGCTGTAGTATTCCCTGGTACTCCTGGCTAATTGTGCCACAAAATCTTCAACCTGTTCATGTTGCTCTTGCTCATCTGTAAATGTAGGCATGTATGATATGGGGTTAGCTCTGATACCTGAATGTTGGCCTAGTGGTTCATCTGTGAACACTGGCACATATGGCCTATGATTGGTCTTGCTACCCATCTGCCCATGGAACATGCCACCTCCAAGACTTCCTTCGGATGCTGGTGCTTTCTCTGGGTTATATCTGCCTTCCTCATGGGTTCCACCGAACCCTCCAACCTCCTTATTCCCATATGTATCAGGATCTTTGCCTCGATGGGTTACTTGCATCAGAAGGTCAGTTATCCTATTTTGGTTCTCGTTCATTTTCTGTAGATTCTCATCAACTTTCTTCAAGGTTTCAAAGATTTCGGCATGTCCCCTTTTGTTGGTTTCCTGATACTCGTCCAACTGTCGGACCAATGTGCTTTCTGTGCGGTTCATGTTTTGTTGGAACTTACCAAATTCAGTTACTAAGAGAGCCAAGCCCTAAGGCTCATGGTCGTCTCCTGACCCTTCTATTTATACCTCTGTTTCATTGTTGTTTATCTTCCTTCGACCCATGGCAATCCCCCTGTACTTCTGCATGCACCGATCTCTCCACAGGTTTGGAGGATCGAGGCTCTGATACCACTGTAAAGATCCCAAGCTAAATGCTTTCTTGGAATCACTAACTACTACTAATTAATTGAGTTTGGAATCACAATATATTCAAGATGTAGAAGCACAAGCAAAGATCTGACCTTTTTATTATGAGCAATGTAAGATCAATACAATAGATGGCCGATCTGTCATAAACCTCAAATAGATTGAAGAAAGCCTTATATGGATTGAAGCAAGCTCTTAGAGCTTGGTATGGCCGTATAGATAGTTTCTTGACAAGCTTAGGCTTTACCAAGAGTAAAGAAAACTCAAATCTCTACTTCAAAATTATGAATAATGAGCCAATAATCTTACCACTATATGTGGATGACTTATTCTTAACTGGAGAAGAAAAGCTCATCATTGAAAAAGAGACTTGCCTCGAAATTTGAAATGAAATACCTTGTCCTAATGCATTACTTCTTAGGTCTTGAGGTATGGCAGAGTCCTAAGAGGATCTTCCTTAACCAAAGGAAGTACATGGTCAAAATCTTAAAGAGATTCGATATGTTGGAATGAAATCCCATGAATACACCCATGGAAGCGAAGTTGAAGCTGTTGGTCAATACGTCATCAGAATCGATTGATGCCACACTGTATAGATAGATTATTGGATCGTTGATGTACCTGAAAAACACCAGACCAGACATTTGTTTTTCCATGAACACCTTGAGTCAGTTTCTGGTAGAAACCAGACGTGTTCACCTAGTGGCTGCAAAACATGTGATGAGGTAACTCAAAGGTACAATAGATTATGGTCTCAGCTATGATGAATATCATGATTTCACATTGAGTGGATATACTGATGCAGATTCGGCAGGAAGTGTTTCTGACAGGAAAATCACTTCAGGATGTTGTTTCAATTTGGGATTAGCTATGATCTCATGGCAGAGTAGGAAGCAATCTAGTATTTCTCTCAGCACAGCAGAAGCAGAATACATTGTTGCATGTTTTGCTAGCTGTGAAGCTATATGGATTCCAAAGTTGTTGACTGGCCTATTTGACTTGAAGATGAGAGAAACCATGATTCTATGTGACAACTAGAGCTACATAAAGATGACAGAGAATCTTGTATTTTATGGCAGGTTGAAGCACATAAAGATCCGCTATCATTACATCTGCGACATGGTACAAAGAGGAGCCTTGAAGCTCCTGTACATTAGCATGGATGAACGGGTTGCTGACGTATTGACCAAGCCTCTATCTCGTATAAATTTTGAGTACTTTTGAGATAAGCTTGGCATAGTCCGAAAGGACCTTCCTCGAAAGGGGGAGTAGATGAGATGTTCCTTACTTCTAACCTAGTTGTCAGACGTAAAGAAAGATGAGATGTTCCTTGCTTCTGACCGAGTTGTTAGACATAAAGCAAGATGAGATGTGTTCCTTGCTTCTGACCAAGTTGTCAGATGTAAAACAAGATGAGAAGTTCCTTGCTTCTGACCTAGTTGTCATACGTAAAGCAAGATAAGATGTTCCTTGCTTTTGATCTAGTTGTCAAACGTAAAGAAAGATGAGATGTTCCTTGCTTCTGACCGAGTTGTCAGACGTAAAGAAAGATGAGATGTGTTCCTTGCTTCTAACCTAGTTGTCAGACGTAAAGCAAGATGATGTGTGACTAGTACTATGCTTTCAACTGTATAGCTGCGACGTAAAGCACGTCTAGTTCCCTCCTTCCATCCTGATGGTTGTGACGTAAAGCAGGATGTGTACCTTGCTTCCGACTTGATGGTTGTGACGTAAAGCAAGATGATATGATGAGACTAGCATTGAGCTTCCAGATGGATAGCTGTGACATAAAGCCAGTCTAGTATCCTTCTTCCGACCGGATGGTTGTGACGTAAAGTAGGACAAGTATCTTGCTTCCATCCTGAGTGCTATGACGTAAAGCAAGACAATGAGATGAGACTAGTACTATGCTTCCAACTTGATAGCTGTGACATAAGGCCAGTCTAGTATCTTGCTTCCAGCTTGAGCGCTGTGACATAAAGCAAGACACTGAGATGAGGCAAGTACTGAGATTCCAGCTTGACAGTTGTGACGTAAAGCCAGTCTTGTATTATGATGAGACAACCTTGTGATGTGATGATGATGATGTATCAGTTTTTATACTAATACATATTGATGTAGATGATGATGGCATTCCTTTGATAATGATGATGTTTCTAATGAAGAAAACTTCTGATGATTTATAGATACGCCAACCAAGATGATATTGATGATGTTTTCCTTCCATTTGATGCTATTGATGATGTTGTTCTCTCTCTCTCGCATGATGTTGTTGAAGAATACCCTTCTTGTTAAGGGGGAGTGTTGAAATATTGTAACTGCAAAGAGTATTCTTATTATTATTGATATAGTATTCATAGGATCAATTCCCATTGTGGATTGATCATGTCGATTATTGTAATAGGACAAAATCCCCTTTTGCGGGTTGGTCAACAGACAATTATAATAGGCAGAATATGAAGTCGGTCCCAACAGTTAATAAGGAGACCCAGAAATACAATAAAGGTGGGTTTACCCACCCAGTTGGAGAAGTCGGCCCTGCCAATGAAGAGACACTTCACACGTGCCAAACTTGTATAAATAAAGGAGGCTAACACCTCACTTGGACATAACTCACTTGCTCAGTTTGAGAGACAAGTTCTGATCTGTTACCGACAAAGGAGAGAGAGAGTGGCGCATATCTTGGGAGAGGACTTTTTGTTTTAGCATAGAGATCTCTTTGCATTGTATTGGCTATCTACATTAAGGAAGTTTTTGTTGGGTTTTATTCCCCTAGAGGGTTTCCTAGGATAAATGTTGTGTCTCTTGTGATTGTGTATTTCTCAATGATCTTGGATTATGCTATTGTTATCTAATGAAATGCAAACATCTATAATAATGTCTTAAACATTAAAACCAAAAGGATTTCAACACTGGAGAAGAGGATCTCATGAAAAGGAGCTTGTGATTTTCCCAGTAGTGGATTATGATGCAGGAGCATCGCTGATGGCATCCACCCGGGCACCTACCTCAGCAGGTCTCGTGCCTGACCTCTCGGTCTTAAGGATCATTCAATTTCCTCCCTTGAGCTGGAGTGGCTCCTCTGATTCCCACTGGAATCTCCTTCAAAAATTGACCCACAGGTATTTTTGGCACTTTACAGTCTTTAGGCCAGTCACTGTTGTCTTCGACGACAAAAGAATAGAGAATCGGGTTTCAGGGTTTTCAAACTCCCAATGTCTCGACCTCCAATATCCCGATGCACTCCTTTGTTGCCTTAGCCCCTGAGATATGCATTTAATCCATGTGACCTCCTCTTATATGACCACAATCATATACCTTATCCGGATTCGGGGTTTCGAGTGTTGAACTGTAGTAAATCTCTCACACACGGAATCCCCGATCTTCCGATTCGCGGATTCCCGATATGACATCACCAGGACGCCCTTCCACCGTAACCAAAATCAATGACGGTGAAAAGTTGTTGAGATCAGTGGTTCCAGATCTCCCTCGGGGTTTCACGACTTCAATTGTCGAAATGCTTTGACCTTCGATTTCTTCGATTTCATGAATACCGATTTCCCAATCACTTCGATCTCGGCCACGCGTCCTCAAAAATGTACGGTTCTTGTATGCTTCGGGGTTTCCACCCTGGAAATTCCCGATTCCCTTGCTACAACAAGATGACGTCAGCTGGACCCACACAGGGATCTCCTCTTGTCGGAAAATCAGACTTCGTGGTTTCGACTTGAGAGAGTAGCCTGTCCTTAGGACCTCTGAAACCTTGATCCCCAACTCTCTTCGGATTTCTGACACACGTCCCATGTGATGGATGGTTCAGATTGAACCTCGGGCTTCGCCACTTTACAAAACCATGAACACTCACTTACCTGAACTCCGATGACCACATCCCCGATCTAGACGAACACATGACACGTGTCCTCCCTGAGATCCTACGGCTATGATCCTTTCGTCGTTTCAGGGTTAACAGGTCTCGGATTCTTGTCTTCTAAAGTTCCGAAATGTCGATGGACTCTCGATCCCTACCACCTGTCCCAACAGATGGATGGCTATGAACTCATCGAGATTTTCACGATGGATTTCCCCGACTTCTAGTCCACGTGACTCCTAATTTCCCGAACCCTGACGCCTCGATATCCCGACGCCTCTCAGGGTTCTTACTCTGCTCACAAGGGTTTAAACCCTGTGAAAATCCTGTCAGATCGGACGGATGATGGTAACTGATCAACGATCCAACGACTCACGACCCCTAGAGATTGAACTTTGAATGCGGCTGTAACCTCCTCACTTCTTTGGCAGATCCAACGGCTGACGGGATTTTTCAAATCTTCTCCACAAGATCCTAACCGTCGATCTCTTCCTCTTTGATGTTTTCTATGGGGTGAACCCAGTATTCCTCTGTGAAAACTGTTCCTCCTGCGCGTAACTTTGCAGCGACTGTTCAAACACTCTACGACACAGAATCTCTATGCTTCTCTTCGATGAGCTTGGAAGCCTTTTCCTTCTTGAGCTTCACACAATTCTGAGTCTTTGAGAAGACCCTTGCACGCACTCCTTGCGGCAATCCTCGAACACTTCCAAGTATTGAGTTCTTTCGACTCTGCGCACACCTGTAGCAACAGTCCTTCAATGCTTCACTCATATTCACAACTGAGAATTTCTTTAGCCTGAACACTCCTTGCACGGATCCTATAACCCAATTTCACTTCTGGGTGAACGAGAACAAGAGTTAAACTGTCCGAGCCTTCTGTCAACGCACTCCTTGCGGACGACTTCAACTGCACTCCTTGTAGAAATCCTTGCTCAGATAGAGAAACAATTGAATCTCATTTCTTCCGCTTCCTTTCTCAGATTTCAAACACTCAGCAAGAAATCATTCATACATAGCATGTAAAACAAATGCACAATAGAAAGTAAATACTCATGAGCATAGCATTCAACATACATACACAGAGAACAAACACAATGCCATGAACTTGAATCAACTTCTTCTATTAATCCAAATAACTATACATGGGTGTTTCTACACAACTCTCTGCTTCTCTTCTATGCTCCAATGCTTCTAACTATGTTACAATGCACAATGAGGGTGTCTATATCCYRTTTCCCTCTTGYGCTCTCAAACAGTCTAATCTAGAATTAAATTTCTATCTACCTGCATTAACTACTATAAATGCCTCCATCTACTTCAGACGAGAGCGGGGTGCTCAAGGTCTGATTACATTATACCAAGGCGCCTTCATTAAATGATCCCATTTATATTTGGTGCATCAACTTCAAGGGAAAATTCAAAAATTTGGCTGGGTCTGCCAAGATGTCCTTTGTCTTCCGCGCTGGCTCGCTTGATGTGAGGGATTCTCCTGCATCAATCGCTCCACCTCAACAATGCGCCAATAAGCCAACACATAGACGTGCAATGGAGAAAGGGAGAGGCATTGACCCTCCCATTTTAAAATTCGAAATATGATCCTATACGGATTTTTTGTTGTAAGGCTAATAAACACCAAAGCATACCTTTGTACAGGTAGTGGATAGGGTCACCTTAAATGGTTGACTGTAAGTAGTTCTAGATCATAGTCAGGTATGGATGTTAATTTATGTAATGAGCTGTAGGAGTATGGTGTCTTAACTGAGACAATGATGGCACTAAGGCGGTGAAGAGGATAAGCTCATAGAGCCCTCTTTTGTTAAAAAAAATAGAAAGAGGGATCTGTGTAGAGAGGTCAGAGAAGAAGAAATCAGGGATAGGGTTAGGTTAGGAGAGCTTGAGAGACCTGGGACTCTGTCGCAGTCCATTTTTTATAAAACATCTGTATAAACACACAGAGACAATAGAAAAACAATTTTTCATGCACATAGTGTGTTTATGTATTTTTGTTCATTGCTATGCTTATATATGTCATTCATGTTTTGAGTTTCATTTTTTTCTCCTCTTTGAGTTTCAAGTGCAAGGAGTGCACATTGTCCGCAAGGAGGGCGTTGACAGAGGTGAGTTAACCTCAGATAAGCTCAAGAGATATATCGTTAAATCTTCATCAACAGAAGTGCAAGGAGTGCACAAGAAGAACCCTGTGTTGAGTTCAGAAAGAAACAAAGTTACTGAGAACTCTATAGAGCTATGCCAGGTGGGCATCAAGCAGGTGCAAGAGTGCACAGAGATAAATCTTTGTCGAGTTCAGGGAGAAGAGTATCAGAGGAAGATACTCACAAATATGTTGAACACTCTGTAGAGCTCTGCAAGGTGTGCATTGACCAGGAGGAATGCTAGGAGGGAGAGAAAAAATTATTTTCAAGAAATCCTTCGGGTCTGAGTTTGACAAAATCCCAAAAACGCGAGGTGTGCATGAGAGATAAAAATCCTTGAGGAGATCAATATCAAAAGGGATAACGCAAGGAGTGCGTAGGAGACTAACTTATTCCAAGTCCTAAAAGTCAGAAGAGATAAAGCGTTTACAATCACAAGAGAGACCCAGAAAATTGGGATCACAAGGAGAAGGTTCAAATATCGAAGCCTTTGAACATTGACAAAAATATTCCAAGTTGGAAGAAGTCAAAATTTCAGGAGGAGCAGCGACAATAGCCGTCAGATTAGCTGTGGAAGAAGATATTTGAATCATCAGATCTACGTCCAGTGAACAAAGGAGAGCGTCGAGGAGAGGAACATATCCCATCTATTGGATATGAGTGTAGAGGACCAAAAACCGTTGGATCCATAGGTAAGTGCACGAGACTTAATCCTTGTGTACACGGGAGATTGGACTTCTCAAAGTCCCAAAGTATCGAAGTGAGCAGGGACCATCCATTGTCAAGGAGGACAAGTGGCATAAGATCCAAAACTCTCAGAGTTTGTGGACAAGGAGAGATCAAAATTGTCGAAGAATCGAAGTGGGTCTTGGCCTTTGATCACCATGGGGATACGTGTCCACATATCGGAGGCTCCGAGTAAGAGAACTCTAAGAGAAACGAGTGCATAGGAGTCTAAGAGTCCCAAAGCCTGAAGCACCGAGACCCAAAAAACTGAAGCAGTTGGGAGTCGTTGATCTATGTTGGATAGGTGACACCAAATTTTGAATTTGAGAGAATCAAAATCCAAAATATTTGTGAATTTATGTTTCAGAATGTCTCGAAGCGCCAAAGCCTGAAATGTCTAAGGGATATTGATTCGAAGGAAGGAACGTGGATTATTGATCTGTGAGGGAACACGTGGAGGACGAAGATTCACTTTGTTGGACAACCATTGGATCAAGGAGGACATGTGTCATAGGATTCAACACTCCAGAAGGATTCCCTCCAGAGATTTGAAATCGCAAAAAGGCTGAAGTCCCGAAGCAGACGACAGTCGTTGATTTGAAAGTGGACGCATGGCGCTAGATCTAGAACTCTTGGTACAGAGCACTTTGGAGGAATGAAGAGGGTGAAAGCGTCGGAGTCTCGAAGGAGATCACGATCATTGATCAAGGAGGAGTTCGAAAGACCGTTGATTTGGTTGAGGAGGCCAAAGTACCGAAGCGGGAGTAGAATTGTCGATTGAAAGGGACGCGTAGCAGACGATCTGCCATTTCAGAGAAATCTCTCTAGAAGAAATGAGAATTGAAAGTCCTGAAGGAAGGACTCGTGGACGAGATTGTGGCCATAGATTAAGGGGGACAGGTGTTGATAGATCTTCCATTCGAAACTATTGTCATACGGGAAAAGAAAAATTTGAGAGTTAAAACTCCTGAAGGTCAGAAAGATGGAATTCGACACAGCCGTTGATCTAAACAGGAGCTACATGTCAACAGATCATGGAGATCTGGAATCACACGTTTGCATAAGGACACAACCCGAGGACTCATGCGAAGAAGGGGCTTAGTAAAAGGAGCTTGCAGAGCATGAGAAATTGAAATTTTCGAAGGTCAGAAACCTTAAGTAAATTAGGGTCGTCGATCTGAGAAGGGAAATCGGCGGTAGGGAATCATTGCGGGGATCAGAGGTGAAATTAGTGAACATGCTAGTTCATAGTCTGCAATGAGTTGGAGTCATTGGATCTTGTTGGGGTAGGATATCAACGGGCACGATCAAAAGGATATCGGGTGAGCACTTTCAGATTGCGGGGACAAGGCTCTTCTATAAAGGGTGAGCATGTTGGTGGCCTGCAATTGTTGTGGATTGTCGATCGACGGGGAAGATTCATAATGATCGAATAATTACCAGAGAAACTAGGCGGGTCTGACAATACCTGTGCACAAAAGAAAATGAGACCTATGTAAGATTAATACGGGTCTAGCAAATGCCCGAAGAAGTTCGAATCAAAATAAAGAAAGATCCTAGACCGGGAGGTCACAGAACCCCATGAGGGTAGGGGGGTTGCATCAATCTTCCTCTTTCTTGCTTCTGCTACTAGAAGCCTCTATGGCAGGTGCCTTTCTTGTTATCTTCTTTCGTGGAGACATTTTTGAACATGAAACATATAGTCATAATTAGCCCCCCAAGAAAGCAAGTGGGAAAATAAACATGATATTCTTGAAGGCCTCCTTTTCAACAAATGTCCAATTGAATTGCAATTTTTTCTTGATCATCCACTGAAGAGGTTTAACAATTTCGGAAAAATATGAAAGAAATCTTCTTACGAAATTGATTTTTCCTAAAAAAGACTACATAGACCTTTTTCTATGTGGCAGTGGGAATCACATAATAGATTTAGTTCGTTTAAACTCCTCTTATGAAGATGAGAGGCAATCATGTAAAGTACTTCGGTGAATATTAGAGGCAATTGTGTTAATTCCTACAGAAGGACATGCGATGATTATGTAAATTCCTTTGGAGAAGACTCGAGTCGATCTTCCCAAGTCCTCTAGTGAGACTAGATGGGATCATGTAGAGTCTTTTGAATTGAAAAAAGACAATCATATTAATTGCTTTGATATATAACAAACACCAAATTTTTTAACTAAGTCTTGAAATGGAATAGGGCTTGAGAATTGCGAAGATGGATGATTCAGCTCTCGGATGAGCATATATGTTTTCAGCATATATCAAAGCATTTTTATCAAAGGGATCCAAGCTCGAAATGGGCCTAAAATTGGGATCCTTCACAAGTGGGGATTAGGGTTTTCTTCCTGCACAACCGGGTTAGGGAAAAATACATGAGCGTTGATATTCCTTATTCGCAGTGCCCTCAATGGAGAATGGATCAGGGTTCATATGTTTAGAACTTAAGGAAATGGGGGCCATGACTATTAATGCTTCAAGATTGAAGAACTTGTGAGAAAAGGGCGAGATAGGTATCGTAGTGGTTAGGGTTAGCTACAAAGGTGAGTTTCGAATGGGATCCGGTATTAAATATTGAACTATTGACACAATATGGATAGTAGGAGGTCGAGTTTCTAAAGACCAGTGGATTGGTGCATATGATTTATGTCGCCTGAAATAAAAACTAACCCTATCCTTTGTAGAATAGTAAAAAACACAGAAAGTGTGGAGTTAGGGCTTACCTAGAAAAATGAAATGACACGTGGACAATGGATATATTCGCGAGTGCGAATCTTGAAAGGGTGGGTGACCGACACTTTGTTTTTTATCTCTATCTCTTAAAAGAAAAATTATCAAATGGTTAGGGGTGAGCCCTTTTATAACTATGGTGAGAAATTAATGCGATCAGAAGGGTTTCAAATTCTTTACCGAAAGTGATGGTCAAAATAGCTCCAGTGTGCATCAGAGGTAATGGTTGGAAGTATTCTATTCATACCAGAGGAGATGATGGGAACACCTCCGGTATGGACGGGAGGAGTTACCATGAAGTTCTCAGGTTACATTGTCTGAATTTCGATAAAGTTTGCATGAAGTGTTATAGTGCATTTCGATGAACATGACACAAAGTATGGTGGTTTCTTAAAGCATTAAAAGAATTTCAAGGAAATCCTCTGGTTCAACCGGGGGGAGATAACATTAAGTTTTGCAATTATCAGGTCATTGTTATGAGGGATTTAAGAGAAATCCCTCTGATGAATCAATGGACTTTACCATAACTTCTCTAGTATGCACCAAAGATGTTAAGGAGAACTTATATAATAACCAAAAAGATGACCCTCAAAGATTTGTCTAATTATTTAAAACAAAAAATCAACTCAGCTAAGATAAAAAAAGTTAAAGTGACCTGATCAGAGATAGATCATCAAAGATCAAAGTTGAGGAAGTTTTTTCGATTCAAGAAAATGTTATGTAGTAAAAGGAGGGCTCCCATTTTCTTGGAGAGGGCCTTTCAAGTAGACAATACAAGAAAAAAGGAGGGGAGGGTGTTGTGTTAGGAAACAAATGGTGACACACTGGGTGAAGCCATGAATCTAAGGAGGTATCTAAGCATAAGACTTCTGAGAATGGAAGCATAGTTGAAGCACAACCCAAGGAAGAAAGGGTAGGTGACATAGTGTAAATAAATTTTTGATGAGAAAAGTTTCTATACTCCAAGGGAGAGGCTAGAACCATGCTCATAACATATTGATTACTACAAGATAACTTTCTCAACTAGAATTAGCTTCAGTAAGGCACAAGAAATACAACAGTGAAATGAGATATCAAGAATACTGAAAATACAAGTTGATTATGGATTTTTCTCGTTTACCTCCACTGTCAGAGAGCGTCCATTTTCATGACAAAGTGACCCTAGTGTCATAAGACTTGATCCATTGTCAATGAGAATGGATAGCCCCAACAAAGATACTTGCATGTCACATATGATCTGGAATGCCTTTCCCCAATCCTTTACCTTTTATAGTTAGAGTCTCTTATATTCATAGAGAAGTGGATGGGGGGATTCCAATCTTCGTTTAAAGGAATGAGGAATGACACCTATAAAAGTGATATTTGCCAACTTGATTGTAGATGAACAAACCCTCTCAGTAACATTCCCTTAAGTACTACAAATGGAGTTTTGAAACCTTTTCCTTAGTTTAAGGCAAACAAAAAATATATTCTTAGACATCACCCCGGGCTCTTTTGCTTGTTATATTTTAAGGGCACAATGCTTGTTTGGTACTAAACTATGTTATACTACTAGGTCTAACTTCAAGCCATGCACTATTAAGAATGAATTTATGTCTAGAAGCCAAACTACGGATTTAGCGGCTTTTGATATCAATGTGTCGTATTTCAAACGTTATTTAGATCCAATACATCTAACTTTAGAGGAGTCTAGGGTGATAATTTTTAGGAGAGAAAATAAAAGACTAAATGAAATCAAAAGATAATAAAATTGCAAAACATAAATAAAATCAAGAAATGGGCACAACGGTAAAGTAATACAAAGAAGAAGAAAAAAAAATCCTCTTTATTTATGTACAAGGAGAAGTTGCTTCAATAGATAGATGATGGGATGCTTTCAGATTTCCATTGATGGGAGGAGGTCTTCATCCCCTTTGAGGTTTTGCAAGTGGTAGTTTCCTAGGGAAATATTTTCTTTATTTTCTTTGATCACAAAAGGACCCAACCACAATTTCTCTACTAGTCGATTACAATTTTTTAAGAATGTAGATCAATTTCTTATTTGTAGATTCAACGAGGCCATTTCCATAAGGGTAATAGTTGGCTACTTATTTTAAATTGATCCCTTTGTCCAAGTCAAAATCAACCAATTTCAATGATGAAAACTATGTTGCAATATCAAATACAAGAGAGTTAAGCACTCGAAACTTGGTTATGATGTTTTTTTCAAGAAAAATTACTACCACTTCATCATTTACTTTGTTCAACGATACTTCTTTAGTCTAGCATGTAAAATTATCAGTGGTAGTTAGAATATACCTATGCCATTTGGATGAGCGAGGATTGATCTCACCAATTATGTCTACTCCCCATTGTTTGAAGGGCTCTTCAACAACAACATATCGAACAAGGATAACTACCTTGTGCTTTCTCCAGGGGAACTTTTTGCAAGATTCAAAACTATGAGAGTAGCTGTAACATATTTGACTAATGTTCTCCAAGAGTACCCAAATATTAATATCTTGTGAGAAATGGTGTATCCCAAAAAAGGCCTCCATCTAGTCCATCATGCATGTCTTTGAGAACTTTGTCAACATCTTTATTTTTCAGACACCGAAGTAAAACTCCATCATAATTTTTTCTGAACAAGATACCATGAACCAACTGATACTTTGTAGATTTCAACCTTATTTCTCTCTTTTGTTTGGCATTGTGATGGTAAGGATATATTCCATGGTGAAGGGAGTACTTGAGATCATGGTAACATAAGTCCTCAACTGATGGAACATAAGGAGCTTGTTGTGTATAGAAAGTTGGTTCCTCTTTCCATCCATCTTCCTCTTGATCTTAAACATTCTGAATCCAATTTCTAACTTACACAAGACACTACCTTTAACAATATTTTTTTTTTTGAATTCAAGGTCATACTTTTACAAAACAATCATCCAATTGCCTCTTCTCTTACCCAGTTCCCTCTGTACAAAGAGATATCTAAGCTCTAGGTGAGGGAAAATCACCTTGGTATGGTTATTCAATACGTAAGGCCTGAACTATTTAATGGATTTGTAGATAGCAAAATATTTCTTATCTACTAATGGATAATTTAGCCGATAACCTTGTAGTCCAGTGCTTATGAATGTGATAGGGCACTCATTCCGTTGTTGGTATTTCTAAGTGAGAACTACTGCAAGAGAATGGTTAGACGAAAGAGTGTACAACAAGAAGTCCTTAGTAATTCCTAGACTCTGTAAATAAGGTGTAGTTTCTATGGCATCCTTGATATTCTCGAAGGCATCATTTTCATAGAATGTCCAATTGAATTGCATGTTTTTCATGATCATTCGTTGAATATATTTAACAATTTCAGAAAAATGTGGAACAAATCTTCTTACGAAATTGATTTTTCCAAAAAAGGACTACATAGATATTTTTCTATGTGGTGGTGTTATTTTCATAATAGCTTTATTCAATCGAAATCCGATCCTTTTAAATAAAATTCCGCAACAATTTTCCTTCTAAAACAGTAAATATGCTCTTCTTGGGGTTTAAAGAAACATCATATTTTTTGCATCCTTCAAATATTTTCTTTAGATGTTTTGGGTGACCAACTCTTTGTTTTGAATAGATTGTGATGTCTTCAAGATAGATTACCATGCTATGATTATACCTTTGAAATATATGTCCATTTCCCTTTCAAAGGTAGCACCAATGTTTATTAGATTGAAGGGCATCCTGCGATATGCATATGTTCGCCACTTCATCTTGAAAGTGGTCTTTAATCGATCTGGTTTCACTATGAGAACTTGATTGTAACTAGAAAACCCATCTAAAAGAGAAAAAATTTCACAATTAGAGACAAGTTGCAATATGTTCGATAGGGGGATCTAGATAGTTGTCCTTATCAGAGGCTCTATTCATATTTCAGAAATCTATGCAAATTTTGATCTCCCTTGATTTCTTCCTGACATGTACCATATTAGACATCTAGGTTGAGTGGTGAACCTTAAATATGATCTAGACATCTAACGATTTGTTTAATTCTTTATGAATAAGTGGTTCAAGCATTGGATGTATTTTCCTTAGATTTTGTTCAAATGGATTGACACCTTCTTTGATAGGAATCATGTGTTGAATGATAGAGGTGTCATAGGTCTTCAAATATTTATACTTCCAGGAAAATACATCATGATATATTTCTAACAACATGTGAACAAATTGATGTACCTGGGATGTTCGGGTATCCCTAGATTCACCAAAATGTGCATCATAGTAGTGGTATTGGTCTTGGGGTTCATGAGAATTTTGAACTTAATCTGTAAATCAAACAACTTTTCAAGTGACAACACATTTTTCAGGATGCAATTATATTTTGTCTTACTTGATTTTTCATGGTAGTCTTGAAGATATTATTCATGTTCTTCGTCATCTATCACTAAGTTCTAGAACACATCATAGCTAGTAAGGAAATTTATAATCTTAGTATCATTATTAAATACCCTCCAGTTTGTGACATTACATGTTATAGAAGACTTGAAAATTACTTCAACAAAAAAAAATAATGGGTGTGAACCTAGATGTTGCATTTGCCAAAATGTCTACATCGATGTTTTTCCAATGAGATATAGAAGTAATATTAAATGCTTCAAAGGAATAGAGACAATTACATACCTCATGTTTCTAAACTTTCAAGTGAGCAAAGAGGTAGTGAATAATGTTCCTTATCTGTCAGACAACTATTTACAAATCACCAAACACTCAAAGGAATTTTACCTTAAGGTCAATGTCTTTCTTGAGGCCTTGGACCAAGGCTTCATATTCGGTGGTATTGTTGGTGCATTTGAATTATAAACAATAGGGTATGTGATTTTTATATTGTTTTGGATCAATAAGGATACATCCTTCCCTGAATCCTTATTTATATCTGGAGCCATCAAAGAACATTGAGCACATGTTAGTATGTAAAAAATTGTTAGTCTTGTTATCACCATATCAATTTAAATTTGATGGAATCCAAGTCTCAAAATTTGGCGAGGAGCTACATCGGTGTGGAGGCATGATAGTTTGGAGGACCAGGTTACATATAGCAGAGAAAGGGATAAACATAGCAGAGACACGAAAGTGATGGGGCCCAGTGGGCCATAAATCTTGAGCAGCCCAGATCGATGGTCAGGAAACATATTAGGCAAGGAAATAACGCGAAGGTTAAGCACTAAAGAGCGGGCTGGGGAAAATACCGCGGTTTTAGCCCGTAGACACATGGCACCACCAGAGGCATATCAAGGCGAAAAGAGGTCTAC
>JZKD02S1936308.1:1257932-1299216 GCA_000966675.3 Picea glauca | reverse complement strand
CATAATCCTCAATCCAAGAAGAAAATGAAACGAGAAATTGTTTTTTATTTTGTTGTAAAATCACACAACAAGGAAAAATGATGACAAGATCAAAACCAAGAGAATGGAAAGAAAACTCTGGCTTAAAGTGCAGATCGAAAACAGAATCAGAGCACAAAAATGCAAAAAGCAATCAAGAATGCACTAATTCCAACACTTGCCTAAAAACCATAAAACAAATATTTTTGCTCTTTTGTCTTTTCTATCAAACAATCAAATCAAAAGCACAAGCTAAGGAATAAATGCCCTAACCTACTGACTATGCCGCCTCAGACTCTAAACCTCTAAGAGGAGCTCTTCCCACCACAGGAGGGGATGACTGCCCCACCCAGGCTGAAAAGCTACCTAACAGGCCCGCGACTGTCACCAAGACAGCACGTGTGTACCCGCGTGCTGTTCCACTACAGAGCGTGGGTATCCGTGGACTAAGCCTAAGCAGGCCGCGGGTCTGTCCAAATACTGAGAAAAAATTATACACAGACAGTCTAGTCCTGAAAAAGGCTTCTGGTACTGACAACTAGAGTCTCTGACAGGCTGAGATGCTATCACTTTAACAAAAAAAACAAATTTGCAAAACAGAAAAACCAATGTGAAGAAACACACAACAATAAAGACTGAAACACAAGACTATAACCCAATTCAGACCCAGACAGGATCCAGAAATCCCCCTGAGAAGATAAACTTCTGACAGGGGAAGAGGGGACTGCCTCTTAAACTTCCTGGTCACTACACGCTACTGAAACCACTACAGGACACGGATATCCGCGTTCTGTAGAAGGTTAGGGCGCGGGTCACCCGCGGGCAGGGCTTCTACAGGCCGCGGGTACCTCTGTGTGTCCCGAAAATAAATGTCGAGCATCAGTCAAGGAAAACTGGTATTGATCACCAGGTTCTCTGCCAGCTTTCGGCTTAACAAAAAACAAAAACAACAAAGAAACAAAGACTTAAATCTTTAAACAACCAAAACCAAATCTGGGAACCCTAAGAGTAAAATTTCCCTAGTGGAGTCGCCAATTCTGTTGTGGGGTATTCTACCCTACGGACTAATAAGCTAGGGCTCTGAACTTATACGCAGATCATGACCCTTAAGATTTAACTTTTAACCTTCTACACAAAATCTCAACCCCTTTTCTCAGGCAAACACAGGAAGAATAAACTAACCTTTTTATCGACGGTTGAAGTAGATCCTCCGTTGAGTTGTTATCTCCTTGTTGCTGCTGCTTCTTCCACAAAGATTCCTGCAATTAAGACAATACTACGCATGCATGCTACTGATCTACTAGGGGGTTAGAGATAAATCATAAATCAAATAACATAGATGAGACTCATGTATTCGGGACGGGAAAAGTATCTTTTTCATTAATCTCAATATGAATCAACTTACAATGATTTCTGAGATCGACCACCGTTCATCGATCCTGATCCTGGGCTCTTCCTCTTCCTTCTGTCCTCCAACTGCTGCTGCATGAATTTCTCCTAAAGCTTGAGGCAAGGCTAAAGGGTTGGGACAGAACTGGCTTGGCAATTTGGAAGAGTTTCTTTGCTATGATTTTTCCTCTTTGAATAGTACCCCTACCCCTCCTTTTATAGGCTAGAAGGAGCTAGGGTTTTTGGCGAACTCTCGGCCATGCATGGCTCGGAGTTCCAGTTAACTGACAAAAAGCTTCGTGTTCCAGCGGAAACTTTCCTGATTTTTTGCTTTGTTAGGTACCCGCGGGCTGTAGTGGGTTAGCCCGCGGATACCCGCATGCAGTAGAAAGACAACAAGTGGTGGCCCGCGCCCAGTGAGAAGTTAGGGCGCGGGTTACTTGTTTTAAGTAGTTTTTTGAGGATTTGTTCAGCATGGCTTTGGCTAGGAAGAGGCATGAGTAGGCCTGATGCCAAGCAAACCCATATGGTGCATTTTAGGGTTATAACAGTAGTGCACTTTGTATTGCCTTTACCGAATTTCGTAATATTCAGTAGAGCACTTCAAAACTAGACTATTAGAAAAGGTAGCGCCAAACCTTCCTACCCCTTGTGAAAAGATCAGTCTTTGCGATATTTTAGGTAGAGAATTTAGGTAGCGCCACTCTAGTGCGTCTCCGTGCAAATTACATCTCTGCCAGAAATTCAGTAGCGATTTTAGGTAGTTGTGCATCGCTGTGCAAATTTTAGGTAGCGCCATCAAAAAACGCAACACCTCCAGCTTGGACATGAGCAGAACAAGTAGAAACTTTGGGTAATATTAGCATCATTATATTTGGGTTTACACAGTTACATGGGAAGAAATATTAGCACCATTGAATTTGGGTTTACACAGTTACACGGGAAGAAATATGATCCACACCAGGTCATATCTAAAAGAAGGATGATGAGCAGACATGGTCCCTATGAGCATGAGTATGTTGAAGGATTTGATAAACTGGCAAATCTGGAAACATGTGTAAATATGGAATTCATTTTGCATCTTGATCAGACACAACAAGTAGTTGTGCATCGCTGTGCAAAAATGAGTTTCGAATGGGATCCGGTATTAAATATTGAACTATTGACACAATATGGATAGTAGGAGGTTGAGTTTCTAAAGACCAGTGGATTGGTGCATATGATTTATGTCGCCTGAAATAAAAACTAACCCTATCCTTTGTAGAATAGTAAAAAACACAGAAAGTGTGGAGTTAGGGCTTACCTAGAAAAATGAAATGACACGTGGACAATGGATATATTCGCGAGTGCGAATCTTGAAAGGGTGGGTGACCGACACTTTGTTTTTTATCTCTATCTCTTAAAAGAAAAATTATCAAATGGTTAGGGGTGAGCCCTTTTATAACTATGGTGAGAAATTAATGCGATCAGAAGGGTTTCAAATTCTTTACCGAAAGTGATGGTCAAAATAGCTCCAGTGTGCATCAGAGGTAATGGTTGGAAGTATTCTATTCATACCAGAGGAGATGATGGGAACACCTCCGGTATGGACGGGAGGAGTTACCATGAAGTTCTCAGGTTACATTGTCTGAATTTCGATAAAGTTTGCATGAAGTGTTATAGTGCATTTCGATGAACATGACACAAAGTATGGTGGTTTCTTAAAGCATTAAAAGAATTTCAAGGAAATCCTCTGGTTCAACCGGGGGGAGATAACATTAAGTTTTGCAATTATCAGGTCATTGTTATGAGGGATTTAAGAGAAATCCCTCTGATGAATCAATGGACTTTACCATAACTTCTCTAGTATGCACCAAAGATGTTAAGGAGAACTTATATAATAACCAAAAAGATGACCCTCAAAGATTTGTCTAATTATTTAAAACAAAAAATCAACTCAGCTAAGATAAAAAAAGTTAAAGTGACCTGATCAGAGATAGATCATCAAAGATCAAAGTTGAGGAAGTTTTTTCGATTCAAGAAAATGTTATGTAGTAAAAGGAGGGCTCCCATTTTCTTGGAGAGGGCCTTTCAAGTAGACAATACAAGAAAAAAGGAGGGGAGGGTGTTGTGTTAGGAAACAAATGGTGACACACTGGGTGAAGCCATGAATCTAAGGAGGTATCTAAGCATAAGACTTCTGAGAATGGAAGCATAGTTGAAGCACAACCCAAGGAAGAAAGGGTAGGTGACATAGTGTAAATAAATTTTTGATGAGAAAAGTTTCTATACTCCAAGGGAGAGGCTAGAACCATGCTCATAACATATTGATTACTACAAGATAACTTTCTCAACTAGAATTAGCTTCAGTAAGGCACAAGAAATACAACAGTGAAATGAGATATCAAGAATACTGAAAATACAAGTTGATTATGGATTTTTCTCGTTTACCTCCACTGTCAGAGAGCGTCCATTTTCATGACAAAGTGACCCTAGTGTCATAAGACTTGATCCATTGTCAATGAGAATGGATAGCCCCAACAAAGATACTTGCATGTCACATATGATCTGGAATGCCTTTCCCCAATCCTTTACCTTTTATAGTTAGAGTCTCTTATATTCATAGAGAAGTGGATGGGGGGATTCCAATCTTCGTTTAAAGGAATGAGGAATGACACCTATAAAAGTGATATTTGCCAACTTGATTGTAGATGAACAAACCCTCTCAGTAACATTCCCTTAAGTACTACAAATGGAGTTTTGAAACCTTTTCCTTAGTTTAAGGCAAACAAAAAATATATTCTTAGACATCACCCCGGGCTCTTTTGCTTGTTATATTTTAAGGGCACAATGCTTGTTTGGTACTAAACTATGTTATACTACTAGGTCTAACTTCAAGCCATGCACTATTAAGAATGAATTTATGTCTAGAAGCCAAACTACGGATTTAGCGGCTTTTGATATCAATGTGTCGTATTTCAAACGTTATTTAGATCCAATACATCTAACTTTAGAGGAGTCTAGGGTGATAATTTTTAGGAGAGAAAATAAAAGACTAAATGAAATCAAAAGATAATAAAATTGCAAAACATAAATAAAATCAAGAAATGGGCACAACGGTAAAGTAATACAAAGAAGAAAAAAAAAAATCCTCTTTATTTATGTACAAGGAGAAGTTGCTTCAATAGATAGATGATGGGATGCTTTCGGATTTCTATTGATGGGAGGAGGTTTTCATCCCCTTTGAGGTTTTGCAAGTGGTAGTTTCCTAGGGAAATATTTTCTTTATTTTCTTTGATCACAAAAAGACCCAACCACAATTGTTGAAACTTTGAGTGTTTACCTTTATCTTCATGTTGATTGTCCCATTTGAGAACTAGGTCACAAACTTGAAAGTATTTCTCTCCAAGATATTTTTTATCAAACCAACATTTAATATTCTGTTGGTGAGATTCAAATTTGGTTGTATCTTTGGTGTGGTTCTCTTCTATATTCAGCAAGGTGTCATGCATCTTTGGATGACATGGAACCCTCTCCCTTTTGAGTTTTACGTAAGATGAAGGGAATAGAGGTATATATTTGAAGGAAGAATAACTTCTTTTCCATAGACAAGAAAGTAAGGAGATGTCCCTATTGAGGCTTTGGGAGTGACACAATCATTCTAGAGGGCACTGGGTAGTGAATTACGCCAATTTCTCTACTAATCGATTACAATTTTTTAAGAATGCAGATCAATTTCTTATTTGTAGATTCAACGAGGCCATTTCCATAAGGGTAATAGTTGTCTACTTATTTTAAATTGATCCCTTTGTCCAAGTCAAACTCAACCAATTTCAATGATGAAAAATATGTTGCAATATCAAATACAAGAGAGTTAGGCACTCCAAACTTGGTTATGATGTTTTTTTCAAGAAAAATTATTACCACTTCATCATTTAATTTGTTCAACGATACTGCTTTAGTCTAGCATGTAAAATAATCAGTGGTAGTTAGAATATACCTATGCCATTTGGATGAGCGAGGATTGATCTCACCAATTATGTCTATTCCCCATTGTTTGAAGGGATGTTCAAAAACAACATATCAAACAAGGATAACTACCTTGTGCTTTCTCCAGGCGAACTTTTTGCAAACTTCAAAACTATGAGAGTAGCTGTAACATATTTGACTAATGTTCTCGAGGAGTACCCAAATATTAATATCTTGTGAGAAATGGTGTCTCCCAAAAAAGGCCTCCATCTAGTACATCATGCATGTCTTTGAGAACTTTGTCAACATCTTTATTTTTAAGACACCGAAGTAAAACTCCATCATAATTTTTTCTGAACAAGATACCATGAACCAACTGATACTTTGCAGATTTCAACCTTATTTCTCTCTTTTGTTTGGCATTTCGATGGTAAGGATATATTCCATGGTGAAGGTAGTACTTGAGATCATGGTAACATAAATCCTCAACTGATGGAACATAAGGAACTTGTTGTGTATAGAAAGTTGGTTCCTCTTTCCATCCATCTTCCTCTTGATCTTAAACATTCCGAATCCAGTTGCTAACTTACACAAGACTTGACCTTTAACAATATATATTTTTTTGAATTCAAGGTCATACTTTTGCAAAAAAATCATCCAATTGCCTCTTCTCTTACCGAGTTCCCTCTGTACAAAGAGATATCTAAGCTCTAGGTGAGGGAAAATCACCTTGGTATGGTTATTCAATACATAAGGATTGAACTATTTAATGGATTTGTAGATAGCAAAATATTTCTTATCTACTAATGGATAATTTAGCGGATAACCTTGTAGTCCAGTGCTCATGAATGTGATGGGGCACTCATTCTGTTGTTGGTATTTCTAAGTGAGAACTACTGCAAGAGAATGGTTAGACGGAAGAGTGTACAACAAGAAGTCCTTAGTAATTCATGGACTTTGTAAATAAGGTGTAGTTTCTATGGCATCCTTGATATTCTCGAATGCATCATTTTCATAAAATGTGCAATTGATTTGCATGCTTTTCATGATCATTCATTGAATATATTTAACAATTTCAGAAAAATGTGGAACAAATCTTCTTACGAAATTGATTTTTCCAAAAAAGGACTACATAGATATTTTTCTATGTGGTGGTGGTATTTTCATAATAGCTTTATTCAATCAAAATCCGATCCTTTTAAATAAAATTCCGCAACAATTTTCCTTCTAAAACAGTAAATATGCTCTTCTTGGGGTTTAAAGAAATATCATATTTTCTACATCCTTCAAATATTTGCTTTAGATGTTTTGGGTGACCAACTCTTTGTTTTGAATAGATTGTGATGTCTTCAAGATAGATTACCATGCTATGATTATACCTTTGAAATATATGTCCATTTCCCTTTCAAAGGTAGCACCAATGTTTATTAGATTGAAGGGCATCCTACGATATGCATATGTTCGCCACTTCATCCTGAAAGTGGTCTTTAATCGATCTGGTTTCACTACGAGAATTTGATTGTAAATAGAAAATCCATCTAAAAGAGAAAAAATTTCACAACTAGAGACAAGTTACAATATGTTCCATAGGGGGATCTAGATAGTTGTCCTTATCAGAGGCTCGATTCAGATTTCAGAAATCTATGCAAATTTTGATCTCCCCCGATTTCTTCCTGACATGTACCATATTAGACATCTAGGTTGAGTGGTGAACCTTAAATATGATCTAGACATCTAACGATTTGTTTAATTCTTTGAGAATAAGTGGTTCAAGCATTGGATGTATTTTCCTTATCTTATGTTCAAATGGATTGACACCTTTTTTGATAGGAATCATGTGTTGAATGATAGAGGTGTCATAGGTCTTCAAATATTCATACTTCCAGGAAAATACAACATGATATATTTCTAACAACATGTGAACAAATTGATGTACTTGGGATGTTTAGGGATTCCTAGATTCACCAAAATGTGCATCATAGTAGTGGTATTGGTCTTGGGGTTCATGAGCCTTTTGAACTTACTCTGCAAATCAAACAAATTTTCAAGTGACAACACATTTTTCAGGATGCAATTATCTTTTGTCTTACCTGATTTGTCATGGTAGTCTTGAAGATCTTATTCGTATGCTTCGTCATCTATCACTAAGTCCTAGAACACATCATATCTAGTAAGGAAATTTATAATCTTAGTATCATTATTAAATACCCTCCAGTTTGTGACGTTACCTGTTATAGAAGACTTGAAAATTACTTCAACAAAAAAAAAATAATGGGTGTAAACCTAGATGCTGCATTTACCAAAATGTCTACATCGATGTTTTGCCAATGAGATATAGAAGTAATATTAAATGCTTCAAAGGAATAGAGACAGTTACATAACTCATGTTTCTAAAATTTCAAGTGAGCAAAGAGGTACTGAATAATGTTCCTTATCTGTCAGACAACTATTTACAAATCACCAAACACTCAAAGGAATTTTACCTTAAGGTCAATATCTTTCTTGAGGCCTTGGACCAAGGCTTCATATTCTGTGATATTGTTGGTGCATATGAATTATAAAGAATAGGGTATGTGATTTTTATGTTGTTTTGGATCAGTAAGGATACATCCTTCCCTGAATCCTTATTTATATCCGGAGCCATCAAAGAACATTGAGCACATGTTAGTATGTAAAAAATTGTTAGTATTGTTATCACCATAACAATTTAAATTTGATGGAATCCAGGTCTCAAAATTTGGTGAGGAGATACATTGGTGTGGAGGCGCGATAGTTTGGAGGACCAGGTCACATATAGCGGAGAAAGGGATAAACATAGCATAGACACGAAAGTGATGGGGCCCCGTGGGCCATAAATCTTGAGCAACCCAGATCGATGGTCAGGAAACATATTAGGCAAGGAAATAATGCAAAGGTTAAGCACTAGAGAGCGGGCTGGGGAAAATACCGCGGTTTTAGCCCGTAGACACGTAGCACCACCAGAGGCATATCAAGGAAAAAATAGGTCTACCTGAAACAGTTTTGCCTTGCCCCCCGATATCGAAAAGCACATATAAAAGGAGGGCCCCTGTCATTATTTTATGATATTTCAAATTTTTTGAATGTTTGAAAATTGGCGCAAATGCTCCCTCGAAATGACTCTCAAGAGTGAACCAGACTCGTGCATTCTTTGCTAATTCATAGGTATTTTTCATCATGGCCATGAATCCTGTCATTTTATTCATAACAGAGAAAGATCCCTCCTCTAAAGAAGAAGCCCTAATTGACAGGAACTCCAATATTTTTGAAACAAAAGTAACCATCTCACCGATTTCCATATCTAGAGCTAATTTGTTAGACAATGTTCAGAAACAGATACCCTTCCTCGAAGTAGCCCAAGCATCCATAACCCCTTACACTGTCGAATTCGTGTTGCCTTTCCCAGAGTTCATAAGCTGGTGTGCAAAACAGTATTCACAGGCATAAAAGGTCAGAGGTCTTGAGTAAAATAGATAGCCCGTCAATTTGACATGCTCTCAGTACACCAGAGTCTTCCCCCGCAGTGTTGGATCCCTTCGAGGAAGAGAAAATAATTACAATTTATAGAGAGTGCCCCCCCCAGAGGTCAAAACCCTATTTTTGCAAACCATTGTTAAACCCGAACATCATTCCAAGAATATGTCATTGCCTATGAATGTAAGTGTCATGATTATGGAGGTTCAGTGGGCCTGTTCCATACTTAGTCAGATTTTAGGATTAGATAATGAAAAATTTGTAGTAGAGGTCATGTTGGGTTTTCTATTGACCTATTTTCAGTGAGAGTCTATTCAGTCAGTTCGTATCATCTTTGAATATTTCATCGTCGATAATGTGCACAAACAGTTGGTAAATTTCCAATCACTGAGACACTTCAGGTATTACACGGATTTGCTGAGAATGTTCCTGGAAACAAGTAAGAGATATTTCCTTGAAGCTGCATTCATCTCAACTAAATGCAAAAGGATCACAATGATTATTTTTATAAATAAGATCATGTCCAGGGTTTATAGCCAAATCTTCAGCATGGGCCTGCCAAGGGTTTTGGAAGAAATGAAAATCTCTTTACAACCCAACCCAGAGAATAGGGTAGGAGATTGGATGTTGTTCCTGCATTCTACTGTAATTTGGGTATATGGTTATCAAGAGGGACCTTACCTTTTACCTGTCTTATTGAATCCCAGATTCTTTTCCCTAGAGTTCATCAGACAAAGGATCATTTTAGAAACATAACATTTTCTAAAAACGCATTAGACATCTAACTTAAAGTTTCCTTTCATAATAAGACCCTTTGTGGTAAATACTAGGTCATGTTTGCCTCAGGTCCAGGCCAAGTTCATTGAATTTGGGTTTACACAGTTACACGGGAAGAAATATGATCCACACTAGGTCATATATAAAAGAAGGATGATGAGCAGACACGGTCCCTATGAGCATGAGTATGTTGAAGGATTTGATAAATTGGCAAATCTGAAAACATGTGCAAATATGGAATTCATTTTGCATATTGATCAGACAAAACAAGTAGAGTCAACCCCACAACAGATACAGACACAAAAAACCTCTTCAACGCCGACCATTAAAGATCCAAAGATGAGTGTTTATAACAAGAGGAGAAGTTCAGTGGCCCTGGGGCCAGTAGTCAACAAAATGTTCTCAAGAAAATGAAAATCACACCATCTTCTGAGATAATAGACTTGGAGAAAGAAGAGCCCAAAGAGAAAATGAGCATGGATATGGTGGAGAGAAGAACCAAAAATGAAGAAGCTAATACAAAGAGCATGCCATAGGGTGAAATCAGCTCAAGAGTTTTCAACAATAAAAAACATGTCTTTGGTAAGAAACCTGGAGCGGTCTACCAATCCAAAGAAGATTTGGCAAACCAATACATTTTGAAAGAAAATATAGACATGAGTGAAATTAGGGATTTGTTACCTGAAGTAGATTGAATCTCCAACCATAAGTCTTCCCTATTCTCATTTAAGGATATAGAAAGAAATACATTCATAATAGCGGCGACAGATGAGGTTAATTTGTCATGCTGCATTATGAAAATATTGGTGCCCTAGACAAGGTAAAGTTCCACAGAAATGCCAGCGACATGCTATATTCAGATTACCTGAGTCTGATTTTGAGGGTTTTGAGACTGACAACCCATGCACTTAAATTAGATGGACAATTGAAGAAGGAAACTGTTGGCTTGTAATTATTGTAATCATTTTTTAGAAAATGAAATGCTTAAGTTTCAGCCATTGTAATCGAATTGTATAAGTACTAGAAATTCTGAATGAATTATTGTTGGCAGAAGTGAAATGACACCTTCTTAGTTATTTTGAAATACATTGTAATTTTCTGGAGTTGAATTTAATACACATGCAAAAGATTTTGAAGTCTCTATGAAAATATTCTAATGGTGGTGATATGAGTTTTGTCTTCTCTCATCGCATGTATTTGTGTTCTTTATTTCCATTTTCATTGTCTTATGTTTAAATTGTGTTAGCACTAGGAATCAACTTCAGATTGCATGGAAGGAAAGCCCAATACCCATTAGGTTATGTGTGAATGGAATATTTTTTTAAGGGGTCAAATGGAAAAGAATCAAAATGATAATGCTCCAACTCAGAAAACAGGGCTAGCATGCACCAAGAATCAAGGTCTTGGCTAAATTAAATCAGTAATTGGGAGTGAGTATGAATAGAGGGGAGACTTCAATGAGAAGAATGTAGGGGCTACTGTAAACATCAGGCCTACAAACAACCTAAGGGAGAAATATTCTTAACACAAGATCTTCTTGAGTTCAGAACTTAAGGAAGATAAATAAACATCATGATAATATAATGATCAAACATAAACCATAATATCACCACAACCATCCAGGTAAATCATTCAAAGCATGAACATTTAGCATCAGAAGAAAATAATATGAAAGAGAAGTTGATTTCTCTTAACCAAGATGTCTTAAATTAAGTACATAGCCATTTCACAGTCACTTCATCAAAATATTACAGTATAAGGGAGCCTTTCTCAACCATCCAAACATACTAAATAATTTAATCTATCTATTTATAACAAAAGGGAGGCAACAGATGGAGGTACGAGCTAGCCTCCTTCCCATGAAAATCTCTAAGAATTTATTTCATCTAATAACTTGACTAACAACCTATGCTATAAAAGAGGAAAGTGTTGGTGACTAATCCAACCAATATACAAACTAACTTGATCCTTGTTTGTTGCACAACTTCTTGTTTGCCATGTGTCCTTTAGGAGCATGTGGCTGTCATCATGTTGCCAGCTGTTATTTCTGCAGTTCTCTCAATCATTAACTATCCAAAAATTTGTTAGCTTGACCCTCCTAGATCCCTGGTGTCTGTTGGTAGCCTGTTTGGGTAACACTCTGAGTAGTGCACTTTGTAGTGCCTTTACCGAATTTCATAATATTCAGTAGCGCACTTCAAAACTAAATTATTAGAAAAGGTAGCGCCAAACCTTCCTACCCCTTGAGAAAACGTCGGTCTTTGCGATATTTTAGGTAGAGAATTTAGGTAGCGCCACTCTGGTGCGTCTCTGTGCAAATTCCATCTCTGCCAGAAATTTGGTAGCGATTTTAGGTAGTTGTGCGTCTCTGTGAAAATTTTAGGTAGCACCATAAAAAAACACAGCACCTCCAACTTGGACAAGTGCAAAACAAGTAGAAACTTTGGGTAATATTAGCTCCATTATATTTAGGTGATTTGGCAACACTGTAGGTAGCACACCAATGGAACACCAAAATTAGACTATTTCGTAGCACCATAGTGCTACAAAATGTCTGCATTCTTATTGCTGAAGGAGTTAGTTCTTCACAAAAATCCTAAAACAATGAACAATAAGCACTTAGAAGCATGTATAGGTGGCAGAGGAAATGTTTCAACAAAATTTTATCTTCACAAAAAGGAACCATCCTAAAAAATGGGGCTCACCTTTCACCAACTACTTTGTTACTCTGACACTTAACCTGAAACTCTTTCTTGTAGGAGGAGGATCCTCATTTGGCACAACACGCTTCTTCCTTTTTGCAATGACAGGCTTATTCAGTGAATTTATGCTCTCCTTGACTATTGGTGTCTCAATTTCAATCGCAACTTCAACCAATTCCTACAAGTTTCTTTGAGCCACTTCATCTTGAAAATTTTGCAACTCTGCTTTGAGTTTCCTATTTTGAGACAGGAAGCCTTTGTTCTGCCTATAAAGGTTTTTGAGATGCCTATGGATTGGTTGGACCTTTATTTCTACGAACCTAGCTAGGTCAAGGGTGTCACTGTAGCCATCCATGAGTTCTTTCATCTTAACTCTGTCAGAGATTGCTTCTGTTTTCAACTGAGCCACCTCCTTCCTAGCATCCCTAAGTTGCCTGGTTAATCTTTTGAATGTCTGACTGTCAGGTGGAGTAGTGACATGCACCATCTCAACATGATTTTTCATGGTCTCCTCTTCATATTGCATAGGAATTTCCTTGTCTATATCATCAAGTTTGTTGATACCTTTGCCTTTATCTTTCTTCTTTTGCACATGGGTTTCTTCTTTTCTTTCCATAGGATTTTCAATGCCTTTACCCTTCTTATTGTGTATAGGGTTTTTTGGTAGGGATTGTTCTTCAAAAACCTCTTTAGGAAATGATGATCTTGTGAAAGGTTTCCTGCCCTTGGTATTGGTTGCCGGAGGAGAAGAGGAGAAGTGTATCTTCCTCCCTTTCTTTACTGCAGTTTTAGTAGTATAAAGAACTTCTTCTAACTCTGGTGGAGGAGGAGGTGAAAAATATCTCTGTGGGGAATGAAAAGCTTCCTCCTCAATTCCCGTGACCTGCTTGATGACCTTTGAAACTTGAACAAGAACTCTACCCTTTCTCTTCTTGCTGGTACCTACTTTAGCAACACTGGTGCATGATAAAGGGTTTACATTCTATGATTCAGGAGTGGCTGCTACATCCTACTTGAAGTGGGAGGCAACAATAAAATGTTCCCATGAGATATATTTCGTACCCAATTCTTCAGAGACTAGAATTATAATAAATCCAGAGTGGAAGATGCTAGTGTCCACATCCTTAGATTTGGATTGAATCATGTCTGACATCTTACCTATGCTCCTTAACAAATAGTAGGGAATATTCTTTTCAATTTTACCAGTAAAATGAAGCAGAAGCCTTATATGGTATTGGTACAATGTGTTAAACCTCCCTTCACATGTAAAGTATCTCTCGATGATTTTCAATATCCTGTCAAAATGATCAATTAGCGGATTCCTTGACACACCTTTAGAAAAATCACTGGCTTGATGATCAGGCTTAAGGAAATCTTTGGCATAAGCTACATTCAAATCCATGGATTTATACCATTTCTCACCTATTATAGGGATTCCTGTTGCATCTGTAATAGAGTACTCAGTCACCTCAAATTCTAAATACTCCTACCATAAAAATGTAAGTAAAATTGCCTTGTCACCTCAGGATGGCCTGTTTTCATATTCTGGCAAAAAGAGAGGCATCCCACTCTTTGAAAAACTTCTCTTGCCACAGGCTCTATCTAAAAAGGATGCATATCCACAGGTTCAGTTCTAACTACCTTTCCCCCCTTGTGTGACTTCTTCATCTGAGGAGTCTCCATAACTTAGGATGAGATATTCTTATAGATATGGTGTAGTAATGACCAGGAGGACCTAAAGTCGAGATTTAAATGGCCAAAGCTACACTTTACAAGAACTTCCCCTTAAACCTGATTGATTGCTAGTAAGCTAAGACTTGGCTGTGGAAATCCCTCCTTTAGATTTATGCAGGTATTGAACACTTAAACAATGAGAAGGTACTCTATAATTGGCCCTTTGAAGCTGGGTAGAAAATGCTTGATTCAAATGTGAAAGGAAGCAGGGGAGACACAATGTGGTTAAGAAGCACCTTACGTAGCGCAATGCTTATGCAGAGGATAGAACTATTTAGAGGTTGTAATATTAGTAGTTATGGGACGCGGGTGTGTCAGACTTTGACATACAGGTTCATAGGTTTGAAAAGGGATGAGACAAGGATAAGATGATGTGAAGAAAGGTCTCCCTCAACTATACAAGCCTGATAATCCAAAACTATGAGTGCTAACCTCTTTGAAAATGTATGTGCAGAGGAGGAAACATGAGATACCTATGGAATAAACACTTGCTTGAAGCCTCATCAAGATTTCAGGACAAATTCATGAACATCACGACCTCCGAATCTACCTCAACATCAGATATGGAAGCAGTGTTTTTGCCTGGTTAGAGCTGTGAGTTTGTGCAGTGCAACAATCTTGAGTTTTTCAAAATCACAAACATTATTAAGGCTCATAAATATGAGATCTTGAAGGTATCCTTTTAACAAACTCTTGGCACTGAAAAAAAGGAAAATGACATCAGTCGTTGCAATCATAACTTGAGGTGTAAAATGATGAATGGGAAAGGCGCTATGGAAACGCCTGATGAGTGTTCAACGCTCCATTTCAAAAAATTATTGGACAGGTAGTGAAGGACAACAAGGCATATCTACAAGGGAATGAATGAGTAAAATGGTCTGTAAAATCAATCTAGTCATGAGAAAGATCAATCCTAGTGACAAATCATGAAGGGGACCAAAATGTTAAGTCATGAACAAAAATGGTTCTAAGCCCAAAAAATAAAATGAGGATTAAAACATAAGCTATGACTCAACATTTTATTTATCAAAAGTGGTCCTAACAAGAACAACTTTAAAAGGGGTGAATTTAAAAAAAAGAATTAAAATCTAAGGCTTAGGAAAAGATGGAAAGAAACTAAAAAACCCAAGGCAACTTAGTTTGATAACATTGGCTCCATAGGGGATGGCATGCCCCCTACGGGCTGCCAAGAATGAGTACATTTAGTGACTTATCCTAGGGCTATGGGGTCAGTTATTGAAACAAAAATAAAAGAGAAATGATATTTACAATGGCATGAAAATCCCCTCAAGGCTCAAGAAAGGTACTTTTTCCAAAAATGCCCATTGACAAGGCCACCAAAAACTTCTTCATTCTCCATATTCTGCAACTTGAAAGTCTTATTAGAGGACGCCTCATAGATTTTGAAGGGACCGATCCATAAAGATTCAAATTTACCGTGCTTGCCTTTATCTTTCTTCAGTGCATCCCACTTAAGCACCAGATCGCCTAGTTGAAAATCCTCTTTTTTCACTTTTTTGTCAGAAGCCTGCTTGATCTTCAGTTGATGATCATGTTATTTATCTACAAGATGCTCCCGAGTCTGTTGTACTTTAACTAGCTGTTGAATCCTTCTGATCATATGATCAAGCTCCCCTTGGTGATCTTGGAAGAAGTTTGCCACAGGTAAGGCAAACTGAGAAGGAAAAATGGCCTCAACTCCATACACCAGCTAGAAAGGGGAAAGTCCCAAGGACCTCTTTGTCATCATTCTGTCAACCCACAAAGAAAATTTGAGTTTTGAGTCCCATGACTTTTTGTTCTCCTCTAACATATTTTTAATGATCTTTATAAGGATTTTGTTTGAGGATTCTGCAAGTCTATTCCATTAAGGGTAGTAAGGGGTAGATTGAACCAATTTGATTCCAAAATGTTCATAGAACTGAATCAATGGTTGAGCCTTGAAAGATGCAACATTATCAGTGATGATTCTGTTTGGACACCCAAACCTTGCCATAATGTCCTCAAGAAAACCAATGATCACTTTGTGGGAATCATTCCTTGTAGGAATAGCTTCAATCCACTTAGTAAATTAATCTGTAGCAGTCCAGATCCATCTATGTTGACCACTGGAAGCAAGATGAATTTCCCTGATAAAATCTAGGCCCCACTACTGAAAAGGTCCTGAAGCTTCCACAAGATTTAATGGAAAAGAATTAAGCTGCTGCTTTCCAGAGAACTTCTGACATTTAGCACATGCTCTAATATTAACACAAACATCGGTGAAAAAACTAGAACAGAAGTACCCATCCATGAGGATCTTGTATGCCGTGGTTCTTCAATAATGATGCCCCCGACACAAACTGTCATGAAAATTAGACATAATATTTTGGGCTTCTTGTAGGTCTAGGCACCTCAAGAGCACTCCTAATGGGTCTTTCCAATACAAAAATTGATCAACAAGGAAATATTTTATTTATTTGAGTTTTAAGGCTCTCACCTTGTTCTTTTCCATACCATCTGGAGGCTCTAAATTCTACAGGAAAAATATAATGTCCTTGTACCATATGCAATCTGCCAACGTAAAGATGACTTGAGAACATTTATCAGTTGATTTAACTTGCTGATTTTATGAACATGAGTGGATGAAATTCACCCCCAATGCTGAGAAATTCGATTCATCCAACAACTTGGCTAAACCATAGCCTTTAACGAATTTGGTAGTCTTAGTTTCCAAATCAAATTCAATGATTTTAGCAATCCACTTACTCCTTTTTCCATCTATATTAGGCTAAATAAAAATTTATTTTACTGCAGCTGATGGGACATAGGCAATGACTCTTGAATGCAGTACATAAACTCTGAAGGAATTGAGATCTTTAACCAATGCATAGGATTTCTTATCCATTATTTCATATTTCAATTCAGCATCTCTCAATGCCCTACTGAAAAAGGCAATGGACTGCTCTGAGCCTTCAACATTCTTCTGCAATAAAACTGTTGCTACTGTATCAAAAGAAGCAAAAGAAAAAATAATAAAGTCCTTGGAGTAGTTTGGGATGATAAGGAATCGAGATTCATTCAAAGATTTATTTATCTGATCAAAATAATTAAGGGACTCAGAAGTCCATTTGATTTCACTCTCTTTCCTTAACATGGCTGTAATATACTTAACCAACTCAACAAAATTTAACACAAATCTTCTCAAAAAATTATTTTTTCCTAGAAAAGATTGAACCTCTTTTTTGGATCTAGGAAGTGACAATGTTTTTATAGCTTGAACCCTGCTGGAATCAATCCTTACCCCTTCAGCTGAGACAATATGCCCTAGTAATTTTCCTTCTTTTATGGCAAACAATGATTTTTTCATATTCAAAGAGAGACCAAATTTTTTTCATTTCAAGAAAACCTTTCTTAAATGATCACAATGTTCTTTATCAAATTGAGGTAAAATTGTTATGTCATCTAAATAGATAACAACAAATTTTTCCTTCTCTCAAATAAAATCTATGTCCATATCTCGTTGAAAAGTCCCCCCTACGTTCATCAATCCAAGGGGTATCTTGGTATACATAAATGTACCCCAAGGAGTGGTAAAGGTCGTCTTCTCTCTATCTTTGGAAAAACAAAGACCCGATTGTACCCGAAAAAACCATCAACCATGGACATCTTGGCTACTCCTGTCACCCTCTGTAATATGTGCTCCATCTTGGGCAAAGGGTAGTGATCCTTTTTAGAGATTCTATTCAAATTTCAGAAATCAACGCAAAGTCTGATTTCTCCATTATTTTTTCTTACTGGGACCAAATTGGCCACCCCTTCAGAATACCTCAAAGGAATGATAAGTTTTTGCATCTAAAATATTTTTTATCTCTTTCTCCATGACAAGAAGTAACATAGGATTGATTTTCCTCAACTTTTTCCTGAAGGTTTTTGTGTATTCTTTTAATGGAATCTTGTGTTCTATAATGCTTGTGTCATAAGTTCTGAGATATTCATAAGTCCAAGTGAATAGATCAACGTATTCCTTCAACAACTTAGTATATTCCGACCTCTTCTCTTCTGATAGGATGCTTGACAACTTGACATATTTTGGATTCTATTCAGTTCCCAAATTGCACTCAGCTATATCAACATCATTAATGGATACTTTCCCTTTCACTGCCACATCGTTCCCTTCAAATAATATTTCCAAAGGAACAGTCCTTTTGGAATATGATTGCTATGTAGCTACACAATATGATGATTAGCAATTTTATTGAGGAAAACATTAGCATGGGGATTAATTTTTGAATCATGATCCTGATTAATGTGTAATGCAGAAAACTCATCAATAGACTCGAGGAAATTTTTAAGTTGTAAATAATCTTTGAACACCTTCGAAGGCATGTACTTGACTTCTACATCATACTTGATTTTAGGTGGTATGGGAATTCTGATGTTGCTTGCTGATACAACCAAAGAATCAACCATGGTATTCTCTTCTCTAGGAATAAATGAAATGTTAAAAGCTGAGAAAAAACTTTCCACGAAGTCCCACACTTCATTTTTGTAAGATCTAATCCTAGGATGCTTTGTTTGATAAAGATTTTTAATTTGACAGATTATTAATTCAGCATCCCAAAATATTGATAACTCTTCTATCCCCATGTCTTTAGCAGCCCTTAGTCGCAAGACTAGAGCTTCATATGTTGCCACATTATCAGTAGTTTCAAATTCTAGTTTGTATGACAAAGATATAGTCTCTTGAGCTGGTGATACAAATACCACTACAACACCAACACCTTACTTAGAAGAGGCTCCATCAAAGAACATATTCCAAACATATATGATTAAAGGAGACTCCTCACAAAAGGTAACAGATTGTTTTCTGATTTCAAGAGGAGTTTCAGGAGCGTCAGTGAACTGCAAAATGCTAGATCACAAATATGTATCAAAAGAGAAAACAAGCTGATTTGTGGGGTTTTCTTCATCACTAATGATGTAAGCCAATTGAGCTTCCTTGTAAAGTCTTCTATGCTCTCCCCCAAAAATGGGAATAGTATCATATGAGAGATCCATATGCAAGGTTCCCCCAAGTCTTTTCATCCAAGACCTTGACAAGAGCATTCCAAACTTGGGGGGAACATCAACAACCATGATATTCCCGACTATGCTTTTCATGGGTAGCTGAAATAAAGTCACAACCAGATCCTTAATGACTCCAAAACACTTCACTTTCCTGGAGTCAAAAGAATATAATTCATGGTAAGTCTTTGTGATTTCTAATCCAAGTTCATTCATAACGGATTTTGGCATGAGATTGCAGGATGCCCCTGAATCCATCAAACAATTATGCGACACTTTATCATGAGTATTCAGTGATGTATATAAAGGAGGGGATGAATCATCTCTATCTTCTATCAATGGACCCAAGATCACTACTAGTTTTTCACCTTGCAGATTTATTAAATCAGTGGCACTTGGAGAGGCTTCGATCTATAACATTTTGGAGAGATGTTTTTTTAAATTCTTCATTTTTTATCAATTCCAAAAACGTTACAGGGATCTTTATTTTTTGGATCTCATTTTCAAAGATGAAAGAAGAGGTAGAATTCAGGATTTCTTTATATTTAGGAGAAGGATTTATGATCAGAACTTGTGGACTTTGATTGCCATTTTCCTTATTGCTAACTGTCATAGCCTTGGAATAATTTTATTTTTGGGCACGTTGATTAGGAGCATCAATTTTTTATTCATTCTTCTTGGATGTCAGATTATATCTATTAGTACTTTCTTTTTCTTTCTCTCCCCTACTTAATTCATTTATTTGAATATCCATCAAGGATTTCTCATAAGAATATTGAGTCAAGTGTGGGGATGGGGATGTGTCACCTAAGCAATGAATCTCAGTATTAACTTCTACCTCCTCTCATTCTTCATCAACAACCAGGTTGTTTTGTAAATGATCTTGTATCCTTTGATCATCTCTCTCTCTATTTCTGGGATCTCTAGGAAGTATTTGGGGAGAAGTATTTGGTCTCCTGAAGTTACCTCTATTATCATTATTTTGAGTATTTCTGTAGGTTTGTTTTCCTTCCAGTTTTAATTTCTCTATCTCACTATAAAGGGATTTTACTAATTTGGTGAGCTCCTCCACTTGAGGATGAACAATAGGGGAGTCAGAAGTTGAGGCTTCAGTTCTTTTTTTTCTTCTATCCCTATCAAATTTTCCTCTGAGTTTATTAGATGCCACTATGTTGTATTCTACCTCCAAGGCTACATATTGCATACGAACTAAGGAGGCTGATCTTCTTTCTCTCAGTAGCAGGCATAACTCGGGGTCAAAGGCACTGGCATAATTAATTTTTGCAGAGGTTTTAGTGGGTTTGATCTCATCAAGAATCTTATTATACATTTTGTTAAATATTTTAGAAAAGTCAAAGATAGACTCGCCTTCTTTCCTTTTTAGGGATCCAAATTCATTAATATAGTACAAAAATTCCTTTTTGTCCCCCCAGTTCCTCAAGAAGGTTTCATCTAATTCTTCAATGCCAGTAATGGATCTAGGGGCTATACCTCTAAACCACTTCCTAGCCTAACCAAAAAGGATTTCGACTAAAACCCTCATCCACACATCCTCATTTTCAATGTTTTGATTATCTTCATAGTTGTAGAAAGCAACAAGATGTTCCTTAGCTATTATATCTTCTTCTCTCGTAAACTTAGGGATGTATTTCAAATAATATCCAGGAGGGAGGGCATTCACTGGATGAGTTAAGACAAGTGGAGTGTATCTTGCAGCCACTATGGAATCCATCCTATTTGCAGGGGGTTTAACAAATTCCATTTGATATTGAACTCTTGGTGAACAAGGAGAAGAAGGAGACTTAACTGTGTGCAGATTAGGAGAAGAAGGAAGCGATGAAGGGGGGATTTTAGTTTTCACAACAGAAGGCTGAGCCTTGAAAGAGGATAGTAAATTCTGTAAAAGAGATGAAGTTTCAACTTCTTTGGTGGTAGAAATTTTAATAGGAGTTGGGGTAACAAAGCCTAAGGTACGAAAGTATTCAAAACTATTAAGATTGAAACACCTTTCAATATCAGGGGAAGAAAAAATGTCAATGCTTTCTTTCTTCAAATCAGTTTTGAAGGGAGAGTATTCGACATGAAACTCTTCAAAATCAAGTTTCTTAGATACTTCAACATAAGGTAAAGAAAGATTACTTGATATAACAACTGGAGTATCAAGAGTGGAATCATGCAACTAACCAGAAGCACTTGTAGCAACAACAAAAAAACGTTTTTGAGAAGATTTTCCCCTCTTGATTATTTTCTCTGGGTCGGCCTCAGATGGAACCAAAGGTAGCTGGGGATTTGATATCGTATGTCTTCCTTTAGGTGCTAGACCTGAAACAACGGAGTCGCCAGGTGAAAAATGCAATATTCAAGATACTAAGTTCTAATGCACCTATAGAACTAGTAAACTGTGTCGTTTTATCATAGGGAAAAGTCTTCAAATCGTTCCCCGACAACGATGCCAATAATGTTAGTACTATGAATCACCTTCATATTTCATGGAAGGAAAGACAAAACCCATCAAGTTATGTGTAACTGTAAGAGTTTTTTAAGGGGTCAAATGTAAAAGACTCAAAATGATAATTTTCCAACTCAGAAAATAAGGCTAGCATGCACCATAAATCAAGGTCTTGGCTAACTTCAATCAGTAATTGGGAGTGAGTATGAATAGAGGGAAGACTTCAATGAGAGGAATGTAGGGGCTGCTATAAATATCATGCCTACAAACATCATAAGGGTGAAAGATTATTAACAAAATATATTCTTGAGTTCAGAACTTAAGGAAGCTAAATAAACATCACGATAATATAATGATCAAACATACACCATAATATCGCCACAACCATTCAGGTGAATCATTCAAAGCATGAAAATTTAGCATTAGAAGCAAACAAGATGAAAGAGAAGTTGATTTCTATTAACCAAGATGTCTTAAATAAAGTACATAGCCAGTTCACAGTCACTTCATCAAAATATTACAGTATAAGGGAGCCTTTCTCAACCATCTAAACCTACGAAAGAATTTCATCTATCTATTTATAACAAAAGGGAGGAAACAAATGGAGGTACGAGCTGGCCTCCTTCCCATGAAAATCTCTAAGAATTTATTTCGTCTAACAACTTGATTAACAACCTATGTTATAAAAGAGGAAAGTGTTGATGACTAGTCCAACCAATCTTCAAACTAATTTGATCCTTGTTTTTTATGCAACTCCTTGTTTTCCATGTGTCCTTCAGGAGCATGTGGCTATCATCATGCTGCTAGCTACTATTTCTGTAGTTCTCTCCATCATAAACTATCCAAAAAGTTGTTATCTTGACCCTCTTGGATCCCTGGTGTCTGTTGGTCGCCTCTTTGGGTAGCACTCTGAGCAGCGCACTTTGTAGTGCCTTTACCAAATTTCGTAAGATTATGTAGCGCACTTCCAAACTAGAATAGTAGAAAAGGTAGCACCAAACCTTCCTACCCCCTGTGAAAACTTCGGTCTTTGAGAGATTTTAGGTAGCGCCACTCTGGTGTGTCTTTGTGCAAATTCCATCTCTACCAGAAATTCAGTAGCGATTTTAGGTAGCGCCCATTGTGCGTCTTTGTGCAAATTTTAGGTAGCGCCATCAAAAAACGCAACACCTCCAACTTGGACATGTGCATAGCAGGTATAAACTTTGAGTAATTATTAGCACCATTATCTTTAGGTGATTTGGCAGCATTGTAGGTATCACACCAGTGGAACACCAAAGCTAGACTATTTCGTAGCACCATAGTTCTGTAGAATGTCTACATTCTTACAGTTGAAGGAGTTAGTTCTTCACAAAAATCCCAAAACTATGAACAATAAGCACTTAGAATCTTATATAGGTGGCAGAGAAAATGTTTCAAGTAAATTTTATCTTCACAAAAAGGAACCATCCTAAAAAATGGGGCTCACCTTTCACGATCTACTTTGTTACCCTGACACTTAACTTGACACTCTTTCTTGTAGGAGGAGGATCCTCATTTGGCACAACTAGCTTCTTCATTTTTGCAATTATAGGCTTCTTCAGTGGAGTTATGCTATCCTTGACTGTTGGTGTCTACTTTTCAATAGTAGCTTCAACCAATACCTGCAAGTTTCTTTGAGCCACTTCATCTTGAAAATGCTGCAACTCTGGTTTGAGTTTCCTGTTCTGAGACTGGAAGCCTCTGTTATGCCTATAATGGTTTTTTATCTTCCTATGGAGAGGCTGAGCCTTTCTTGCTACGAAAATTTCCAGTTCAAGGGTGTGACTGTAGCCATCCATGAGCTCTTTCATCTTAACTCTGTCAGACATGGCTTCTGTTTTCAAATGAGCCACCTCCTTCCTAGCATCCCTAAGTTGCCTGATTAATCTTTTGAATGTGTGATTTTCAGGTGGAGTAGTGACATGCACCATATCAACAAGATTTTTCATGGTCTCCTCTTCCTGCTGCATAGGAATTGTCTTGTCTATCTCATCAGGGTTCTTGATACCTTTTCCTTTATCTTTCTTCTTTTTCACAGGGTTTTCTTCTTTTCTTTCCACATGCTTTTAAATGCCTTTACCCTTCTTCTTTTGTACATGGTTTTCTAGTAGGGATTGTTATTCAAAAACCTCTTTAGGAACTGATG
Organism: Picea glauca; assembly: GCA_000966675.3. Classification (NCBI taxonomy): domain Eukaryota; kingdom Viridiplantae; phylum Streptophyta; class Pinopsida; order Pinales; family Pinaceae; genus Picea; species Picea glauca. Next base: position 1,275,494 of record JZKD02S1936308.1, on the reverse strand, counting down.
ATATTGTGAGAGGTTTGTTGCCCTTGGTATTGTCTACTGGAGGAGAAGAGTAGAAGTGTAGCTTCTTCCCTTTCTTTGCTATAGTTTTATTAATAGAAGGAGCTTCTTCTAACTCTGGTGGAGTAGGAGGTGAAAAATCTCAATGTGGGGAATGACAAGCTTCCTCCTCAGTTTCTGTGACTTGTTTGATGACCTTTGAAGCTTGAACATGAACCCTTCCCTTTATATTCTTTCTAGTACTTGCTTTAGCAGCACTGGTGGATGATAAAGGTATTGGATTATGTGATTGAGGAGTGGTTGATATATCCAACTTGAATTGGGAAGAAACAATAAAATGTTCCCAGAGATATTTTTCGTACCCAATTATTTAGAGAATATCAATCTAATCAATCCAGAGTGGAAGATTCTAGTGTCCACATCCTTATATTTGGATTGAATTCTATCTAACATATTACCTATGCTCCTTAACAAATAGTAGGGAATCTTCATTTCAATTTACCAGTAAAATGAAGCAGAAGCCTTATATGGTACGGGTACAATGTGTTAAACCTCCCTTAACATGTAAAGTATCTCTGGATGATTTTCAATATCCTGTCAAACTTCTCAATCAACTGATTCCTTGCCACAACTTTAGACAAATCACTGTCTTGATTTTTAGGCTTAAGGAAATCTGTGGCATAGGCTGCATTCAAAGCCATGGATTTAAACCATTTCTCACTTGTGATAGGGATTCCTGTTGCAGCTAAAATAGAGGCCTCAATCACCCCAAATTCTAAATCCCCTACCTTGGTTCTCCTACCATCAAAATGTAAGGTAAAATGCCTCATCACCTCAGGATGGACTCTTTTCATATTCTGGCAGAAAAACAAGAATCCAACTCTTTGAAAAACTTCTCTTGCCATGGGCTCTGTCTAAAAAAGATTCATAGCCACATGTTCAATTCTAACTACCCTGGTCCCCTTGTGTGAATTCTTCATCTGAGGAGTCTCCATAGATTAGGATGAGATATTCTTATAGCTATGGGGTAGTAATGACCAGGAGGACCTAAAGTCGATATTTAAATGGCCAAAGATATACTTTTACAAGAAATTCCCCTTAAACCAGATTGATTGCTAGTAAGCTAAGACTTGGCTGTGGAAATCCCTCCTTTGGATTTATGCAGGTATTGAACACTTAGACAATGAGAAGATACTCTATAATTGGCCCTTTGAATCTGGGTAGAAAAAACTTGATTCAAATGCCAAAGGAAGCAAGGGAGACACAGTGTTGTTAAGCAACGCCTTACGTAGCGCAATGCATATGTAGAGCATAGAATTGTTTAGATGTTGTGAGATTAGTAGCTATGGGATGCGAGTGTATAAGAATGTGACATACATGCTCATAGGTTTGAAAAGGGAGGAGACAAAGATAAGATGATTTGAAGAAAGGTCTCCCTCAACTATACCATCATGATAATCCAAAACTATAAGAGCTAACCTCTTTGAAAATTTTTGTGTAGAGGAGGAAACACGGGATACCTGTGGAATAAACACTTTTTTGAAGCCTCATTGAGATTTCAGGATGAAGTCACGAACATCACGACCTTTGAATCTACCTCAACATTGGATCTAGCAACACTGTTGTCGCCTGGTTAGAACTATGAGTTTTCACAGTGCAACAATCTTGAGTTTTTCAAAATCACAAACCGTTATCAGGGCTCGTAAATACGAGATCTTGAAGGTATATTTTTAGCCAACTCCTGGCGGTGAAAACAATGAAAATGAAATCAGTCGTTGCAATCATAATTTGAGGTGTAAAATGATGAATGGGAAAGGTGCTACGGAAACACCTGATGAGTGGGCAATGCTCCATTTCAAAAAATGATTGGATAGGTAGTCAAGGATAGCAAGGCATGTCTACGAGGGCATGAATGAGGAAAATGGTCTGTCAAATCAGTCTAGTCATGGGAAAAATCAATCCTAGTGAAAAGTCATGAAGGGGACCAAAATTTTAAGTCATGAACAAAAATGGTTCTAAGTCCAAAAAATCAAATGAGGATCAAAACATAAGTTATGACTCAACATTTTATTTATCAGAAGGGGTCCTAACAAACACAACTTTAAAAGGGGTGAAATTTTAAAAAATAAAATAAAATCTAAGGCTTAGGAAAAGATGTAAACAAATTTAGAAACCCAAGGAAACTTAGTGTGATAACAAATTGGATAGTTAAAAGCTCATAATTTATGTTGTGATGCTCTCAACTTAAGAAATTTAAACTATGTGCGTTTCTTCTTAACTACTTCAGAATTCATTTCAGAAATGCTCTGATGCAGTTATTTGTTTTCTCCTTCTTCCTACACTTCCCTTAAACTCAATTTGTAGCTTATATTCATTGTCTCATTTATCCTTTATCCTTCACTTTCACAATTCCAACTCCATATCCCTAAGAGTCCCTCCCCTTGTTTGCCAACAAACTTTATAAAAACCCCCAAAATAAACTAAATCTAGCCACTGATTGCCAAAGATATATCAAGTGACATGATAGATCCCTCTTTGAGTTGAGTAGGTTATTTCCCATCTCTAAAGTAGGTTGAAACAATTACCTATGTCGTTTTTCTATCATCTGGACAAAATTTACAGAGTGCTAAGAAGTCTCACAAAAACCTATTTTTTTAAATATAGTAAAATCATCATTATGGGTGAGTGGAATGAGTTTAGATTGTATATCTAACTGAAATAGAGATGAATGTTCTTCATAAAAACTATGATCAGTCTCTAAAAAATAATTTCCAAAAATAGTATGTGCGAAGCTAATGGGCTCATTCTTACCTTCCTTTTTTGTTAGTCTATGCTTCACATGAGCCTTGTTGTTCACATGTATCTAAATTTTCTTACCATTTTATGGGAGCCATAAGTGCGACCAATCTGTAGAGAAATAACCTTGAAGATTAGCAGACCAATCCATTCTTAATAGTAAACCATAGCTTTATGGAATATCCAAAAAACAAATGTCAATAACTCGATGAACCCTAGAATCATATGCAAGTATAATCATAACATATTTAAGTTCGCCTCTTACTTTAACATCTCGCCTATCGAATTGTATGATCCTCTTGGTAGAAAATTCTAGGACAACATTTATTCTGTGGAAAACTGAGTATGGCATGATGTTGGAGGAAGCTCAATATTCTACTAAACAATAATGTACATTGAAATTAAAAGTTTCATATCTAAGTAGAAACAGAGGAACCCAAGACTTCAAATGTGCACCTATACTTGTTGTGTTTATGGAATATTTGATCTCAACTTTGAGTAATGCAGTCATTTTAGCAGTTTTGGAAATGTTTGTTGGATTACTAAGAGGGGGGGTGAATAAGTAATAGAGAAATTTAATCATTTTTAACCATAAAATGCAAGTGTTATATCAATGTAGCATTATCATCCAATAGTTTCAGAGTAAATAAAAAATGTGTTATCTGCATCCCTGCCCCATCTCTCTCTTTCTGGAACACCATTACTAGGATTTTTCCCCCTTCTGGTTGATAAATTCAATTCCCCTTTTCGATCAATGATCTGGTTTTCCTTAGTGTCTTTCTTGACTGACCCTTGACTCAAGGTTTTTTTGTTTTCTTTAAAGGATGAACACATATCGTGATTTTGGTCGAATTACTGGTCATCTTGTTTTCCATGAATTAAGCTCATAGAAGGTTGTCCAAGTCCTTTGCTTTCGTAGGTATCATTCTTAAGCACAAAACACATATTCAAAGAATCCCATTTCGGGCTTAAAATGAAAGCAATGGTCGAGTCTAATTTTCAACGGTGAAGATCCCAGCAGAATTTTGGATCAACGGCTCATGTGTATTTAGCAAGTCGAAGTTGCGCGATGTATAGTGATAGACAGAAGCCCTATAGTTAAATATGAAGCACCATGCATCCTTTCAAGTCAAATGATCATTATTTACTTTAGGAATTCGGGCTTTAGGAGTTTCAACATCTCGACTTTTAGTTTCATCTGGAGAGTTTCCCAGAGTTGCAGATCATGCTCCATGTGTCCTTCCTGATTGGACGATCATTATTTACTTTGGGAATCCAGGCTTCAAGTGTTTCAGCATCTCGAATATCAGTTTCATCTGGAGCGTTTTCTCTCAAAGTTGCAGATCATGTGCCATGCGTCCTTCCTGATCGAACGATCATTATTTAATTTGGGAATTCAGACTTCAAGAGTTTCAGTATAAGAACTCTTAGTTTCATTCGAAGTGTTTTCTCCTGGAGTTACAAATCAAGTTCCTTGTGTCCCCCTCAGATCAATGGTCATCGTTCACTTCAGAGCTCCATCTCTCCATGCATACCATCCCCAAGCTCTGAAGTGCCAAAGCATGTGGAAATCATCGGTTCAAATATGTGGTGCTCTCGTCAGTCATGACACCTGACATACATTTGACGATGACACATGGCACTTAATCCATAAACCTTTGGGAATCTCATTTTCTTGTTTCAAAGTGACACATGTCACCTCTCTTTTCATGACATGTCAGCATTGTCACGACAGGCCACCATGTCAGATCATCCACCGGGTAGTGTTCTTGTTCAGCGCCAAAAGTAGCACCATCTCCCTGTGCGGTTAGAATGATCCTAAATTGGTAGGTGGATAAACTTTAGCGGTGGTGCTAAAATTAAGCAGGAGTGCCTAGATTGCAGGAGTTCGCAAATCGTATATCGTGACCAGATCAATGGCCACACTTCATTGCGGGGACGTAACTTGATCGAGCGATAAAATTATTGAGCAGTCTCGCAATCAAAACCATGGTATAAAAAAAGAGCCATGTGGAGGAAGGTGGTGAATTGTGTCCTCAAAAGTGGTGTGAGTTCAAACTTCTTTCAACGGTCCCGTAATCACGTGCTTGTAAGACTTACAATAGAAGAGAAGAACATGGTCGGCCCCCAAACATTAAGCCTCATCTCAATCCTGATAAAAAGTAGTTAATGAAAAAGGACCGGTGGTTGAAAACTCGACTCAATCCATAAATAGAAGGCATGGAACGATCTCACCATGGAGATAGAACTGTCAGCCCAAGGTACCCCTATGGAAGGTTTTTCCTACATACCCATGCTGAGATGAGTTTGCGTCTGACAAGAGGATACATGCATAGTCTGACAGAAGAAGGTGAAAATGAAAGGATTTGAATGTAGTGGACAGATCACGCTTCTGGCAGTCATGAATTGATTTGAGTATCAATCAAGGAGTTCAATATTTTGTTATGGACATCAACTGGTTGAGCAGAGCTCCCTATTTTGTAATATTTTGATACCTGATTTGTTCTTTATTTATGTGTCAAACTTGATACTTTCACATTAATTGAAGTCATCTTCTGTCATCTCTTTGTAAAAACTGTGCTAAAACACTCGGGCATGGAGGATCCAGTCGAGGGTTGTAGTTCTATTGTAATGTAGGTTTGATTACAGTATTGTTGTGATCCATTTTGGTCATATTCCTTATTATATTATTCCACCTTACATTGAAAGTCTCGAGCAAGGAGGATTCAGTTGAGTTGTTTTAGCTGCATGATAATGCATTTTTTATTATTATGCTATTGTGACATATTTTAGTGTTTGAAACTTGATTTCGAGAGTTCTCTTGAGTTTGAGTTTTTCTTCACCAACCTACTTGAAGGTTGGATTCCCATAGCAGTCTTGTTCACTTCTCTCACCAAGTATTCCTTCTGCTCACACTTAAACTTAAATCACTGACTGAAGTTAATGAGGCCATCACTTCCATGTGCATTGTTTGTCCAATTTCTGTGTTAAAATCATTCTTGTACTGAGTTTTGTCCATTTGACCTCCACTCAGAAAAACAACATCCACCAAACATTCTTATGGGTACTAGTCTTACCCTCTTGTATCCTGAGGGTGAGTCTTAGTTGTAACATTAATGGCGTCACTACTGAGGAACGAATTGATGACATTTCCCTGGTATTGAACAACAAAGAAATTATGATTCTAAAGGTGCATCATAAATCATACCTTGAAGATTGCAACTTGCACCTCGTGACTCGACTGTTTCAGTTTTGACTCCTAAAGGAAGACACACGAGGTATACTCCACAACTTCCTCTAGAAACACCTGAAGCTCACTCAGAGAAGATTATCAAGAAAGGAAAGGCCTCTTAAGAAGGTCTTTCAGCTACTGTACCAGGTGACTCTGGTGATTTACATGATTCTTCTTTTAAAACTCCAGTAGTTGTATCTAATTCTCCTTTTATATCATCTTTTGGAGTTTCCAAAAATTTAAATTTTGTAATCTTTCCTTCTGAACTTCCCCTTTTATTCTTCAATTGGAAGGACAAAGTTTTGAAGCTCCTTTTTCCCCTGATATTGTAAAGTGGTTTAAACCGAGAAGTTTTGAATATTTTCCCACTTTGGTCTTTCCTACTCCTCCTCCTATTAAATTTGTTGTATCCAAAGAGGGGGAAACTTATTTTCCTTTGAACCCTATATCATTCTCCCCCAACATTGAATTGTTTCCCCTTTCCCCAAGAAACACAACTGCAATCGTACCTGTCCCAAATCCAATTCCCCCTGGTTCTCCTACAGTTCACATCCCAATGGAAGGTACTAATCCTCCTAGAAACGGGATGGTTGACATAGTGGTTGCTAGATATTCCCCTCTTGTTTTACCTCAACCTATGAATTCTCTCCCAACTGGAGAATACCTTAAGTACATGCCCAAGTTCATAGGGGAGGAATACATAACCATGAAGAACACCTTTAATCTTTTTATAGTTATGCAGATAATCAAGAAATTGCAGATGAAGATGTTTGGATGAGAGTTTTTGTACAGAGCCTTGATGGTGAGGCTAGGAAATGGTTCAGGGGATTAAATCCTATATCTATTGGTGGGATTGAGGCTATAGATGATTTATTATTAAGACATTAGGGTGATAAAAAAAATTTCCTTTATTAGATTACAAAATTTGGGGCACTTAAGAGAGAAGAAGGGGAATCTGTGTCAGACTTCTCGAAGAGATTTAATAAGATGTACAATAATATCCCCACTAAAATTAAGCCTACATAAACCTATGGAAAGATTACTTATGCTAGTTCTTTTGACCTTGAGTTTTGCCTCCTATTGAGAGAAAGAAGAACTACCTCCTTGGATCATATGCAATATGCAACCCTTGAAGTAGAATCCAATATATTGGCAGTTGAAAAAATTAGGAGTAAGGATGATAGAGACATAAGAAAGGGTAGGTATGAATCTTCAACCTATGTTTCCTTTTCTTCCCACCCTCAAGTGGATGAATTGGAAAAACTTGTAAAATCACTTTCTGCAGAAATGGAGAAATTGAAATGTGAGGGAAGGCAGAGTTATAGAAATCGCCAAAATGATGATAGAAGGGGTAATTTCAGAAGACCAAATAATGCCCCTCATGTCATCCAAAGAGATCAAATAAATAGGCATAGGGACGATCAAAAAGTCCAATCCCCTCTCCAAAATAACCTGGTTATTGATCAAGAAGGAGAAGAAGAAGATGTTGATCTTGAAATACATTGTCTTGGTGACACCTCCTCATATCCTCATTTAACCTAGTCCACATATGAAGAGTACCTCATGGATAGCCAACTAAATCAGTTGAACAAAGGGGAAAGGACCAGTGGCAATCCAAATAGATACAAAATTAGGTCCAAGAAGAAAGAAGGAAATCCTGACATTCATGATCAGCCTACTAAGAGTGTGGCAGCCAGAAACAAAGAAAAAGAGGCACAAAACCCCCAGCAAGTGGTTAAGATCCCTAACCCAGAAGTTAAGGAGATTCTAAAGCTTCCCTCCTCTTTTAGCTATGATAATGAGATTCAAAATATTAAAATCCTTGTACCTTTCTTGGAGCTAGTTAAAATTGAGGATTTCAAAAGATACATCTCCAAAGTGTTGCAGTCTGAGCCTTCATCTCATTCCATTGATTTAGTCAACCTCCAAGATGAAAATCATGTTGTCATATTGGGACATTTGGTTGATGATAGAGATGAATCTTCCCCTCCTTTATATACCTCATTGAACATCCACGATAAAGTGTTGCACAACTGCTTGATGGATTCAGGGGTATCTCACAATCTCATTCCTAATATTGTCATGGAGGAAGTCAGGTTGGAGGTTACAAAAATTTACCGTGACCTATACTCATTTGATTCCAGGAAGGTGAAGTGCCTCAGGGTTATCAAAGACTTGGTTGTTTCCTTGTTCCAGTTGCCAATGAAAAGTGTGGCCATGGATATTATGGTGGCTGATGTCCCCCCTAAGTTGGGGATGCTCTTGTATAGATCTTGGATTAAAATACTAGGGTCACATTGCAGATGGATCTTTCATATTCCACTATTCCTGTGTTTGGGGGAGAGCATAGAAGGATTTACATGGAAGCTCAACTTTATTACCTTATCAGTGATGAAGCAAATCTGACCAACCACTCCATTTTTTTAGTAGACATTGATCTAGGAACTAGTATGTCACAACTCACTGATGGAACTCAAAACCCTATTAAAATCAGAAACAAGGCCATCACCTCTTGTGAATCTCCCCCTTCCGATATCTTTGTTTGGAAAATGTTTTTTGATGGAGCCTCTTCTAGGGAAAGTGTTGGGGATGGGGTAGTTTTCATTTCCCCTACCCAAGAGACCATAGATCTATCTTTTAAGCTTGAATTTGAAATGATAAACAATGTGGCAGAATACGAGGCACTTGTTTTGGGTTTAAGAGTTTCCAAAGACATGAAGATTGAGGAGCTAGCAGTATTCGAAGATGTTGAGTTAATTGTACATCAGGTCAGAAATATGTATCAAGCTAAGAACCCTAGGTTAAGGGCCTACATAAAAAAAGTCTGGGATATTGTTGACAGTTTCTTCTTGGATTTTAATATCTCTTTTGTTCCAAGAGAGGATAACATAGTGGAATATTCCTTGTCTATTTCAACAAGTAAGTTTAGATTCCCTTTCCCCCCTAAAATCAAGTATGATGTGGAGGTAAAATATATCCCCTCTATTCCTAACAATATCAAACATTGGAAGGTTTTTGAGGATGATTTTGAGTTAAAAAGGTTTCTTGATACTTTGGATGAATTTTCTGATTTGCATATTGATATGGATCAGGATTCCAAAGAAGGCCTTCATGCTGATGTTTTTCTTAATAAAATTGTTGACCATCATATTGTTCAGTTGCCGAGTAACCATATTCCAAAGGGACTAGTCCCTTTCGAGAGGTTGTTTGACAGAAATGTTGTTGCTATAAAGGATAAAGGTTCGACAGAAAATGTTGATGTGACTGAATGCAATTTGGGAATAGAGGAAGACCCAAAATATAACAAATTGTCTAGTAGTTTGTCAAAGGAGAAAAGGACTGAATATGTCAAGCTTCTGAAGGAGTTTGTTGATGTGTTTTCCTGGAAATATGAAGATTTGAGAACATATGACACAAACATAATTGAACACAAAATCCATTTAAAATAATATGCCAAAACTTTTAGGAAGAAACCCAAACAGATAAATCCCATGTTGCTGCCTATTATGGAAAAATAAGTGAAAATGTTGCTAGATGCACAAATCATCATCCCCTTGAGATTTTCAGAATGGGTGGATAATTTGATGTCTGTGAGGAAGAATAACGGGGAAATCAGATTATGTGTAGACTTCAAGAATTTGAACAGGAGCTCCAAAAAGGACAACTACCCCTTTCTAAAGATGGAGCACATTTTACGGAAAGTGACTTGTTCATCCAGGATGTCTATGATTGATGGCTTATCTATCTACAATCAAATTTATGTCCTACTTGAAGATAGAGAGAAGACACATTTCACTACTCCTTGGGGCACATTCATGTATGCTAAAATTCCCTTTGGATTGATGAGTGCAGGATCAAACTTCCAGTGAGCCATAGACATTGCCTTCATTGGAGAAAATGACATATTTGTAGTCATCTATATGGATGATATTACATTATTCTCAAGGTCTAATAAAGAGAATTTTCATCACTTAAACAAGGTCTTCTTGAAGTGCAGAAGGTTTGGTCTCTCCCTCAATCCTAAGAGATATTTATTTGCTATGAAAGAGGGAAAATTGTTGGGGCATATTGTGTCAGCTGAAGGGGTGAGAAATGATCCAAGAAGGGTAGAGGCCATCCAAACCTTATCTTTTCCTAGATCTAAAAATGAGGTTTAATATTTCTTGGGTAAAATAAAATTTCTGAGGAGGTTCATTTCTAATTTTGTTGAGTTGGTTAAACACATTACAACTATGCTTAGAAAAGAAAACAAAGTGAAATGGACTGTTGAGTCCGGAAATGATTTTGACCAAATCAAGAGGGATTTATTGCACGCTTAAAGGGCCTCCTTCACCTCAATTATATATGATAGAGTGAGAGGATAAAAATTCCCATGATGCATGTGGGATAAATTGGACTAAGTTTATTAAATTCCATAGGCATGTAAAACACTAAGACTTCCCAAGAGGTCACCCATCCTAATAATACTCTATCCTGAGTGTTCTTAGCTACGAAGTTCTAACGAGATCTAATGCATTAGCACTATTCTATAGGAATGTACATAATACCACTAGGAAATCATTACATGATGTCTTTAATTAACAAATGAAGAAGGAATTACATTCAATTCCCCATCAAAAGGGTGAATATCATGGTTTATCAAAACTATAGGATTGAAATGTTGATTCAGTGGAAAAGGCTGATGGCTACCAAGATCCACTTGGATCATTCCTCCCCCTTAGGAAGCAATGGCCCCCATTGTGTCAAGTTCCCTTGGGAGATGGGGAAATGTTTTTTGAATCTGAGCCTTGGTGAGTTGTTTTCCTTGTTGAAGTATATGTCTTTCTTGTACTTTACTTGTGGAAGGATGTCATGAACCTGTTGGAGGTGTTGGATTCATTCAAAATATCTAGCTGTATGATTTGCCTTGGTATGAGTGTGAGAGGACTCTGTTGGTGAATATGCAACAAGAAGAGTTATATCAATTTTTGTGGCTAATGGTTGGAACACCAAGCACACCTAAAAGGGGTTGTGGCCAATAGAGATATGTTGAAAATATGGAAGAATATCCTCTCTTTGTGCTATTGTACAATATTGTTGACTTTATTTTTCTGGATGAAATGTATTGGGATGAGGTTGTAGTGGTCGGAGTGACCTTCTGTTCACTATCTGAATGGATCATGAAGAGAGAAAACTTTGTCTTATGAGATATTACTTTGTGGAATTGTTTTTCCAAGATCAATGAAGTAGTAATAGTTGGAGCTACCTCTAGTACCCTATAGAGCTGACCTCCCAGAGTAAAAATGACACTACAAGGCCAAGATTCATAAATAGCATGACATTTCCACATATATGGTTTCCCTAAAAGAATATCACAAAATTCAAGTGGGGGAACATCACACACTACCTCATCCTTGAAGGGATTAATGCCATAGGAAAGGTGACACTATTGGATGACATGGATGTCTCCTCCCTGACTCAACCATCTGATGGTGTATGGATGAGGGTGTGGCATCCTTGGAAACTTCAATCTCTTGACAACCTCAGCTGAGATCAGGATCATGTCATGAAATTATTGTTGAATGTGATAGATTAACTCAACAACGTTGGTTGCTCGATCACTCTCGGTTAGAGCATGGGAGGAATCTTCCTATGCAACTACAATGGGTAGAAATACATCAATGGGGGCCAATGGTTGGAACCCCAAGCACACCTGAAAAGGGTTGTGGCCAATAGAGTTTTGGATGGATCTATTGTAGCTATGTTGAAGATAAGGAAGGATATCATACCATATACATGGATGTTTGCAATTTTACATACTTAGGATATGGAAAATCATCCTATTGAATACCTCTATTTCTCCATTATTCTGTGGGTGGAAACCAATTGATTTGGTCATCCTGGGTTCATCATCGACCATAGGATAGAAAAAAAATTACTTAGGAACATCCTCTCTTAATAAGAAATAATCGTCTAGTGGAGCCAAAAATGAACCTAAACAGGTTAAAACAAGATATTTGTGGTGTCCTTGACTATGATGCTCTTCTTGTAGGGTGCCAAAAATTCCATCTTAGAGAATCAATCAATGACCATAAGACATAGTTCATTCCCATTCTTGGCTGACAGAATAACTGACATGTAATCCATGGAGATAGATCCCCAAGGCATATCAAGAGTAGGAATAGGGTTGTATAGTCCCTATATCTAAATGGCGGGTTTGGAAATGGCATAGGTTTTGTAGGATTTGAAGTACTTGTGGACATATTGTCAAAGATTCAACCAATAAAAATTGTTTTTCAGTATAGATATTGTTTTCTCTACACCAAAGTATCCTACTGATCAATTGTAATGAGATTCCTAAATAATATTTGCATGCTCACTTGAAGGAACAAAAATATGGATTAGATGGAATAGTCATGCATCCTATGCTCAATGTTTGATATAGAGAAACAAAGTTAGTGATCTAAAAATGAAGAAGACTTGAAAAACTTGAAAATTATTGCAAGTGAATGTTATGTGTTTAAAGCAAATGGATTAGTTTGCAACACATAGATTAAAGGATTACTTATGCAAATTACACATATACAATAGCATAATCATTGAACATAAACACATAAGCACATCAATTGATAAAGGAGTTCACCCCTCTCTTAGGCTACATCTCCTGGTCCAGCTTTTAATGGATCATTATTATTAATTGCTCAAAAAGTGCTCAAAAACATGTCTTACAATGCTAAAACTGACAAATCGACTGCTCCAATGGCTTCAGAGCATCCAAAAACCCTGTCTGGGCTCTTTCAGCACCTCAATCGGTCGAAAAAGGAAGAAGTTAGGCCTCCTGGAAGTCCCCCCTTCAAGCTTGTTGTCTCTGCATCTACAAAACACACCCTTCCTAATTGAACCTGGCTCACACGCATTTTAAAGAGTGAAAACCCAGCACCGGGCGCAACCGCGCCAATGGTGCAAACTGTAGGACGGTTAAGGGCATGCCATCCCCTAACCACCTAAGCACCTGGGCATATGATTCATAGGACCACATGCATGGAAAAAAGGTGGTTAATATGGTTACAATGGGTTTAAACTTCCCCCGCGCTCCATACATGGTCATATGGTTAAAGGCATACGACCAAGGGCTACATGCCAAACATTACAACCACGCACATACAATTGTTGGCCATATAATATATAGCATGGTCATATATGAATACAAATGACCATGGGCTGGGGCTAAGCCCCGACCCGACCTCCCGCCACTTACAAACATGTATGAACTTAAATATAATAATTCACGTATAAATGTTAAGAAACAACCGGAAGAATATTGGTCAGCAGAGGTTTGTGAAGGATTTACATATAGGGGGAGGTCTGGGGGTCGAACCCCACGGCCTCCAATAAATTTTACATAAAACCAATCAGCCAATAAATGAGTGACACGTGGCACCCATGGATTGGGCCACGTGTCCTCATACCATTTGCCACCAAATGACACGTGTGACTTCTTGATTCGAAAATAGTCAAACAACCATTGCTTTCCATGTCACTTCTGTATGGTTGTATGGTCCTGTCACGTGAGACCTTACGGACTGTACAGATTGTATGGACTTGTACAATCAACATCAAAATTTTTGCCTGTTTGGCTTGACGAACAGATCTCTATATCTCTCACTCCCGACGTCCGTTTGAGACAAAATGAGTTGAGTTGGGTTTACAATGATGAGGCCTACGCTGTTGTCTGGTTTGAAGCGATTCCGAGCACTTTGAATTTTTTAGCAAAATTTAATCCCCTGATCACACCTCCCCACTGGAAAGCTTTTGGACCTCCAAAAGACTATTTTCAGTCTATGTGAAGATGAGGGTAATGTTCCCTCACCCTTCCAATCTCAATACACTTGGCATTTCTTGGATTCATCCCTTTAATACCAACTCACAAATACTCCACATTTCCTCGTTTCGAAGTTCGCATTCTCCTGTCAAGGATGGTGTCTTCCTGCAGTTCTGTTAGATACTCTGGAGAAAATCATCTATGGAAGGAATATGAGCATGCTCTCCTTGATCATCAATCAATGGAGGCTCATACAACTTCAAATTCTCAACATTAACAACTGCATACATCTGCATATAAGGAGGCAAATCTAGACGAAAAGCATTGTTACCAATCTTGTCAACAATCTTGAAAGGACCATATCGAATTGGTTTCAACTTTTAACATTCTCCTTTAAGCCTCTCCTTGCTGATGTAAAGCCAAAATTCATCGCCAACTTTGAAACTGTGATCAACACGATGCTTTTCATGTCTCGTCTTGTACTTGGCCTGACTCTTTTCCAACTGTTCTTGCACCACCTGATGTATCGACTGAATTTTTTCAATGAACTTCTCTGCCCTATCAATGTCATATTGACCATCAAGAACAATATCTTTCCCAAAGATAAAATCTAAAGGTGACTTTGGCAAATAGCCAAAACATGCTTCAAATGGCGACGTTTGCGTCGAAGAGTGCTTGGCTCGATTGTACGCATGTTGAATGTAGTGTGTTAACTCCCCAAATAAATCATTGGTTTTATTTGATTATTAGATGATAGGTTGGTCATTAAATTTGATTTCTAATTTTTTAGAGTCTGTTTTTCCAAAATAATCCCAAAAGTCATGTTGGTTTTAGTTCGGTAAAGAAATTAGCAAAACAACAGGATTCGGTGGTAATTTAGGCGAGCCACCAGTGTGCTCATTAACCACCGAAAGTTTTCAGTTTCGTGAGATAAGTGGTCGATACAAAAGGAAAACAACCACCAAAAATGTTTGAATGGGAAAAAAGAAAGCTCGTGCTTTCGCACGAGCCAGATGTCAAAAATTGTTGCAATGATGAAGAATACAACCACCAAAAGATCGCGTTGTGGAAGATGATGCTCATTCGTGGGGTTCAATCGAAAGGTTTGAAGCACCTGCGTATTATCCACTGCAATAATCATTTTCAAATCCATGCAAAGCGGTGATCGCTAGATACGGTTGCACGTAGCTTCCCTCCTTTCCAGTGGCAGATACATTCATCATTATTAACAGGTCATTCATTCATTTTCAAACTCAATGTGTTATAATGAAGCCCGAGAATCGCTGAATTTAACTACCAGCACGCCAACAAATCGTGGTTTTCAAAATCTTGATCCCGCTTTCTCGGGCGATTGGCGTGGTGTCTCCGAAGTTCAGCCAGCATTTCGAGCCAAGGAAATCTGATCGGGTTATCGGGTAAGTCTCCAAGCTATTTCCTGTCAAAGTTTCATAAATACAATTGCCCCCGAAAAGTTGAAGTTTTGGCTTTCCCTATCAGCCTGTCATTCAAATGTGGGTCGGTATTCTAGTGCATTTATCAATCCTATGTTCTGGCAAATGATTTCACAGTTTGTTCATAAGTGTTATCGACTATATCCCTAGTTCCTAGAACCGCCTGTTTCCCAAACACCTTGTTGCCTATAGTTTTAGATACAATTTGCATTCAGTCATGTCAAAAGTCAGTCCTGCATTGAGGTCAGAAGTGGATGGCATATGGTATTTTGAGGAGCATCCAGAGGTTGCAGGGTGCTTTAAACAGGTCGGAGTTTTCTCATATTGTGAGAAATTAACAACCTTCCACCAACAAATTGCTGAAGCATTTTCCCTCTCATACGATGGAAGGATTTCCAAAATAGGTGCAAAGGAGTTCATTATAGATGAATCATCTATTGTTGAATACACAGGGTTGCCTAGGACAGGGAATTGCTGGTTTAAAACCTCTGCACCTTCAAATGTTGAGTTCAGGTCCTATCTGTTACCAGTCTATAAAACCTTGACATGGAAGAAGGACATTCCCATGTCCTATCTGGAGCTAAAATGGCAGACATTGTTGAAGTCGATTTTGGTATACATAACCTGTGAAGGGCGTTATAAAAGGGTGATGTACTACCATTTCAAACTGTTGAACCACTTCACAGGCAGAGAACACTTAAACATACCTTATTTCTTCCATAGAACCCTGATAAAGATGGAAAAAAAGGTAAAAGCTCGACCTACTAAAGTTATAAGCAGAATCTCACATCAGGGGTTGATCACCCTCCTTGTCAAAGAAGCTCTTCAGAGGAAGCAAATAGAATGGATTTTGTTCTTGTTCTATAATGACTTTTAGACAGAGAAACCTCCAGAGATAAAAGAAAAGAAGTCTATATGCAGAAATGATCCTACTCTCAAGAGTAGTCACAAGAGGAGAAAAGGAATTTCAATTCTCAGGGATTCTATCGAAGCGTCACCCAACAAGCAGGGAGGAACCAAGAGGAAGTTAAAGTCTGAAGAGAGAAACTTTGCCACAAAGAAAAACCCCCTCAACCTGCCTTATAATGACTCTGATTCAGAGCAGGAGATGTCAAAAGAACAGTATACCTTGCAGATCAAACAGGACGCCAAACTGAAGATAAATATACCTCCATCAAAGCCTTCAGAAACACACAGGAAACCGAAAACAGAAGCCTCATCAACTAGGCCTCAGAAAGGTAAGACCAGGAAGATCAATAAGCTTCTACGAGAAATTTATGAGATGGAAGTACTTGAGAGGGTAATCAAAAAGGAAAACACAGATCTCACAGAAAGAAACGCTGAACTGTTCAAAGAGAATGAGACTCTCAAAGAAAAACATGATTCAATCAAAGGTAGAAACAGAGAGTTAATTAGGGAGAATATGAAATTATATAGGCAACTCAGGGTTCTGAGGCTCAAGATAAAGAAGTTGGAATCACCAGAGGAGGAACAAACCAGGTTAGACACCTTGGATAATCTGGCCACAACCATAATAGATGTAACAGATTCCCCTGCACAGTCAACAAAGGTTCGAAGGTCTTCTCGAATCAAGACTACAGTATCTAAGAAAGTGTGAGTGCTAAAAGAGGATTCAGAACAATCATTTTTGAAATTTTGAAAGGTATTCAAAGTGCAACACTCGGTGGTTTAGGCGAGCCCACCATGTGCTCATTAACCACCGAAACAGGTGCTTTCGGTGGATAACTCACCCAGGAACTGTTCCAGTCAACCACCGAAAGTCTGTGTGTCCAGAATTAAAGCTAGTTTTTCCACAGGTCAGGGATTTTCGATATGAAAAGGTTTGGAACCTTTTCCAATGCATGTCTAATGAATTATCAGATCCAAATCAATAGTCATTTTTGTTATATGATGAAGAAATGAATTTTTTCAAAGGTATATGGACAATTTCATTCGAACTAAAAAGCAGGGTATTTTGCCCCATCAGCCAACTCGACTTGGTCTTTATCGGAGAATGATATTTTAGCCTTGGAAGGTTGTCTACACATCATCAACATCAATTGAGACAAGTCTGGGATTGACCTCATTTTGAGGAAGCATCCCACTTATTTTGCAACAGTTTTTGACTTGCTATTTTTAGTGGATTTGATCCATGTTTTTAGGATCAAAGAACTGTTTTGTAATCTTATAAATATTAGAAAAGAACATGAACCAAGGGTTCGATTTTGAGTGATACTATGCTGTTACTGTAATCACAGACTTATTCTTATTATACAGAAAATCAC